>JXOR01001045.1:0-27457 GCA_001014335.1 Coboldia fuscipes | reverse complement strand
ATTTACACGGTATATACGTTCCTGAGAAAAATGTGTAAATCAAAAATTAAAAATTGTCAAGTCAAAACCGTGTAAATCGAAAAGTTTGCAGAAAATGCATAATTTTGCTATTTAACAGTTGTGATTTTTTTCAATATTTTTAGGTGTCCACAGAAATAAAAATAAAATGCATTGACAGGTTAAAATATGTAATATACTACGGAAACACTGTTTATTTTAATTCAAATACATTAAACAGAAGAACAAAAAATAAAACCAAAGGAGTTTTATTATCCTTCATTACTATCAGAAATTACTCTCATTCTTTTTTTCGGAATCGAAGGTTGGAATTCACATTCATCACTCGAAATTATTTCTGCCGATTCGATGTTTGAAGCAGAAATATTTACATTCTGAGAGGTGGTATTAATATCGGTTATTAACAATTGCTTCGAATTTTTTGTAAGATCTTTGTAAACTTCTTCATATTGAGCCAAGCAGCGTGTTCAAACACAGTGGGCATTTAGTAGAGTGCGATAAAAAAATAAATAAATAAAATAACGGTTTTTCAAAACCGTGTAAAAGCGAAAACGTGTAAAAAAAGTGCCGTGTAAATCGGGGGAAAGGTGTATGCATTTACTTAACCAATCATCTAATTTTTATTTTTAAACGGTCATTATGAATCATGTAACTTTTATTTATTGATAATTAGGTGTCGCTTTTAATTGACTTCAACCAGGATCGTTTTTTGTTGGATTCTTTACCCTTCTCTTATTATCATCGTCTTCATGGTCTGAGATCACTTCATCGTTCTCATCAATGCTGAAATCAGAGTCCTCAACATCTTCATCGTCGTCTTCTTTTTGACTGCAATTATTCAATAATTTACAATACATACAGTAAGCAGAAAGCTGAATTTAAATTACATGTAATCGTTATCATCAGTTGTCTCAGTGAAACCGCCATAGACTTCAAGTCTTATAGAAATCATCTTCCTCTTCTTCATTTTTTTTACCCACGTTCGGTTTGTTAAGAGAATATCGCATCCGAAGTCTCATATTTCTCATAATGCAGTCGCTAAAACGTATCTCAAAATCGACAAGGGAATTATTTCGTTTGCATTTTGTCCATTGTTTTTATTTGTCAAAGGGAATAGTAAACAAGTTATTTACTCGTAATAAAAATTTAATTTATTGCAAGAAAAAAATGTATCAAGTGCTATGATTATAATGATGATATAATATCGACATTCAGAATAATATTCAGTGATAAGATGTGTATGATATATGATATGTTCACTTATTAGGATTTGTTCAATTTAATATGGGGCTATTGCAGTGTAACTTTCTTGTCCATATAACACTATTTATTTAATAGTAACATTAATTTAGCTTTTCCAACCTCTTATACGTGTTTTTGTATATCTGCATTCCGATACTGTGTTATATAGTATATTACTTATAGCGGCCAATGTAAAGGTAGCTGCATTGAGTTGGGATAACTTCAACGAGCTTTAGCGAGTCAACATTTTAGCTTCAAAGTTTATATGACGAATAGATTTATATCGTGTATTGTCGGATGGTTCTGTTGGTAGCATTGTTGTGATTAATACTTTTCTTTCCTCTACTCCGCCTCTTTGCGATTATATTTGTATGGGAATTTAGTAACATCAGTGGAGAAACGTGATTTTTGTGTCCACTCAAATGTATGGAAAAGCCGAAGTTTTTCCCCTCAATTGTGAATAAAATAATTTCTTAGAAATAGTCTGACATTGATTCAATTTACACTAATTCATTCATTCTTTTATTCATTCGTTCATTTGTATATATAAATTGTAAGAAATAGTCATACAATCACTGAGAGATAGAATGGTCGACATAACCTCACTATTTTAAACACTCTCTGATAGATAGTTTTATACCGTTGTACCCAAAATACTCAGAGTACCGTATTAATATTGATATTGGTGTATTATTGCTGGCAATTGATGAAATAATGAAGTAGTGTATGTCATTCGATATGACAATCTGTTCATACCATAATAAATTATGCAAGCGTGTATTCTGAATAGCATTTCTTTAAATTGTGCGACAGAGCATGGAATTCTGTCATTTTCACAATATTTTTTAACCATCAGTTGCCCGTTATATGAATCGATTTTAAATCAATTCGTACTGATTACAGCATTGGACTGTTATTTGAATCTATTTTCAATTTAATGCCTACTGAATGATTTTACATGCCTTTTCAATTTCAAATACATATCAGATATTGGATGCATAACTATATTGGATATAGTTAGATTTAAAATCCACTTCATTTGCGGCAGAACGGTTATTCTCCCATATATACTGACTGTATATTTTATTCATAATGTGAATTTTCAAGCAGCAACCAGGCGACATCTGGTGCCTTATATATTGTATCAAGGTGCCTGATATAAAGTGATAATTGTAATAGTCTGTTGCTATACCATGTGTGGAAGAACTTGCTTGTACATTGAATCCTTATTTGTAATATTACGTTTAGTTACTATATTTGATTTCCACTTACAGAACGTTGTCACCGGACGAGATAAAATGTTCCTGTGTTTACTGGAAGAAAGATACAGACAATAAAGTAGGAGATGTGAAACCTGGTTGGAGATCCGAACATAATCTGGGTCGGATGTATGAACCATCTACAAATATATGTCCGTCAGAGGTTACTCCTGTGTTGGTCTCAGCTGCTCATTTTGATTCCGATTCTGAATCAACGAGACTTCTTGTTCCAATGGTATGGGGCCTAATTCCACGATGGCATAAAGTAAGATAATATTTCAATGTATACAAACATGATATTCATATTTCTGTTTTTAGGGTGACTATAGGAAACATGGGTTAACTACCAATAATTGTAGATTTGAAGGCCTTTTGCAATCTAGGCTGTATAGTCCCTTGTTCCAGAAAGGCCAGCGTTGTGTAATAGTTTGTGAAGGATTCTATGAATGGCAAACAACCGCTAATGTTAAGAAAGCATCTGATAGAGATGTTTATTATATTTTTATGCCACAATCTAAAATTCGAGAAGTGTGGAAGAGCAATAAGTTAAATCTACTGAAAATGGCCGGATTATTTGATGTTTGGGAAAATGAGAACGGCGAAACTGTTTATAGTTATACCATAATTACATTTGAATCAAATAGTACATTATCTTGGTTGCACCACCGAAGTCCAGCAGTATTAAACACAGATCAAGAAGTAGCTGTGAGTATACAGTATGTATAGTTAGTTTTATCTTGAATGTTGCGTACTATTACTCTTTTTAGAATTGGCTAGAGTTCAAAAGTGTACCACCTACCGAAGCAATTAAACTGTTAAAACCAGTACTCCAATTGGAATGGTATAAAGTTTCGAAAATAGTAAACAACTCTCGTATTAAAACAGAAAAATGTAATTTACCATTAGAACTACAGAAATCAGTTACTAAATCTACTACTAAAGAACAAAATTTCATGTTGAATTGGTTAACAAAAAATGAAAAACGGAAATCTATATCTCAAAATGAAAATGAAAAATTGGCAAAATATATTAAAACCGAAAAAGAATAAGTATGGTATAAAATTTTATTATTAACATTGAATTGACTAATTTCTAAAGTACAAAAACTTATAAAGAATTAATAAGATTATAAATTGTTATTGTTTTTAATTACATTAATTGATTATAATTTGCATTTCATGGATTTATGAAAGATACCATTATGTAGCGAGTGCCCTTGGTGGTAGGTAATCCTTCATGCATATGGGTCAACCGACCAGGATGCATTAGCAACCATCCTTTTTTCGTTGCAGTTACTGAACAGTTGTATCTTAAAAATCTGCAGCCACCACCTTCATAGTCGATTCCAACTCGATTCAAAGCAATATTGATGGTATAAGTAGAGGAATCATGATGAGGACGAAGAGATGGTTGTTCATCAGGCCGATATCGTACGATGAAGTTCATTAAGGATTGTGGTGGCTATAATTTTAAATTGATGTACTATAGATATATGTAGATTCTAAGCACATTATTAAAAATCTTACATTATGGTAATAACCGATGAATACAAGCTCCTGTAACGGTCGAACGTAATCTTGAAGGAACTTTAACCATACACGATCCAGACCAACTTGATTCATATGAATATCTCGCGTTGGAACTGCTTCATAACCACCAGCTAAACGATCATCTTCATTTTTGCCACTTGACCATTGACCAAAGGTTTCAGTAATATTTATCAGATCGTCACAGAATTGGTCGGATGCAATTGCAAACCAATACACATCAGTACATGGCTAAAATAGTATTAATAAAGTAATTGATATAAACACAATGTATTCAGCTCGTTTACCTGAATTTGTTGGTGATCTTTATCAAATTGTTTTGAATAATTTGGATGAATATAGCGAGCCTCCCAATCTTGTTTATTTGTAAATATAGTATAGAAATCCGGTCGTGCCCGTTTAACATCGAAATCTGCATTATTCACTAGATGTCCAAAATCTTCCGTATTTAGGACGTGCATAAAAATATTCTGTAAGAGTTTTCAACAAATTTTTGTTTAAAATTACATAAAATTATTTATATTTTAAATACATACGTTAGAACGCATTGATTCACATAACGCCATATCTGGATCAATTAGATTTTTAGAATTATACACCATTTTATGGAAAATTTCCTTCTTGGCTAAATAACATCCAGTTATAAACGGAATGTTGAATATACCCCTGTTTAAATATTCCAAAAAATAAATAAATTATTTCGCAAAAATCTGAACAATTTATGCAATTGTATTTGGGTATAATCACATTTTGAAATTTAATGCGAGGGTTCAGATAAATATGATAACAGTGAATGATATTACTCATATGAAACAGAATTTCAAGAGACACATCATTAAATTATTCTTATTTAAAATTAAATGACGGGATACATAATATGTGAGTAGTTTATTGCTTGATAAATATATTTTGGTTTTATTTACAGTGTGGGATTTAAATTGATGGGCTACCGCATTTGCAATATGAATTTGCTAACACAGTTAATAAGTTTAGTTAATCCAGTTAAAAACATTGGTGTGATACATCTCTCCGGAGAGTAAACAAAATAATAATATACAGTGTTTCTGTTTAGAAAAAAAAACATTAGCTGAGTCGTGTTATTAATTAATAATACAATGAGAAAGCGACAAATTACTCTTATATTAGGATTACTTGTCTTAATATTGTTTACCAGTGTAACATTTGCTCGTCGTGGCCGTGGAAGAGGACGAAGCAAATCCCGTGTAAGTGTTACTAGTTTCATCTAAGTTGTTCATCTAAATAATTATTATGAATCTCTAATTTAGATTCAAATCGGTTTACCAATAACAGGAAAATATCGTGATCCTGAATCAGATCAGTATTATAATCATCAAGACGTTAGTAACAAATACTTAATTTAAAGACTATTAATTCAGATAGTTGAACTGTATTCATGCTTTTTTCTAGGGTGCGAAAATTTTGCAAGCATCACATTTCGATTATGAATATGTTCTAGGTCATAAAATTGCTTTCCTCTGTGTCGCAAAAGGAAATCCACGACCACATATTACATGGCTAAAAGACGGCGTTGAAATTTTTGTGCATCACTACATGCATGTAATAAATTAAAAATTCTACGTTGTTAGATCATAATTAATGGTAAATTATTTCCAGGTTCATGAATGGCGTATCGGAGATGATAAAATGAAATCTAAAATTGAAATTGACCCAGCCACTCAAATGGATGCTGGAATTTATGAGTGTACAGCAGACAACATGTATTCTATTGATCGTAGGAGTTTTAAAACTGACTTCTCAATTGCTTTTGATTGACCGTTTATTTTATATGCTAAACGATGAATATGAGATTTGTTATGAAATAAATAAATTAAAAATAATACATACTTTGTTGATCTCTCCATAATTGTAACATAATCGAATGACCGTTGATAATAGCCATTTTTAGCAATGGCACCCCAAAAATTGCTCCAATTTGATCCTGGTCGAACGAGTAATGGTCCCACAAAATATTTATTTTGTTTCAGCAAAATTCTTAGCGTTTCAGGATTATCAATGTGTGAATCTGAGTCAATTACAAATAGATAATCACTCTCTCTTAACTTGGCTTGTTCTCTGTTATAGATATATAATTAAAAGTTGATGGATTAACTAATGCATCAATTAAAGTATGTATGAACCTACACTGCTAAATTCCTGGCATCGTACTCATTAATGTCGTGTACCTCGAGTATTGTTTTAATATTTTTAAATTGACCATTGTGTTTTTTTATAAACTCTTCGATATTGTTTTCATGGAATGGTACATTATTGTGAACAAATAAATTAATTTTATTTTTCGGATAGTTTAATTTGGAAATTTTGTCAAGAAATTCCTCGAAGAATGGTTGAGGGTTTTCAACAAATAAAGCCATACTGACTGTGGGCAAATTATTATCCTGAAAATTTTTATGAAAATTAACAATTTGAAACTAAGTTATTCTAAAATTGATTAGATTCCCTACATCAAGTGTCATTAGATTTTCTTTAACAGATTCGCATTCACCATGTTTCACCGCTTGTGCTAGATAATTGCCATATGTATTTAGTGTTACTTTACTTGGTCCATTGCCATGAACAATTGCCGGGTACGTATAATATTGCTCGTTTTCAAGTATTAAATCTCCGGTGTCAGCATCCTCCTTAATTTTTCCTTCTTTCGTTGCTCCATTTAAATTGAAAAATAATTCCGAATGATGATCTAGTTTTATATCATGATTTTTTCTCAATTCGTCATTGAGGTATAATTTCGTATAAAATAATTGGTCATCTTCTTTGTCATCGACAGAAGATGTCTCTAATAATGCCTTAACATCAGAAAGGTATCCTACAAAATATAATGATTTGGAATAATCAGAAATTATTTTAGTGAAAATGAATTATCTTACCGATAAACATTCCAGAATTAAGGAAACGGTTTCCGAAATCTATCGATGGATATGAGCTTTCTAATGATGTATCAGGCCAACAAAATTGTTCGGCCGAGAAAAGTACTCGTGCGTTAAGTTTTCTGAATTTCCGTATAATATCTTTTAACGGATTTACAAAGATAACATCATAACTGTCAGTAAATAGTATGAGTTTGTCTTTATCATCGGTAGACAATTTCTTCAGGGCGTCCTTTAACAAATTGATTTTGTAACCACCACCGACACTGGTCATATCGCCTCCACGCCATGGCTCATTAAGACCCAGCACTTTAACATCTATCCCATATACATTAGCTGATCGTATGTATCTTTCATACCCTTCAGTCTTTTCACTGGCGACGGTGTAAACGATTACATCTTCTAAAATAAAATATTTTGTTAATAAATATTATCATACTAAGTTACGTAACTCATGATAGATGATAAATTACAAATTGGCATAATAAATTCGACAATACAAACTGTAATGGAATAGAAGAATCAGTTTAACTATATGAAACAATTTATTAAATTGCATTGATGGCATAAAGCAAATTGCAAAAATTATACATATAACTAACTGTGTTTTCTACACATAATTAAAAGCTGAAATAACCTTCGATTTTTGATGTGAAATGTTAAAATTTAATAATTTTGCTGATGATGCAATACAAAAAAAGAAGAAATTTCATGAAACAATTTTACTGGTTTCTTTTCTTAATGAAATCAAAAATAAATTTACTTAAATTTGAGCCGGTTGCAGATAACCCAAGAGACCAAGAAGAGTAAAAATCATGGGCTATCAGAATATAAAATGAGGATAGTTATTGTATTGAGTTTCTAAAGAGATTGGAATGCGTACGGTCTAATTATCACGTACACTATTTCCTGGAACAGTGTGTGAGAATTCATACATATGTAATTACAAATTAAAATTAATAAAAACCAATGTGTTCTCATAAACAATTGCGACTATCAATGAAAGTGAGCAATTCTGTGTTCTACAGACGATGGAATAAATATGATTTGTTTAAATTTGAATCTCATGAAGCTATTTTTAAAGATTTATGGAATACTCTTATAGCTATAGTTAATGTAGTTAGTTGGATAATGTTTCTACATTAATGTTGTAATGAAATGATTTGAAATTATGACTACATCTGTTATTACTAAGAGGAAGTGAGAATTTCTTGTTAGAAGACATTTGCAATAATAAAGTTTTAAATAAATTATTACTCTGTTAATACATAACATAAGTAGCACAAAGGCATCATTTTTAAGATTACCTTCAGTAGGCACGCCTAAGATGTAGTGATTTAACATACAGATGGTAACAATTGAAATATTGAGTATTTTCATTTTATCTTAAGAATATGAGTGCACAGGAAAAACAATATTGATCGATGAAATAAGTTTAAAATAATTAATTTAACAGATTTTGGCACATAATGAGAGTGACCACCACCACCACAATAGATTCTTTGAAGGAATACTGCTCCTTTAACCACCACCTGATTTTCAGAAACTACTTAACATATAATTCACTGTTATGAATTCACTTGACGTCACTTAAACAATTATTTAATTTCACTTTTATTGCACTTGTGTTCATTGAAAATCTGTTTACTGTCGCTTTTCATCCACACTCTTTAAATTGTAATTGTAAACCAAGAACATAAAATGTTGAACGAAGTGATTACAGTGTTGCCAGATAATATATTGTATGTACATAATATATACATGATACTTAGTTCCAAATAGTCGTAAAGATAATTGAAGTGTTTTATCCATGATTAATCCATTTGATTTAATTTAATAACGCTAATGCCATTATAAATCAATAAAAATGATTAAGCACATAAAAGAAGTCATACAACTCTTAAATTATCATCCAACTGAAGATTAACGGTTAATTTAAATTAAATATAATATCAAATATTTTAGAAATTAATTTAATATAACTTACCATTTGAAATACCTTGATTGAATGGCAAATCCGTAGAACAGGAACAATCACATTTATCACTTGAGATCCTAGATAAGTGTATGTCTATACACATTCAATGAATATACACAATATAATTAATTGCTGTTTACTAACAGGTATTTGCTTATCAATATATTTCAGAAATATTACCATTTCTATTCACAAATTGAGACTCAGCATAACAACTAGAAAATAAAATTAAGAACATAAAATGAGTTGATACCATAATTTGAATGATAAAAATATTGTAGTGAAGTGATTAATTTGAGTGTATCTTGGAAACTGATTTACTAGTTAATTTTAAAAATTTGCCTTATTAAACTCAACTAAAAACATGACTATTTATCTGAGTAGGGAACAGTACGCGGAAGTTTTTTTTCTAGTTACCTGAAAATAATTTCACACTTTCATTAGCCACTAATTGTAATTTTCCGCTTCCATTTTCAATCTCATTATTTCAAATGAAAAGATTCAAAAATCTATAATAACTATTCTACAATTATATGAATTATATTACAGTAGTAGTAACCAACAGAAGATATCATTTGATTGGATGAGTACCTTAAAAATGCTGAAATCCATTTAAGCTAATTAAATTAACGATGTTTTTATGTAACTGCAAATTATTCTGAATTTTATTAGATCAGTTCTATCCAATAGTTTATACTGATCAGATACTAAAAATCGTTCATTTTTCCAGTTTAAAATTTTATAAAAACTAAATATGGGTAAGGATGATCCAGAAACAGCTGCTTTGAAACAAGAAATCAATGGGATGATAGAAAAATTTAAAGTAACGTATTGTAGTTTTTTTACAATCTAAAATTTCTTTATAAGTTGAACCATAAATTATTTCGTTATGCATGTATGAGCAATAAGAAAGTGTATCGATTTTCGTTTCGATTTAGCAACTATCAATTACCCAGTTTTTTAATTAGAAATTTAGAGTAGAGTGTCTCAAATTGTGTGTTCATTCTATATCAAATTACTTCATACTGTTAAAGTTGATTTAAATGCTCTTGTTCTTATATTTATAGGAAGAACAGAAAAAGGCTGCGGATTGTACCCTTGCAGAGAAATGCGGTGATATGAGTGATATCCCAAATGTACGATTTGCTCCAAAAAAAATATTGAAGGGTCATATCAATAAGGTGAATTCGGTCCATTTTGCTGGAGATTCAAGGTATAACGTGACAATATTAAGTTAGAAATATAGATCTATCTTTATGTTTATATTAATATATGTAGACATGCAGTGACTGGCTCTTTAGATGGGAAATTGATTATTTGGGATACTTGGACTGGTAATAAAGTACAGGTAATTCCATTACGGTCTTCATGGGTAATGAGTGTCGCCTTTTCTCCTTCGGGGAATTTTGTCGGTAAGATCATAATCATATTTTGCTCCAATTTAACATTAAATACCAATTAAACGGCTTTAGCTTGTGGAGGCATGGACAATATGTGTACTATATATGATATCAATAACAGAGATGCAACTGGAGCAGCAAAAATTGTTCGCGAATTGGCTGGATATGAAGGATTTTTAAGTTCTTGCCGATTTCTGGACGATAATCAGATTTTGACTGGATCCGGAGATATGAAAATGTAATTGATACAAGCTGATTCCTTCAAAATTATTTAGTTTCGTAATTTCAGTTGTTTATGGGATCTACAAGCTGGTAAAAAGACAATTGAATTTAACGCTCATGCGGGTGATGTTGTCTCGATTTCATTATCACCCGATGGAAATCAATATGTGACAGGATCTGTAGATAAAACTTGTAAACTTTGGGATATGCGTGAAACATCTCCTAAGCAAACTTTCTTTGGTCATGAAGCTGACGTGAACTGTGTTTGTGTAAGAAATGAATTAAACCAATATGGCGATTGATTACTTATTCCCATGATTTGTCAAGTTTCATCCGAATGGCTTTGCATTTGGCACTGGATCTGAAGATAAATCTGCTCGGCTATGGGATATACGATCTGATCAACAACTGGCTCATTATAAACCACCTAATGGCACTAGTGGATTTACATCAACTGGTAAAGACATTTTTTTTCCTTAGGTCAAACGTTTTAATTTTATGATTAATAGCCTTATCATTGAGTGGTCGGTATATTCTATGTGGTTCAGATGATAAAACAATTCATGCATGGGATACAATGAAAGTCACTCACTGTGGTACAATAATTATTGATACGATTCAATAACAAAATATTTGAATGTGAAATCAAATTGCAGGATCTTTACATGGACATGAAAATCGTGTTACTTCAATTTCTATGGCTCCAAATGGAATGGCACTGGCATCGTGTAGCTGGGATCAGAGTGTAAGAGTATGGGTCTAAAATTAAAGAAGCATTTCATATAGAAAAATCCATCTTTAATAATTTCCTTATACAGATTAATAATTTAATTGAAATTCAAATAATTCAAAATTATGAAAGTAAAAAATTACATTTTGATTCACATTATGAAAATAAAGCAACAGCATTTAGTAATATAGATATTTAAATATATGTTTGTATGAAAACTGCCACCATATTAAATATAATATATAAATATTATTTAACTAATGTATTGTAAATTGGAAGGCCACGATATACAAGTGAAGCCTTTAATCTTGTATCAATAGTGCGTTCCAACAGACGTAATTCGGATATTATTTTCGTTAATTTTTGGGACCTTTGAGCATATAACTTCTTATTAGTTTTAGGAGTCTGAAAGACTAAGCAAAAAATTTTAATTCATCATAAAATGAATATATAAATTTGATTCTGGAATACCTAATACCCCGTTATTCCATTCCGGTAAACTGATATCTTGGAAATCTTTTCTTGATTTCGTGGGTGTCCACAAACTTAACAATGAACTAGTCGCCCGATCCGTTGACATATCCGTAACAAGATAAGTATAACCAATTGTTGCCGGACAACCGTGACTCAAAAACCATAGATAATCATTTTTTCTCTCCTGATTTATGCCATTATACCTGAAGGCAACTGATTCGCAGCCCATTAGAAAAGCAGGCTTGTTAAAATCAAGGTGAACCAATGAATTCAAATCTGTTTGAATACCAGAACCGTGACCACAATAACTACAAGGTATTATACATTATACTAATTGATTATAGATTAGAAGAGACTTCTCACATATAACAATCACATTGATTAAATTTCTCAGTAAATTCTTCCACATTTGGGAATGATTGCTTATGAATAATTGATTTGGGTAGCCAAAATTTTAGAAAAGATTCCATTCTTTTCTCCATATTTGGTAAATCATTATCTAAAAAAAAAAACAATTTTTTAGTAATACTGAGGAATAATAGTCAAATATTGACTTACTTGAATTTAATACCATGAAAGGTTTTTGTACTTCGAGATGAAGATATCCATCTTTAATCTTCTCAATATGCAGATCATAAAGGAACATAAGCATATCAATGTTAATATTTCTCACAGTTTCTTGCTCGGGATTTAGAAGCTCCCAATGGAAATTATCGATTGTCTAATATATGTGGCAGATCGTTTGACAAAAATTTAAAAGAATAAAAAATAATTCTTACCTCATCTACAAGAATTATAATTGGATGAAGAGTATCTTTGGGTAAAGTTTTAACAATTTTCGATGTAGATAACTCATCTAGAAAATTATAGACAGTTATTGTCATAAATTCAGTATCTCCAATATAGTCAGCTACTTGCTTTAATTCAACTTTATTTTGCATTCTGTCTATTTTCGTTGCAAATAAGCTAAGTAATACTTTTTGCTCAATGTTGAATGACCTGAAAGTTAGGCATTAATAAATGAATGAGTTCAAATTACTGGGCACATACCATTCCTCACAAAACGAATCTACTGACTCATAAATTTTCTGCAAATGAGATCGATCTGTTTTGTGACCAATAAATAAATGACGCCAGCATCCCAATATTTCTTTCAAATTTTCCGCCAATTTCTGTTTACATTAATAAATACCTTTAGCATATTGTTCAAAAATAATAAAATAATAAGTTCTTACTTTTACAGTGTTTCTACACTCCAATACAAATTCGGAATAATTAGCAGTCGGTGCATTGTTATTAACCATCAATTGATATTTGCATATTTCATAAAAGATGTTTTCATCTTAATCAAATGGGAATTATTTTAAAAAAAATTACGTTATTAATTCGAAATTTCCGTTTACCTCCATCCATTTTCATACAAATTCTAATTGGCTTATGGTCGTTCAATTCCCAACGATCATATTTAAAAAGTGTTATATAAATTGGTAAATTAGTACATCGGCTTTCCTCAATTGATTTTTTCGAATTCTCCGGATCGTATTCTTTGCACAGTTGGATGACCGTCCATTCTATAAAATTATAGTAGTTATGTGACAAACAAAGATTAATTTATGCTATCTTAAAGCCTACCTTCAGGAAGAGATTTGATGCTTTGGATCATATCTCCTATACCCTTGATAGGATCAGTAAAATTCCATACTTTATGATTATTCTTGATTTCCGCCTTGAATTTTATTTTATTTTTGTCCATATTCTGTTCATACATTTCCAATCTAATAAAATACACTATCATTTAGATTATTGTGTTCCAAATATTCTATATTATCTAATACTTACAATGCAGGATATTCAATAAATTGTTTTCGACACTCGTCCGGAGTTTCATCAAATGTGGTGAGCTCATCCAACATTTCATCCATAGTAATTGGTTTCGACTTTTTATTGTTGTCTAAAAAATGCGATGAACGAAACCCGATACAGAGAGCTGTTGTTTCGAAAAAAATAGCATCCAATGGTTTGCTATTATCTTTCGATGAATTTAAGGCTTTAAAAAGTAATTCCTCTATTTATGGAGTGTTAAAGATTATTAGAACGGATCCTGACAAGCAATGTATGTGTGTTTACTTACGTCTCAGCTCATTGGGAGATTCAAGTAACATATTGTTTAGTCGAACACTGTCTGTATCATCTTCCATTTTCCTTTAGTATCTTCACTACTCTTAGGCAACTCTAAAAATTTTCAGGAATGAACAAATCAAGCAAATATTTAGATCTGATTTCTGAAACCGAATAAATTTGGGGACAATATATTCTCTTACAGATAAACTCGAATAATTTAATTGTCTCCAACTATTTAATAACAGTAACAAATTGTAATGCAAATGAATTCTAGTACCAATGAACACGCATTTTAACATTGATAACAATTGACTATAATAACAGACAAATAAAATGTATTACGGTTTTATTTTAACAATTATACACTCTCTTCTTGTTGTATTATTTGTATTACTTATTTTTCGATAAGAATTTATTTAATTTAATGTAGGTATTTATTATTTATATTTTATTATTTATATACGGTTTATTCAACAAGTATTATTGATTCAGAATCGGAACTTCAGAAATTTTAAATTGATTTCGTTTTCTTAGGCATTGCGTTCTACCGAATTTATTACGAAACGCCGTGAAAATATTATTGTGGAAAATCCGTGGGTTACAGGGTTCTTAAGGCAAAAAAAGTGACGTCTGTGATCGTATCCAAGTATTAATAGGTTACTTCGTATCCAAATACTAATAACTTATTATTTATGAAAAATGTATGAATTGGACAATTGTCGTACCGATTTCTGAAAAATTCTCGACCGTGTTTTTCGACCGACCTTTTTACGGTACGGTATGGTATTTAAAATTTTAGAAGATTATTAAAGAAGTCATTATATCGCCGATTTAAATTGCAAACTTCCACTTTTGGTCAAAAATTACATTTTTACACTATTAGAAAGAGAAAAACACCTTACATTGGCTATGAAACACCGCTATTATTCACCTATTTAATTGAAATCACGTGACAAGCAAAAAATTTATGCGATGTAAGAAAGTTGTGCAAAATATGCTGAATATGAGTTAGCAGGTTTGCAATCTAAGCCTACGATATATTTTTTATTTTATGAATTCTAACAATATTAATTAAAATTTTAAAAAAAATCAACTGTACTGTTTTATTCTTAATATTACTTGAAGAGAACTCATCAAGTGGAAGAATTTAGCTATTCCAAAAATATGTAGTTCATAAAATCATATTTGAATATTGACACCCAATAAATATATGCCTCATACTAGATGCATCACTTCTGGTGTAATATTCATAGATTCGCATTTCAATTCTGCCTATGGAACGGTTCTCTCATATACAGTCAAATTCAACGGTCACATACATTTAGTCGGTCGACACACAGAACCTAATACAGTATTATGGTAAAACAGTCGGTCAAAATCACGGTCGTCAATTTTTCTCTCGGACTACAATACCAAATTTCTATGGACGTACTGTATTTCATTCATTATTTAGTTAAATTGAATAGAACTGATTGAAATTTTTATGCATATGTTAATTGGATATGAATTATTTTATAGGAAACAGCATTTAATACCAGATAAAACAGTCGGTCACAAATTTCATTCGGGTCGCCTTCAATCGCTCTCAATCTCCAAATGAATTTGATTCACACGAAAATCACATACGATATCTCTGTCATGTGAATATGTACGCCAGTTTTGAAACGACCGTTTCAATATTTAGCCATTTGGTAATGAAATCTGGTGTCCAGGAGAGCGAGAGTGCCACTAAGACAGAGCTAATTTACATGGGATTGGAGCAAAGTGTGGCAACATCTTAGAATTCGTCCGAATTTGCGGTCAGGAACCTGATAAAACTACATCTCACAATTTTACACCAGTGCCAGTTTGATACTACAGTTGCTGTTCAACAAATACTATTTATTATTTATATAATCATATTTATATACGGTTGATTAAGAATCAAAATTTGAATGTAAACAAATACATGTCAAAAGTATTGAAGTGCCGTATAATGCCACTTTTGATTCCACCCATACGTTCTTTTTACATATTGCATTTCGCAACGTTTCATTGGAAATTTTCAAACATCAAATTTATCTTTTTCAAAATCATAATGTTTGAAAGAAAAATCAGAAACACCATTGTAAATTTTTATACCATGTGCAGGGTTTACTTTCTGCATCGCCAACATAATATCAAAGCTGTTGGTAACCTCCATTGAAATCTATTACCGACACTGTTATCGACAATTCTTAGTAAGAATCTTCTGGTCTTAGACATTTGTTTGAGAAATGTGTGTCTATAATTGATTTAAAAAACATTTTCTTCGCATATTTTCTTAACATATATATATATATATATATATATATGAGTTGATAGAGGAGATTCAAGGGAGATTTTCAATTGTAAACCATATGAATGTTATAAGTTTGAACAAGAAAACCAAATAAATGTTAGAATTAAAGGTTTTGTGTGATTTCAATTGAATAAAAATCTGGAATCTATGTTATAAAATTTCGTATTTTATGTAAAGCTTTTGGAATACGCCATTTGAATAATTTTTGCAGATATATATATAATGTTTAGTATTGCAGTTATTTACATAATCCCTAACTCACGGTATGCATAAATTACCATACAGAATCCAACAAGCTAATTTACCTGTATCACCTTCCTCTAAATTTAGCAGCTCAATGACTCACTCTGTGATAGAATGTGGATATAAACATGTTCTTTTGAATGTACACGTGCTAAATAATCATAATACATAACATCATTTAGATTAAAAAAATAATATCTTCTGTTTTTGTATGCTGATGAGACTAAATCAGTTAGTTATTGATTTTGCAAAAGCTTTTAAAATAAAAATTAGCCATGACGGAAAAGTTTCGATTTTGTCTTAAATGGTTTGTTGATCTATCGAACATGATATGTAAATGATCGTTGAACTCAAGTTTCAATTTAAAAGCCACATACAAATTTTCAATTGAATGACAGTTTTAAAAAGAATTGAATGATCACTTTAACTATCATCTCTTGTTTGAATTAATCCCAATTAAAGCATTAGAATCAAAAACTCAATTATGATGTTAAACAATCAAGTGAATGAATAAAAGCTAAGAAATCACCAATAATTAAGTTTGAAGGTCGTCTAGTCTAACAGGTTGGTATAATCCGATAATCAATATAAGTTGATGGCAATATATAATATATAATATTCAAGTTCAGGTACATAATTTAACATTGAATTCAAGAGTGTGATTTCTTACAATATTCTGTTGAACATTTTGAATTAATCTTCATATCAAATGATTGAAGATCAACTGATTTTTGGTGATAGAAGAGAGGTAAACAAATATTTAGTCAGTTCTCACGTACACATTACTGTTTCAGTTTAAGGTGATGATCAGTCGAAAAAGTTATACCGCATCAATTTCTTTATCATCCATTATTGTGTAGATAATAAATATTCGAAAAACTGGGAAGCCCACAGTCACATTGGATGAGTAAAACAGTTAGATGTGAAATTAAAATGATATACCTTAAATTCAGGTATTTCTTGATGAATTTAAACTTAATTTGATTAACATTAAATGACGATAATGAATAGATAAATATAGCTTATGTTTAACGGAGGTATTATTATTCATCAATATGCGACAATAAGTAGAGATACAAGTAATTTATAGTATTATAAAAACAAATAAAAATTTATTTAATTATTTTAGATCATCGTTAAATGCTATTGGCAGTCTATAACAATTTTGATTGAGGTCTAACCGCGGAAACCACCGCCGAAGCCACCTTGGTTGAAGTTTTGAGTTTGGGCGTTGGCAGCTGCTGATGATCCTGAGGCACCACCACCGAAACCACCCTGTGAAAAGAAAATTCAGTTATCTATTAAGGCGATTATTTCATATTAAATATCATACTTGATTGAAGCTTTGTGTCTGGGCACTGGCTGAAGATGATGAACCATTGGAACCACCACGAATTCCACCCTAAAATGATACACGATTCATTAATAATCATACGATCTTGAACACAATGTGCTATTCGGAAAGTCCAATTGTCCTTACTTGATTGAAGCTTTGAGTTTGAGCATTAGCAGCAGCACTGTTAGCATTGAATCCATTGCCACCGAATCCGCCACCTTGATTGAAGCTTTGGGTTTGAGCATTAGCACTGGCAGATTGTCCTGAGGAGCCACCAATTCCTGGTTTACCGAAACCTGGGGCACCGAATCCTGGAGCTCCTGGACGTCCTACTGGGACACCGCCTGGGAAACCACCTGGTCGTCGTTGTGCTATAGATAATCCAGATAGGAGTGCTATTAATAATCGTACACTTTTCTAAACCAAATATTTTCCAGTTGAATCACAGTTGCTAAATATCTCTGAAAATTTTGTTATTAAACTTACGAGCAGCACATACGAAAGCCACTGTGGCCAAGAAACAGAACAAACCAACACGATTCATTTTAAACTTTATCGTTCGATAATCACAAACAAAGTAAGTATTTGGGTCTGATCAGTTGTCTTTTTATATACAATTTTGGTTGATTTATCAACAATAACTGATTTTTGACTAAATTCAAGTTTTACTAGTTTATATGTTGATCTATAATGCTTAAATGAAAGATATACATATATATGTGTAACTATAAAAAAATAGCCAATACGTATGGCGCTTTCTTAAGATGTTTTTTTTTAAATAAAATCTCGGCGGGGATTACAATTACGTTTTACATATTTATATAAAATATATGGTTTCATGTTAATGAATTTTTGGGTGAGATAATGTTTATGAACTTTACCAGTAGTAATCATTGATTAGGAGGCCGGCATGACCAGTGATTTAATTATAAACATGAGGAAAACAGTTATGCTCTTAGTGTAACATATTAAATGATAAATATTTCAAAATCTTAACATTGATGACAAAAATAATCATAAAATGATCATAAAAACTAATGACCAATTCTTATTTTACGGCCCATCGTCTACCTACGTATGTATATTAGTAGATAGTCTCTATTTGAATTTCACATACATATTATGCGTTACCAATGGGTATTGAAAATCCCTTAAATCATTATTAAATATGTAGCTATGATTGCATAAGACGTAAGAATCAATGATCAATTCTGTTATTTGATAGTAGTCATCAAATACCTGCAATACATATTGAATTGGATAAAAATATTATGTGCATCAATTTAAAAGAAAAACATTATGTTAGGAAAGATTTACATAAAACATTTATTAATTTTTATTTTCTATAAAATTACTGTAAAATTAAGTTTGATAATAAATCAACAGCAAATTTAATAAAAAAAAGAACACTAGGCAACATTAAAATTAAACAAAAATATTGGGCAGCATTGCAGCTAATCGAAAATAATGAAATACGGATAATGGCTGTTCCATCATTGATAATTTAAATATAAAGAACNTGTAAAATTAAGTTTGATAATAAATCAACAGCAAATTTAATAAAAAAAAGAACACTAGGCAACATTAAAATTAAACAAAAATATTGGGCAGCATTGCAGCTAATCGAAAATAATGAAATACGGATAATGGCTGTTCCATCATTGATAATTTAAATATAAAGAATGGGAATCATGATTGAATTACATCTACCAAGGATAATTGATATTGGTAACTTATTAATAAATTTCCAAAGTTCATTTAATCTATTCATATATTTACAAGCTCATTAATTTGCTATATAATTATTTGTAAAATATTTTACCACCAGCTGGAATAAAGAAAAGTATACATTAATTTTTATGTTGAACAGGCATTACAAATTGTCAAGCGTAATTCAATTTATCTATATATTTACGTGTAATCTTGTGTACCGAATGATGTGTGTAAAATTTGTTAATATGCCTCCTTAATACTCAATTCATGCAAAAAAAGTGTCGATTCTTTAAAGCATTCAAGCTTGAATACTTATATTATAAATTTGTGTCGTCTACTTATTTTACTTTTAAAATTTTTATGTTTAAAGATCTAACTATGTATTTTCACGTAGTCCCGAATTGATCTAAGCCCATCATTCCTTTGGTATGATCTATTATATTTAAATTTCTGTGTATTGTGTTTTTTTTTTAATAAAGCTTGTGTTCTACTATAAATTACCATGCAAATAGTTTTTTTTTTAAGTGTGATGCCTGTGTGATGAAAAATTAATTTCTTAAGTAAAAGCATTAAATAAAAATAATGGAAAGCCGCATAACAATATTGTATACAATGAGCATTGGTATTAATTGAATATTATTTCAAGTTTGATATTCGTTGAGTTCAAAATGCACAGTTTAGTTACACCATGTTGATGACAGACTAGTATCATATGATGTTGGAAAACTACCAGCACCAGTTGAATAGCCTCCCGTGTAACCAGATGAAATACCACCACTGGTATATCCAGCAGCATATCCCGTATTACCATAGTTTGAATTACTATAACTATAATTTGGTGTAGGATAGCTATAAGAGACGGGTGCTACAACAGGTGCTTGCACTTGCACTGGTACTGGTGCCTGAACTATTGGTGTCTGTATTTGAACAGGGGCTGCTTGATAATTAGTTGCATATCCAGATGAATAACTACCTGAATTATAACTAGGATAGCTAGCAGCATAAGAAGCTGCTGGTGAAACTGCAGGTACGGCATTACCATAATAACCACTATTATAGCTATTACCATTATTTGAACCATAACCACCCCCATAACCGCCAGAACTATCAATTGTTTTTGTGACATAATAAGTAACAGTAACTGGTTTACTATACCCGCCATAATTTCCGCCACTATATCCACCGCCATAACCACCTCCGTAACCTCCATAGCCACCTCCACTGTATCCTCCATAGCCGCTGCCACCATAACCGCTGCCACCATAACCACTGCCACCATAACCGCTACCACCATATCCGCCATAGCCGCTGTTTCCATAACCTCCGCCATGACCACCACCGTATCCACCGCCTCCTATGCTTTTAGCAGCCAATGCTCCAACGCCAAGAGCTCCAACACCAAGAAGTCCGATTTTAGCTGCTTTAGCCAAAGCCAATTTCTTTAAAATCAATCGTTTTGGACGTTCCAATTCACCACCGACTGCATTATCTTGACCAGGTTGATTTAATGCAACTTCTTCAAGTGTAGTTTGTTGCTCGGCATATGCCAGGGCAATGGTAGCCATTGCAATACAAATTACAAAATACAATTTCATTATGGATTCTCTAAGAATTTTAAGAAATAAAAATCAATTGTTAACAAAGTGCTTGAAACTAATTTGAAATCAATTCACATCCGGCATAAATCATATAGAATAGAAACGTACAGTAAGATAAAATTCTTAAAACAAATTTGTTTGTGCTGGACAAAGAATGATGTAATAAAAAAAAATCCCGCAATTTTATACTATACATTACTCAATTTCGTAATTGTAATACAAATATTGTAATAAAATTTATACGTGCGAATATCTTATACAAACGTTATTTTGAATGAACTTAGAAAACAGCTCGTTATGCTTCTATCGTGAGGTGTTAATGGAATAGAGTGATAACTTTGAAAATTTATTTTATAAGTATGTTCTAATGCTAAACGATTTAATTTGATTATCGTTCTGTTATATACTTATATGTTTTGTAAACTTTCACTACAACCATTAGTTTATATACCAATTCATGGTATCGATGAACTAATATCGAAAAGCGAAATTATTTTATGTTAATTAGGTTTTAATGGCATATTTGTATTATAGACAAATGATGACAACAGGTCATGTTTATTATCATATGATAATTTTGGTCCGTTAAATTAAACTCCAAATTCGGTTTATTAGTTAAAAATTCTATTCAGTTTTACTTTCAAATAAATAATATCCTCGAAATATAGACGGTTATTGCGTTGATTGAATGCAAATTTCATTATTTCACGGTTCCTTTTTAAACTAAATTAATATGTAAGTTCCATAGATCTAACGTTGATCAATAATAATTCAAATTGATTCATTAATTATGGCAAAAAAATAGAAACAAAAAATCACTTTACACACAAAAAATTATAATTTCCATGTTCAGATTGGCAAAAATTTGTTATTTTATAAATAAATTTAAATGGCAAATTAAAAGACTCCAGTGATTAAAGACAAAACAATATTAAAAGTAAAAATGTATGTTGTAACACTGAAAAAGCGATGTCGTACCTCTTGTCTCTGGTGGATACACAATTAGACTATTGGTAATTTAGAGGTATTCGCATCATTTTTATAGGTTTGGTTAAATTCACGCTTTCAGTCTGGGGTCGGTCTGGGGCACATGCCACGGATTCATAGATCCATGGACTCTAATATGCGTCCATCTAGATGAATACATGGCCATTGGTCATTACTTTTAAATACTAAACGTATATAATGTTTAAACCATTTCTATTAGTTGGGGGAATATAACATCTATGCAAAGGTGTATGAGAAAAATATGGAATTTCATTACCATCTACCTGACACCTTCGTCGCTCCTTTGTATTATGATGCTGAGGCTAAACACTTTATTACAATAATAGATCATTCATAGAAGTTTTGTTTCTCTTTCTATAATAATACGGTGACCTATACTGATTCCATAATATAAAATTTAACGAAAAAAAAATGTAATATATTATAGTTATTATACGATGTAAATAACATATAAATACGCGAATATGATTTTATGTTGATAATAATTGAGATATAATAAAGCATAAAATATTTTACTTTAAATTTGAATTGATGAGGAAGGGAAATTATGTTATTTAAATGCTAAGTTGTTTTCTTTTAGTTTTTTTTTTGTTTAAAATATTACTTAATTGTAACCCATTACTTTGGCACTTATTTATGAAAAAAAAATAATAATGCTAAATAAGTTTTAACACAACAATGTCTTCGTTAAACATTTGGTTGCAAACTAAAATTCGGTTCAGTAGAATCAATGTCAATTATTGATGCAATTATTGTCTGTATAAGTACATAAAAGTGTGATTATGTTATGTAGTCACCCCAAATATATTGGTTTGCATCAGTTGATGTGAAGAAATCAGAAATGATATTTTCAGTTGATCAACATTATCCAGAAGCTTCATCTATATCTTCATCATATATTATTTCATCAGATTGTATACTTTTCGTGGTCAAACATGAACAATTATTTATTAATACAAGCAAAATCACTTGCAAATAAGAAAATAATAATCTTATATGGTGGTAATGTACTACTGGATACTTTACATATTTCAAGTACATATATTTTACATTCATTTTACTTAGTTACAAATAATGAATTTTAATCATTTATCTTCATTCAATTACAGAAACGGATTTAATTCTATTCAAACAAATGTTTGAGTTTAAATTGTCAATTTAGCGAAATAAAAAGATCTATGAGAATATAAAAGAAATATTTCATTATTTGTTCATATATTCTGTTAAGGTACCCTAACTAATATTTAATAAAGGCATGAAAATATGTATATATAACAGGTGTATTTGCGTATAGTATATTCTGTAAATAGTATAATATTATAAGTACACATGATCATGGGAAACATAATGGATTTAAAATTTCATTTGATTCCGGGAATTTTTGAACAGAAAATAGTAACTCTTTTAATTAATGAAATAAGTTGATTGAAAATTATCGATACTTGAATTTATTGAAGTTACCAATTTATGTTGAATTTGTCAGCATAAGAGCAACTCAAGATCAATTTAAGGACTGGCCATTAATCATAGTGCTAAATGGAAATAATCACTTAATGGCTGGCACATTGAGCAGATGAAATTACCAGTGGATTAACAATTAGATCTTATTCAATATGTTCATGAAATTATTTTTGTTTGATACAGCTTCTCGTTAATGAAATTAACGACTGAGACTGTTATCTATTAGGGAAATAATTAAATCGAATTTAGTGAATTTTAATAATAAGAAAAACTGAATTACTTAAAATTAAATTGGAAACAAGTAATCTGTTAAAAAGTAGTCAAAAGTTACATGCTACAGTTTAAACAGATTTAAGCTATATACATTGATTACATAAAGTGTTTGTTTTTCACGCACTTGTTACGTTTCATTCAAATAAAGTTTATTTTTTTTTTACCTGACCGATCATTAGATGAGGTGATGACACCATTGGCATACCAAATTACATACATAATAAATGTTTGAGCATTCTATGTGATATTGTCGCCAAGTGAGAGTATAATAAAATATCCATTATTATGAATAATTGAGTGCATTGTCCATTGTTTGATATTCTCACTAAATTGAAATGACCGACAGTATCTGTTCACATAGACAAGACATATTGGTTCATAAGTTATGTATGTAGTTTGCAAAATTATTTCAAATTTATAATATGTAAATTCTGTACAGTCATCATTACAATCATGATTTAGTTCAACGCATATGGTTAAACAAGTGATGTTGATTATCGGTTATATTAATAGTTTCGAATTAATATTTATTTTATACACCAAAAATCAAATTGCATAATATTAGTAGTAGGTCATCAAAATATTCATTATAATGGTTCAATTTTAATGAAATTTGAACACACTGACTGCACAAAATAAGTAATTTTATTGTAAAACAAGAAATGCAACTTTAATTGTACATTATGATATTAAATTAATAAATGATAACATTTTACAAATAAATTATTTAATTGAAGCACTGTTTAGCCGGCTAGACAATTTCTTGCCACTTGCGGTTGTTAAGTAATTTTCTTGCCACACGGCAATTCCATCACCATTCGTTTTTAAGTCAATTTGAAGTTTCTCCCATACCTTCTTTTTCGGATTTAATTGTTCGTCTGGTTCACCTGAAAAGCCTTCAACATAGACCTTCTCTCCTGGTATACATCCATCAGGAACACAAAGTGGTTCCACTTGGGATTTATCAGCACTAAAAGAAGATTGCAATGATGTCAATTTATCAGAATTTATTCAGTAAAATTTTATTAGATGATATCATCCACTTACTTTGATGTGCACAATACCATGCCTTTTGATTCTACTCCCTTCAGTTTTGCTGGTTTAAGATTACAAAGCACCACAACAAAACGATCGTTCATTTCATCAATAGGTACAAAATTTGCTAGGCCGCTTACGATCTAATAATATATTCATGTTAATATAAAAAAATCAAATAGTTGAAGAAAATTGTATCAGTTATTACAGTTCTCGGTTGCTCCTCTCCAACATCAATGTATTCAATGTACAAGGAGTCTGCTTCTGGATGCATTTCCACGTTAACAATTTTACCAATTCGAATATCTAATCGATGTGGACCTTCTTGGACAGCAGCTTGTTCAGGTTTAGCAACAGGATAGGCTTTTGCTGCTAATTCTCTAAAATACACAATTTGAAAAAAAAATCGGTGATAAAAGATGTCATATTTAAATTTTATAATTTCTCGCAGTGAATACTCACTTTAGTTCTGGTTTATTAAACTCTTCCCGTATAGGGTCCAACAATCTATTAATGTAAAACTCGACGGCGTTCTTTAAATCACCAGGATGTAATTCTTCTTTAGCAAAAGATTGTTCTAAGTCCTCGTATTTCTTGAAGATTAAATTTCCACCGTATTCCTCTTTTCTTGTTACTTGAAAACCTATAAAAGTGTTAAGTAACTACTTGGTGTATTTATAAAGTTTATTTTTATATTTACCTTCATCTTCTTTAAAAAGTGAGAAGAGAACATGTTTTACGAATGATAGCAAACCATTATCAGCGATGTTCCCTGGTTCACAAAAAGCTTTCTTCAGCTTCTTCTTAATTATATTTGCGGTGTCTAACAAATCTATTTTGGAATCGTCCTCGGATGATGACATTTTACCACCGGCTAATCCAGGCACTAAAGTTTATACACATTGAGTTTAATAATCACATAAATATAGATTCGCTAACTAGCTGTACCCATTGGATTCATGAAATGAATTCGTTTTTGATATCCCAATTTTGGAAGATAATTCTCAGCAAATGTGAAGATTTTTCTTTGATCAACACCACCAAATTGAGCATCAACTTTCAAATATTCTTCATCGAGTGCTTGTAATCCTGGGTATAACAATCCGGACAATAATGGATATTCTACTTGTTTGACGACCTACAAGAACACATTGCTAACCAAGGTATTTCATAGCATTAATTTAACCGAATATTACCTCAGCGCCAGCCTTTCTTGCGTCATGTTGAGTCACCAGCGATGTTAATCGATAAACATCCAGCGTATATTCTTTTGAGAGCTCATAGTCCGTTCCCTTAACAAATCTAAAACAAAACCAATCATTAATATTAACATAATATGATATTGCATTTACATTTTGCATAATTACTTCAATTTATCAAGAGGGACACCAATTGAACGGAGCATTGCTTTTATAGAAGCCTCGTAGTACTTAGTTCTGAGTTCCAAGAGACTCCATGGTGCCTTCATGTTATCTAGGTAAGCGTGTAAGTCGGCAAACAGAATGGTCACTTCACAGTCAGCCTTCAGGAAGTCTGCAATCTTAGACATTGGCACAAAATATGCCACATGGGGACGACCGGTGGTGGCCGTGCCCCAATAAATTTTAAGATCCCGTTCTTTAAGAATTCCATCTAAACGGTCCTCGCCAAGTGTCTCTTGGAGGTTACGTGTAATCAGCTTTTTCTTTTCAGTTACACTAAGGGCACTCATTCTTGCGAATTCCTTAATGAGCAAATATTAAAATATTAATGATATTCTTACACGTTTCAACTTGCTCGTAGATTTAAAAAATTATACCTTTCACTCATGACTCAAAATTTACAAGGCATAATATAAACAAATTATAAGGCTACAGTGATTTAATAGAATAATTTAAAGGTTCTTAAACGTTTTTACTTTTTATGAATATTCGGATGGTATTTACTTTAATGCAGGTTGTGGTAAAATATTATGGCTAAATTCGTAATATTGAAAGAGTTATTAATTAATTAACTGATTAAAACATCGTATTTACTTGTGGCGACAAAATTATTCATCTTGACTTTTGTCTTTACATAAGCAGTTTTCAAATATTTTTACTTCAAATCTTATTATTTCTATATAATTAATAGTTCATTAAATGCAAATTAAAATTTAGCTTCAATTTATACGCTTACATTCTAACTGTTTTACCTGATTTCAACTGTTTAGAAATTATGGCTAAAAATGTTAAAAATGAGTTTATCTCAAAATTATGTTTTTAAGGTTACATGGTTTTATTAGATTACGGTAGAAAATATGCCCGTCTTGAAATATTTGTATCAGTTGATTTCGGGTCAATTTTGGAAATATGCAATGGATCTGCCGAACCAAAAACCGTCGTCGATAATTGTGGTGTATTTACCGGTGGCCAAATTTAGGCACTAAGATTGATGTTGGGACGCATTGCGTATGGGAAGTAGTTTTCTGATTCTGACTGCATAATCGGACGAAGTCTCGAGATCCTTCCACATTTTGCTCCAATCCATTGTAAATTAACTCTGCTTAGTGGCACTCTCTCTCCTAAATAATGAATGAAATACAATGCGTTCAT
>JXOR01001052.1:35017-71479 GCA_001014335.1 Coboldia fuscipes | reverse complement strand
TATTTAAATAAGAAGTGAAATGTTACATTAATGAGATATGTTTCATGGTACCCGTTCACATTCAAATGTCAATAACCCATAAAAACAATTTAGAAAAAAATAAAACCTCTTTTATGCTATTGTTGTAACGAGGTGTCAAACCTAAGGAAACTTTATCAACGGTATTCACTTCACAATATTTGCCAACTACCCATAATGAAGCACAATGGAAAAACCCTTGCAAAAGAAAAAAAAAATGTTGACCTCACACGAACTGAATATGAAATTAAAGTTCTTCAAATTACATAATCATAATATACACTCAAGTTCATACATATAATTTAATGAAAGAAAATAAGATTTGTTTTTTCAACAGAAAATTCGTATTATTTCAAGACTGAATTTTTATATGATGGTAAAACAGTGGAAATTGAATAATAATAATTACGTTAAGTTCTTTCAGTTTTCAACTGTACAAAGTAATAAAAAGTATGGTAAAAGAATAAGAATAAATAAACAGTAAAACTTCTAATATTTTGGTTTTGGTTGATTTAAATATAATTATGTAGTAGTAAAGTGAAATACAATGAAATAGTGAATGGTCACCTTCAATTATAACATGGAATCATGTCTACATGCAAATTAACATTTGTTTTTCGTTACATTTCCCAAACGTATAATGGACTGTTTAATATATCAAGTTAAGATAAACTTTTTTCGCTATTCATTAAGAACCAACAGAGAACATGGAATAGTATTCCATTGAAAATTATCACAATTTTATTATGTATCATCTGTCGTCACATGGTGAAACGAATGGTCTCTTAAAATTTTCCACGGTTGACACATGATGGTAGGATGAAACTAGTAATGATTTACATTTCATTTCATTTTAACAAAACGAATTTAGAATTATTTCAAATAAAACGTTCATTTAATTCGGTTAAATTATAATGGAGTTGGTTCTATGATATTAAAGTGGGTACCATTGATGCTATTTTAGTTAAAAACATTGTTACCGATTTAATAATCCATTGAAAGTATATCAAGTCCCATCATTATGACACCACGTACATACACTCATCTAAAAAACGAAATATACATAATGTATGGTAATTCTTAATAGAAGAAAATCTACTTCTGTGTGAGTGTACGTATCTTTAAAATGCACAGGTGAAAAATTCAGTTTAAGTTCATTGATGAGTCTCCTCATTTCCAAGTAGAAGTTTATAGTCTAAGTGACTAGTGATAAAACACACTGTGAATTGGATGTATGGTAACCTCATATACGTTTTATCTATCATATAATCATTCTTTAGCTACCACCCAGTTCTTCTTCATAACTTTCATGTGCATTTACTGCCAGTATGATTCCGTTTTCATACACTAACTATCTTATTGCTCTCGTCTCTTTTGATGAGGGGATAGTCACATCAGAAATATAGAAAGGTGTGAGATGTAATCGTGATGTTGCGTGACAGGAATCGTTATTAGCAATTATTAACGCATATAAGACGATTGGGATATAAAAACGAAGTCAAAAAATTTATAGGAAAACGAAAAACAGAACGGAATCAACTGAATTACCCAACAAGGTAGACGTCATTATGGATAACGAAATATGAAGGTATGTTATTTAGCATACATAACAGATCCCTTATGTTCCAATATTCAAGTATTCTACTTGAGTGAAAAAAAAGGAATAAAGAAAAACAAACTTATGACTTTAAAGACATCAAACCGTTGGCACATCACAAGGTGATTTTTTACCATTTCACATTCCACGGAGTAAATTTTAATCTAATACCGTATTCGCTTGATTGTAGAATTACTTTTGATTCTTTTTTTATTTCTGGGTGGTGGAGTCTTTCCTATTTTTTCTTTTTGATTTGATGATTTTTCCCACAAAAAAAAAAACAAAATATTCAGGTGTGTGTAGATGTTAACTGACAACTGAGTTGTAAGCGGTGGGTGTTTAACAACACACAAAAATAAAATGTAACATCGGTGAAAATTGTCATTAAATTTTGTCATTTACAAAACTGAAAAATAATAAATTGGGATTGTTGCCTTTTGTACTACTTTTCATTATATGACATCTTGAAGAATACGAATGAAATAACAAAAAATTGTTACGGGAATGAAACATCTTTCATAACATTGTCTTTTTATACTCCCAGGTGGGTATTCTATTGTAATCTTTTGTTCTCTTTTCATTTCTTTTTTTTTAAGAAAAAACATGTCATTTTGTCAGAGGATTTCATATTTCGAATGATTTTTCCTTTTCATTTTCTTAAAATATTAATTGTCAAATGATTAAATTGTTGAAATGACTAAAGGCGGTTGTTTAATACAATTTCATTGACTTGGAAATATTGATTACACATTTCTTATTCAAAAAATTATTGGCCAAAAATAGACGATTAAATGATATAATAATGTTATTGTCATTAACAAGACACCACAAATGAATAATTTCTCCTAAATAACTCAGGAATAAAATGATAATTTATTATCAATTTAATTATAACGAAATTATAATTTAGCATAAAATAGCGTAATCATAATAAACGTTTCTATTCAATTTTATATGAATTTATTCATTAATACTCAATTAATGTTGAAGAGACACTTAAAGTGTTAATAAGAAATAAAACTGTTCACTATTTGCTAATCATTTGACGCACCGAATACAGTTAATTATAGGTTAACTAGAAATAGTATTTTCGTTTGAATAGCCAGAATAGCGTCAGTCCATAGGTTAAACCTATCGTCATCATTATATAACATTTAAATAGAAAGGTACTTCCCCAATGTAATAAAAAATTAATTATTCGTTCATAAAATAATAAACCACCAAACAAAATGAGTAAAAATATAATATTAATTACCAATTTCCGATGTGCTATTCATCAATTAATACCAATTATGGCTTATGTTTATTTATTAAAATATTTTATTTTATTGGTTGAATTGATTACCGCTGAACGAGGAAATTAATAAAAATAAAACATAAAAATATTTATGAATATTGTAATAATAAAAAAAAAACAACGAAAAATAAATTCATAAATACAATTAGAGTCAGGAATTATTGTAATTGATAATAATCGAAATTACATAAAAAAGCAACATAAAAAGCTGTACATAAAAATATTTTTCATTTGTTTTAAGAGAAAAACATAAAATAAAATTGACTAAAGTATCAGTAATACTAATCGATTGTAACATTCCAAACAGAATATCCTTTATTTTGCATGCAATGCACGTATGGTTCCTATCAATAATATTTGACTATTGATTAATTGCTCACGCATTTAATATCCCCACTATACAATACAATTGACTCCTGATATATCGTTCCCATTTTTATTTCTATTCAAACTACAGTTTATTGGCAATGAATTTAACTCTTCATAACTGAGTTATAAACAAATAATTAATTATCTGATGTATATTTAGCAGTGTATTTATATTAATTTCTTTATGAAACTATAAAAAGGAGTTAATGAATTAATTCAATAATTTCAAATGTCAAAAACACTCACACGATCGTATGAGCTTTTTGATTCAATTGTGAGTAGAATATGACTAATTTCCTTTACCATTTTATTCGAAATATTTTTTTGAAATTTCCGTTACATGCTAAACCGGAATACCATAAATAATAATCCATTTTGATAAAATTACTTTTATAGAATTTTCCTTCAATTTACACCATCGACGAAGAAGAAAAAAAAAAGAATTGAAAATACGATAAAATTTATAAACACCTCTTGCATTTGTTGGTACCAATACTATAAAATTCATGGTTCAATGTTGTTTTCATATGAATTTTCATACGGAAATCCTATACACATAACAAATGGAACAGTAAAAAAAGTCACTTTTATTATATCAGGAAAAAACCGCTAGTACACCGTATTCCTTTCGATTATGATTCTATTCAATGCAAATTTTATGGTGGGTGTTAATACATAAAATAAAAAACGCGAATTTATACACAAAACAAAAACGTTGTTTATATTATGATTGAAATTGCATTCATAAATGGATTTTTAAAGCTCCATTAGATGAACATATTTTTTAACTCTCTTGATGTATAACGATTTAATGCATATCCAAAATAAATACCTCTCCATATATTCACCTGGTAAAAATTGATTGGCATCAGCCANAAAACAAAAACGTTGTTTATATTATGATTGAAATTGCATTCATAAATGGATTTTTAAAGCTCCATTAGATGAACATATTTTTTAACTCTCTTGATGTATAACGATTTAATGCATATCCAAAATAAATACCTCTCCATATATTCACCTGGTAAAAATTGATTGGCATCAGCCAATTTTAAGTGTGTATGTTTCATTTTTTTTTTGCCCTACAGTTAAAAGCTTCTATGCACCATTAAATTGAAATGTATTTCTTTCATTAACCGCCAGCTGTTTTAATGCTTACAACAAATTTTAATATGAAAACATGGGAAAAAATTAACTATTTGTGAAAATTTCGTGATGCATAAAAATGTAATTCTCCTTGTTTCATCCCCCTAGTGTATTTTTAAGAAAGAATAAGGAATACTGCACGCATTAAAAGTATATTTTCACAGTATAATCATTAACTGGCACCATAACATTTATTGTCTGTTATACACATTACACAGTCTCAGCCCACAAATTCAGTTTGGTAACTGTGAAGCAATTTAAAGTCTGTTACATAGAGACAGGTGACGATCAAAAAACACTGCCAATGGGCTTAAGGAGTATTCCTCGTTTTTTTTTTTTTTTGTATTGTTACCGTTAAGAAAACTTTTAAGCAAGTAAAATAACCAAAGCTAAAAGAATATGTTCTTTCAAAGATTATAACGGGGATTGAATGAAAGAAGAAACACCATACAAGTTCATACAGACCATTAACTGGTAAACGCCATAGGGTAACAAAATATAAAATACAAAACAATACATTATGTATAACATAAAGTTTACGAAGAAAACACAAAATAATATTTTGTTTTTTTCCCTCGTTTCTAGTCGAAGACACAAAAAAGAAAACATTGCAAAAATTATTTGCCACTAAAGACAAGGAAAACAAGAGAAAAAATTTATTTTACTTTTTTTCATTTTAAAGAAAAAGAAAAATTCTTTTAAAATATATTTAATGGATTTCCACCGAATATATGGAGTCAAATGTTTTAGTTGAATGTATCTAATGGAAATCAACATAAATACTTATAAATTCAGGGTGGCAGTGTTACTGTAGAGAAAAATAACATCCATTAACATTTGTTTTTTGGGAACAGTTACATCAAGTATGTTGGTTCAACTGCACAAAGAGTGAGTGATAGTAAAAACGGAAAATGAGAATTGTTCTTCGGTAGAAAATCTTTACCATTGCTCAAAGTTATCTGTCCATTTTGATAAATCTGTCAAAAGATGTCAATAGTTTTCTTTCATAAAATCAAAGGCCTCCATCATGGCATCTAAATTCTACCCTTGTGATTGTGTACATGAAATAAAATTATTCGTTTCTTGTTAATGTGTCACACAATACAAAACCCCCCCAAAAAGAATCAGATGAAAATTATCCATAAAATAAACTAAACTCATTATTCACTGATACAAAACAATGAGTTTTGTTCTCTTATCTGTCTTTTCAACAGTTTTTGTAACACTGGTCTCTTCCAAACCCGGAGAAAAATCGCCAAGAAAAATGTGACATTTTGTACATAAGTGAGACCATCCCAGTACATTAATTATGATAGCACCCATCAAGATAAGGGGATTGTGTGACTAATTAGCTGAATACTAAATGAATGGTGGGTTCGCTTTTATTGTCATAATTATCACAATATTCTTTTGGTTTTTCTTTTATTTTTTTTTTTTGTGTTTTTGTTTTAGCAAAACGATTACATTAACTTCTAACATATTTCACATAATTGGTAAATAAATTACAAAATAAAAGATATCATGTTTTTTTTGTGTGTTTAATTAAGATTGTTACTCCTGCCAACGTACAAAACCATTCATAAACTAAATTTTACGCACAAATTTCATACTGCGAAACAATGGTATTATTATGAAAAAAGACATTCTTCCTTATTTAACTCCATTATGTGAAAGCGACTTCATATTTAATTATTAAACTATGATAAAACGAACAAAAGTTAAATTTTCATTATAACACAGCCATTCTTCAATTTGCATTATATTCTTCTTATTTTATTTTTCGCCAAGGAAAATTAATAATAACCGTAGTAGACAAGCGACCACAAACCAAGAAAACCTTCTTCTTTGAATAAAAGGAAAAAAGTAAAATGCTACCACCAAAACAAGGAATTTAAAGGTTAAACCAAAACATGTTTCCCTTTAGTATTTATTGTACAGAAGACCAACCACACCACCATCCAGTCAAATGAATAAAAATAAATAAATCCTAACTGCACAACATAATTTTACATTAATTTCAGGGTTAGCCGCTATGGATTTTTAGTACATTCTCTTTTCGGTTTTAGCAATAAAAATAAAATTTATGTATTACTTATTCTTCTAAACTATAAAACAGGATCAACGCATTTTCTTTTCATTTTATGTGAATCATCTTTTATATTTTTTTTTTCTATTTAGTATCGTATAACGGAGGTCTATTCAAATAATCGAGACTAGAGAGATCATCTACCAAACACAGTTTACATTGCAGACTCTTGGCTGTAATAGCCATTTTATCTTTCTTTGGACCAATTTTCTTCGAATTTTCATTCACAGTATGTCTGCGCCCGTTTCAAATTATTCAGTTAACCATTTCTCTGTACCAAAAAAAAAATGAACCATACACCATTATTTCCATTAGGTAAATATATCTAGGGCAAAATAACGTAATTTTTTTTTGTTTGTTTCATTCGAATTATGAATGCTTCATTTTAGAAACATAATAATAAATCTCTTTAGGTACGTTGTTGCCTTACAAAACGTTACAAAATTTCTTATTTCAGTTCAATTTCTTTACAGTACTTTTTTTGTTTCACTTTTCCCACCATGAAATTGTTTATGTACCATCTGAAAGTTATTATCTATATTATGTTGTATAATTTTAGATTGCAAGTGAAAATGTATTTTTGCTGTTTTTATGCATATGGCTGTAAAGTCGTCATAGCAGAGTTTATTATTATCCATCGACGCATTTCTTTGTTATATGTTTTACCATATATTGGAGTCATTATAACCGACAACGAACAAACGGAACTTATATTGAATGTAATTCAAGTAAAAGCACCAATGCAACCATGAAATTCCATTAGACAAAACACATACGATGCAAACACTTCAATATAATTTGTTTATCTGGGAAAGCTTCTTTTCGACCAAAAAGAAAAAAAAAAGGAAAATTGTTCGCGCTATATTCACTTCAATACAGGACAAATGAGATGGAGCATACAGTACTTAGCATTTTCATATAAAGAGATGTTGTTCGTTGTACATATTTATGTTTATTTTTATGTCTTCGTTAAATGATTTTTATCATATGGCATCTGCCAATTTTTCTCATACATTTTACTGTTGATAGTATGGCTCCTTATTTTATGTATTTATTAGATCACAAATGATATTTTTCTATGGTATCTCTTTATGTGCTGCATAGAAGTGCTGTATTACTTTATAACTCTGGATATTAAACAAAAATTTGTTCCATGAGCTTTTTCTTGAATCCCAACAGTTACGCATTCACGTTCCATTAAATTCTACTTCTACTACTGCTACGTCTACTTCTTCAACACAAGAAGAACAACCAAATTCTAATTGAAATTCAAATGTTCAGTTACGAAAAAAGGTTCAACTCATTATTTGATGCATCACTATTTTTATTGAACCCAAACCATAAAGTGTTACTAACTCACCAATCAAAACAAAAGTGACGAAAAAAAATCAATCAATTTTGACTAATTACCTTCTCAATTAAATTGGTCCCCCAATTGGTATGATTAAATCAAGTGATGCTAACCCACAAAATGGTTCAATATTTATTAGGTTATCGCATATCCACGAGTAAATTGCCTATTGATATCAATTCTAACCTTTACCAAAATCGATATAAATTAAACAAAAACCCAATCCCAGCGCGTTTAAATACACACATTGAAAGAGATTCACTTAATTCAATCGTACCGCGAATTCCACCATTCATTTCAAATGAATTGAATGGAATCCAACAACAAAATGGAGTACTGAAAAACCCCAATAAGTTTGACGATCAAACCACAAAATCAATAAAGCCAAACCAATAGTAGAGTAAACGCAACAATAAAAAAAAAATGAGAATTAAAATTGGTAAAAGCGCATCGGAAACACAACACAAAATGATTCGGAAAAACAAAAAAAAAAATTATTTTCATTTTGTTATGCTTTGGGATTTATGCATGTGGCAAACCATAAATCAATGTACATGAAAATTCTTTCAGCTACTCTTCATTATATTGATGTTTAATATATTTTCAATGAATATTAATGGGCTTTGATGTGGAGAAAATTCATTATGCGCATCTGTGTTTAGTCTTCACAGCACACGTTAATGTTCATAACCGTTACCAACTACCGTCAAGAATCACAATATCAATTGAGAATTTTTTTGTTTTTCATTTTTCACGATTTACTCATTCATTTTCTTTTACATTTTCCCATGCAAAACATAAAATTAAAACAGAAATTATTTGAATAAAAAATTTTCTTTATTTTTTCAATTTTGTATTTGGTTGAATGTTTGTCTGTTATATCGTTTGACGAATTCAAAATACTCGAGTTATTTTCATGTTAATGGAACAACAATTCTAAATGACACGAATGTGAGACAAATAAGAAGTAAAAAGTTGATTTACAAAATTTAAACTTTGGATAAATTAAAAGCATCGGAAGTCAAGAATCACAACTTCTTAATTTCATTTAACCATTAGAATATCTTAATTATATTCCACTGATTTATGCAAAAATCCATGACGGATTGTTATTTTTTAATTTTCCATTTTCGCTTTTCTTTTTTTTTTATTTTTGATTGTGTTGATGACAGTCAACAGCCATATTTACATGGTACATTCACATCACATTGCTATTATTTTTGTCAAATTGTAATACCAGACAATAACAACCCTAAAGCCGACCAATTCATTTTGTAATGTTTACTCTCCTCTCTCTCGACTTCATCAAAATTTATGTTCCACACTTAATAGTACCGTTCAAAACAGAGTGAAGGATTTGATACCATTGGTACAAAGTGGGCCTCCCCTTTACTCATCCATACCGAGAATCCAGGGCCAAATACACTGTAATGTTATAAATTTTAAACTAACAGATTTCCAGTAGTTGAAGACGTCAGTTTTCATTGTAAACAATGAAAATAATAATAAATCTTTAACCGAATAAATTTTAAATGTTTGGAATATGCACGAATTCATTCCATGAAAAATTTATAAAACTTACGGATTACGTTTAACTTAATTAACTTAGAAAATGTTGTTTTCTCTTTTATCCATTTGCAAAAGATTACATTTAAAATTCAGTTTTATATAGATACAATTGTAATGTCAGTTATAATAAATCACTGGTGAGATGAATATAACTCAAGATAGATAGAAAGAGATAACGAATGGAAGTTGTCTTTGTAAATTACATAATTTTGTCATAAAATGCGTTACAAATTTAATTGAAGTTTACTCTTAAAATCATCATAAATTTGTACTGAATAAAAGTTATTCTGTTCATTTTCTGAGTTTATTGTTTATTAAAATTCTTAGCACATCAAGTGACTCTCAATATAAATGTAAATTAAGAAAATTAAGAACTTTTTATCTCAGCTGATAGTAATAAAACCGAAATTTCATTTGAGTTAGTGTATACAATTATCATCTCACTTTAATACGTTCAGTGAGAAATGAAAATTATTAAAATTGATTTCAATAAGAAGTCTTAAAATTTTCATTTCACAAACAAATGAGCTTCCTGGAATCCCCCATATCAATTTAACATCATCTATAAATAATTCAATTCTTATAAGAATTCATTACGCACACACACACATGGAAAACCAGAATTGGTACAGAACAAAGGTTCAACGATTGATAGGCAAAAAACATAATTCAAACATTTTAAAAAACAGATTGAATATCCTTTAACGAAATAAACATTATGGATAACATTGTAGAGGATATCAAATAACCCATCACATAACAGGCAAAATGAAACAAAAAAAAAAAAAAAAAAAAAAAAAAAAAGAATCGGTATTTAATAACAACCACTTTAATGCTATATTGAATAATTAAACAGGCATACAAGCACAGCATGATATCTCAAACTACCCCGGTCTATCAAAACCGACCACAGCGTAAAAATGGTAGCCGCACCACCGTTAGATACCAGAAAAGAAACAAAAAAAGGTATTTTTGATACTCTCCATGTTTTTTATATTCGCATATCGTTGAATCTAATTATCGCATTCTATGGGTATTTTAATAGAATAACAGAATTATTAGCTTTCCGCATAAAAATTAATCTATTTTGTTGTTGTTATTATTGTTCATCTGCAGTGATACCATTAAACTGTATAGTTTCAATTAATAAACGAGATGATCTCTTTTATAATATACAATTACCGACTACTTTTGTCCACCAATCAACAGTATCAGAAAATCAAACTGTACAATATAAAGAGTATTCGTTTTATCTTATTTTATATTCGGAACACAGAATGAAACTACACAGTGTATTTGAACGTACATAATCAATTTAATAATCTTTTTAAGGAAACCATATAATATTCTGTATTCTGTATTAGAAAAAAGACTGTTCAACAACAAAAGATGTACATCAGAAAGCAGAAAATTCAATTAATCAGTCAAAGAATTGAATTAATTAAACACCCATTTTATTAGATAGAAAGTGAGTGTACACAGTGAAATAGAATATGATGTACCTCATTGCCTTTTATATGGTTAAACAAGAGATACTGGTAAAGCATCCACCGTATACACATTTGGTAACATTTCTAATTGATTAATTAGTTTGGTATTAAAATTCTATATAACCCATCATCAAATACGGATAAATACTAGGCAAACGATGTATACATTACTATACAATGTATATACATATAAGAAAGGTAGATATAAATTAAATGTTAGCCCAGGTAACATTAAAATACATTTTATTTATGTAATGTTAAACAATATACATAAAATATAATTATATTTGAATAATTCATGACTTTGGTGTTTACATGCGATCGCATTTTCTTGGAATTTCAGTCACCAAAAAAAAAAAAATTAAAGAAAGAAAAGGAACAAGAAAGAAAACCGTTTTTCCTACTTTATATCCGCCTGTTTCTTTAATTTTTTTTTCACTTCGTTTTGCCAACGTTCAACAACCCACACTTAGATGTATTTGTTTGGTATCATATACAAATCCTTCAATAGCAACAAGAGAAAGAAAGCAAAAGAAAATTTTTGATGCACATCATCATCGTCATAACATCGACTATGATATGAATATGTTACTGTTTATGATATAATTGGATTATTCACTGAATATTATATCTCACTCTGTATGTGTGAGAATATTCTTAAAGAACACAGGTAATATACAATAAATATGTAGATATCACTATATAGTATAAGACAGTTTAATATACTGAGCACACACCTTTACTTATATCAACCCCCTAGCCCATTCTATAAGTGTACAATAGTTGAATGTTACTCTATCATCAGTATAACACTGCTGTTTCACGGTTACACTTCATCACATTCATGAATAAACTCTGATGTGTAACAAAATGAAAATCAAAACAACAACAAAACAAAACGAAAGAGTACAGCTTCTTCTACCATGATATCAATGAATAGTCTTACGTTAAAGTGATAAAATAACAAAAAAAAATATTCAAATCATTCGCCAATTTTAAGTGAACGTAAATCCAACAATGTTTTTCCACCTAAAGATTTTCGCCATAATACTCAAATATTACGGATTAACGTATCCCAAATACACACCAAAATATTTTTAACAATTTAAATAGACATGTATATATGTTACCTTTCCAACATTACCTACCGCTGAACAAAAAAAAAAGGAATTACTGAATTAATTTAGTTATAAAACATTGTGTTTCAAATAATAAAAAAAAAAAAACGAAACAGCAACAACATAACAACAACAACGAGAAAACATAAATAGGGATCAGTTGCTATAAATGAGAACACTTTCTTATCCCACAAAATAAAGGTGTAAATGTTTCACTTTAATAGATCGGCCAAATGAATATAATGAGAGTAGGATGTGATGTTGTATATAATATTAAATCATCCCTTAAGGGTGTGAGTTACGCGATGAAGCTTTACTTTAGTTACTCATCGAATATTATTCTATATTATGGTAAAACGTGGTGTAGCACGCGTTCCATTTAGTTCAGAAAAAAAAGTACCATTATGATGAAAGCTAAACGTAATGCAGAATCAAGTAAAAATAAAAATGAAGAAAAACTCTCCGGTAAGGAAAGAGTTTCAAATTTCGCTTCTGATGAAATTCATTATCATCGCATACTTTCACATTACTTAATATTCTAATCGCGAGACGATGCTTTTCATCCTAGGGCCCAGTGGTTTTGGATCAGTATAACAGAAGATGGATTTCTTCACTGTTATGCCATATTCATTTTAGATTTTCATTTTGGAAGGAAAGCAGCTTTAAGATAAAACAAAATATTATTTTTCCTTTCTACTAAATTAAGCCGCTGGCGTTATACTGTCTTCTCTTTATATGCGTGGTTTTTTACTTGATACACCCACATTTTAATATTTTTCTCCCTTACTTTCGTATATGTGTGTGTGAGTATATGTGTTCTTTTTATTTAAATGAATCACCTTAATACGGATGCTATATTCTTGAATTTAAAACATTATAGCTTGGTTAAATTGCATAAAGAATATTATCAAGTCAGATAGAAAATTATTATTTATTACAAAGATATTTAGGTTATATTATTCATTATTTAATGTGCTATCATATACGAATAACCTTGTTGCTATACGAAAATGATCTAAATATTCATTTATGGTTTATTCTCATCATATTGAAACCGATTTCTCTTGTATCTAAGTGAATTTCTGTACCAGTAAGAACATTTAATGATTTTCTATAATTTAAACTGAAATTTTCTATTTCAATGTGGGATGTCTACTGTTCGATAGCAGGAATGAAGAAAATAAAAATTCTCATTTTCAGTCCAATATATAGAAAACGCATAATTTAAAACGATTGAATGTAATTTTTCATCAACACACATTTGTCTGGTGAAGCGGTAACATATGCAACATATTCTTATATTCTATTTTTTCACTTTGGTTATACACCGGCTACCTTTTAATGTTACAGTAAAATACCGATTTTCGTTATGACATATTTTATCGTATAGAAATAATATGGATATGTTTAGCCTGGATACCATTTTCATATATAAATTTGATAAAAATGGACATTTGATATATGGGAAAATTTTTTAAGAAATATTATCCACTCACACATGTGTTGTGGCCGGGGTGACTAAGAATAAGAAAGCGAATTGAAATACGTGTCGACCGTCGTTTTCCATAGATATTCATCCTTTTTTTTTTATTTCATCTGTTCGTTTTATGGATGTTTCACCCACCCCCCACATAATACAAACCAAAACGTAACAGAAATGTAAAGAGGTAAAAAACGAAGAAAAATAAAAATGATTTTAATACATCACCATTTTCAAGTAAAACATATTTTCTATAAATCCTTATACGATTTCCCATTTTCAACCATTCCCTCCATTATCAAATTTCATCTTTTTGTAAGTTGGGAGTCTTACGTGACACCGACACATGAGCATACAGTCTCTGAACGCACATTCCCAATGATCATGTAATGAGAGAAAAATATTCTTCTTTTCTTTTTGTTGTTACCAAAATATTACAATAAATCAGTCATTGGTTCACAGCATTGAAATGAAATCTGGTTTTTATAGCGATTCGATAATGCTCCCCCGGTAGCATAGAATCCACCAAAAAAAAAAAGAAAAAGAAAATACCATCCGAGAACTGTTAAAAACCAACATATCAAAAACAACTAACAGAATGGCCATAAAGCACGCAAAAGCACATGTTTTCATCGAGTCATCTTTCATTCAATTTTCACCAAACAAAAAAGGAACAAAAAATCGTATTACTTTCTTGTCTACCAAGTGTAAAACAAAACACACTAGAAATACACGAATGATACAATTCATTCACTTCTCTTTGACTTCCAGATATGTCAGCACCAATAAATGCTAATCAATTTCGATTTGTCTTTTTCATGGAGTTTTAACCCCCCCATCGTCCAATCTCACAACCTCAACAATACATGAGATCTCTGGATCAGAGAGGAAAAAATTGATCTCATTTTTACAACGGAATGCAATCTGACGTTATCTACCAGAGTCAAAATAGTAACTCTCCCCCGTCATGTTATCCATTTTACCCATCCATTTGATATCAAAGCCAATATCAATGGTAACTGAATGAAGTAAAAAAAAATTATTATGAAAAAGAGATAAGTGGCCGCTACCCAAAGAACAGTGAATTGGTTTAAAAAAAAATTTTATATATCGGCCTCATCACTTTTCTTCTTTTTTTTTCACTTTTCCATCGAATGGTATTAATCAAATATTCGTTGAAAATAGATTTTCCACTAAACTTTTATATTTTTTTCCACTTTTTTTTGCGTTCATCCCAAGCGCAATCCATGTAGATTTCACCTTCTACATACCCCCCCATTTTCAATGCTTAATTCACAGACCAAAATAATAAAAAAAAAAACTTTACGAAACGTAAAGCACAACGGGTAATACCTTTTATGACACATTAGTTATTTATGGAGTCACTTATCGGTAGGCATTAGTCATTTTCATCGTTGTTGGCCTTCCCATCCCAAACCACCCACCATCAGTCGATTCATTTACAACGTTCTTACTCTCACTCATTGACTTTGTGTCCAACCAAAGTCCATCTAATAAATGAATAATATATATTTTGAAGTCATTCCTTTTCTTCAAATTCGAAAAAAAAATAAAGAAAAAAAACTGTCTTATTTATTTCAAGTGCCGTCATCTCATCGATGAGGTAATTGCTATTAGACCATAAAGTCTCTCTTAGAAGAGAAAAATAAAAAACACATTACACGTGAAATGTGCTAAGCTCAACTGTCACAATTTTTAAAGTAGAATAAAAAAAAAATACAGAATAATCGAACACAATGGTTTTGAATTAAATTGAAGGCAAACATACACAACAAGATGGAAAAAAAATATAAGAAGATATTATTTATGTCTTCCGGAAAAATCTGCTCTTGTTCATTCTTATATTTTTCCATTGATCAAATACGTTTTACATTTAAAATGAACCAATGAGGCTCTATGGGTAGCACAGCACAAAAAAAAAAAAGAGATTCGCAATAGACAAGAAATTGAAGAAAAGCCCAAGGACTATCCATATGGTGTTAACTGTTTAGGCTCAAACTTTGAATAGAAAAGATATGATGAAAAACATGAATTCATAATATTCTCATCTATGAGAGGGCGAGAAACAAAACAAGGCGAAGCTTATGAGATACAAGATCCAGAAAATGAAAAAAATCTCTTTATTTTTTGCCATCATCTACCCACCGAGATTGATGTTATCAAATGGATGATATGCCACTGCCTTTTATATATATCTCAGAAGACGGCCAAGAATTATTAGTTCCCATCTAGAAAATTTCATTTGGTTGAACATTTTTTTCTTCCCTTTTCGCGATTCACAAAAAAAAACAAATTCAACAGAGATTCACTTCGTTGGTAAAGCAATTTCAACGATATTAAAATAAAATCCATTTTGTTTCATTCATTTGTCTTGTCATCTCAAAATCAATTGAACGCCACCCAATCTTAAGAAATGATTAAAGACGGATTCTTTTGGGAAGTGATTGATTGGAATCGCATAAATTTTTTCTCTCTCCTTAATCATTTTGTGATTTTTTTTTTCCAACTTGAATAATACAAATCAATTACAATGATTCTTATCAATAAGATTTAATTAGAATACAATGGTGGGTTTGTTATGATTTTTATTATTATCGATAAATTTTGAATACTTAAAACTTGGATAAACTAATGAATAAATTCATCGAGATTACATTGGATTCATTTGATGTTTACTGAATAACTGATAAATGTTTGCCAAAATAGAAATGAGAGTTCAAGTGAATTTTAAAACGAACATTTGGGAATTGGGAGTTTTCAACCAAAAAAAAAAAAATTGAGGATGGAAATAACACTTCTTCTCTAAGTGGCATATAAATAGTACTTGCATAATTTATGTAATATCATTATCATAACTTTATGCATTCTCACTTACTGCACCATTACCATTGAAAGTGCACATTTTGTGGTTCATGAGGGGTCATTAAAATCGCAAAAATCCATCGACTAAAGAAAATGGAAGTAACTAAAACTCTGGCATATTTGCATTCTCATGATGGTTTGCATATGGATTTTTACTTCTTTTACATAAAACTCTATTAAATTCACTTCCATTGCCATCCAAGGATTATAATGAACATCAGAAACACATATTGAGTATCAACGCCTCACAGCTAAATTATGTTCAGCTTTTACCAAAAAATAAAACCGTTTTGATTCCATTATTCTTTGTTGACAACGTACGATGAGAAACATGAACGCTTCAAAATATTCACAATTTAAGTACTTTTCACAATCTTCAGTTAGCTAAACGCTGATGGCAATACATTTTTGACCAAGACACAATTGAACCGTAGAATATAATATGTGGCATAGCCAAAACATAAACCATATCTTTCCCCCCACCATTAAATCTCATCAAAACATAGTACTTTCAAGTCAACGGGTATATAAGTTCCTTTGGTTATCGGACGGATTAAAATGTTATAATCTCATGAGAATATTTTCAGAGTGATTCTTATGCCATAAGGGAAAGTTTATATAAAAAAAATTATCCTTAAAATACTTTCCACACTGTTATTAATGTAACAGGAGAGTAACAAAAAAAATGAAAGAATCTCTGTTTTTCTTCATTTCATTGTTATATAAAGGCGCGCTAAAAGAAAAATCATTCTCATGAGGGATAAACACATTTTATTATGTCTTAAAGTAAAATAAAGCAAAAAAAAAGAAAAAAATATGAAGAAACATTAGACTGGCGGTTCACTCAGCAAAGTATACGGTTAAATCAACCAAAAATGGTCTACCACTTGTGTGTTCTTTGATACCATTCAACCAACCACCCCCGCATAGAGAATTCATTGAATCTGCATGTATTCCACATATAAAAGAGTTCGATTCCTTTACACAAAATAAGGTGTTTGGCTGAAATCAATATAATCCTTCTATGGACCATTGAATATGATGTGATGAAAAATATCCAAAACATATTTCAATATTTGCATATTATTTGGTTGGTGCCTACCATCAATCCTATAACTGGATTTATGTTATTCAAAATAGTGTAAAAATGGTTTCGGTACGTTCTTGAGTACTACACAACCAAAAATCGCGTCTTTTATTCACCGTTAACATGAAAAATTTAAAGAAAAGAAAAGAAATCACGAAATAAACGATGTGGGAATGTTACAGAATAATATTGATTGATTTTAACTTGTCATTGGGTTGTCGAATATTTTAAGATTTTTTTTTTTCTTTGGCTGTTGTTCTTATTCAATAGATCTTTTCAAAAGATTTTCCGGATACTCACGTTCATCTCATATAGGTCAAAAAGCGTGAAACTGATGATGAAATATCTTAAACACAGTTGGATAGTAACCCCTTTTTTCTGCTATACGATTTTTGTGGGGGGTTTATACAAAATTCTTCGTTTTCAGATGTTTGAATTTACGATCTTTCAAACGTATATGATTTAAATAAAGAAACATCCAAACACACATACACAATGTTTGTATGCAAATAAATTATATTTTTCTATGAAACCATATGTAACCGGTTCACTTTTGTTGACTGAATATTAAAAGGGAGGGTTACATACCCTTACAATTTTTTTTCCTTTTAACCCCCCACCCAAAACACACAACAGACGTTACCAACCGGTGTGTTCAACCGGGTCATCTATCGTAGAATTGTATTAAACGAAATGAAAAAAAAAAGAAGTAAAGAGTCAAGAGGAAAAACCAAATATTTTCTTTTATAAAGTCAAAGTGTTAGAAACGAACCAAAAATAAATATAAAATTCTAGATTCTATGGCCACAACAATCAATTCTGTCCTTTTGTGATCCATTTATGAATACACGTGTTAATGGTTAAACGCTTATCCCCCATTAATACTTGTGGAAGCGTAAAACTTTTGGATTGACGTAAAACTCTCATAACGATTATTCGCAATAATTTATTAAGAATTGAGCTTGATTTTAATATTAAATGCGAAATTAATTGATGAAATTCCATGGAAATTCGTTTACTTCCTCAGGTATAAATGATACTATTTCATAATAAAATCACTGATATATAAGACAACTATTTTATTACAGATCTAAAAATAATAAAACACTAACACAATTGCTGTCGGCTGAATAGAAACATAATTAAATTACAATAAATGAAGTCTCACTTTAACAGTAACAAACGTAAAAGAAGAAAATTGATATTGGAAAGCATTACATTATTGAATCGCAAATTCTTCTGATTTTTTCTCAGTTACAAAATACTTGTTTTTCCATTCGTTTTTATATTTCGTGTTCTCTACCCTAAGGACATTCAATTTTCGATATGAAATCAACAATATAATTTCATTCAATTCAGGAATCTTTTTCGCTATCCATTGATATATCTCTTCCGCAAGAATACAACGTATAACAGTAGCAACAACGAAAAAAGAAAAAAAAAAACGTCAAAGTAATGAAGTTATCATTTATGAATCGTTTATGAAATCAATAAACCATTTATATTTCAATCATAAGAGACCAAACTCTCCCATTTTCAATCAATACAAATAATAATGAAAATTAAATCAATAGAAAATTTAATAAAGATCATGGTCAATCAGAATATAACATGAAAACCTATTAAGTGTTCATCTCAACCATTCAATTGTCATTCAAGATTCAATCACATTATGACCACATTGTATACAATTGTTATAATAATAAACAGGAAAAACATTATCCCAGTTATGCTTTATACTCTTTATGTTTTGCAATTTATACGAATTGACTTTTATTTCTCATCCAAATAATTAGACTGTAAGATATCTATTCGCCCATAAGAGTTATTAGTCTTTTACGATTACTTTTATTTTAAAGAATTTCATATCAGTTGGAATAGAAGAATCATAATGATTACAGTGTCTACCTTTCATAAAATGCCATTGGGGAGAAACCCAAACAAATACACAACACACCACACCAGCTTCAGTCAACCGTTCTTATATTCACATTATGAATTTATAAAATAGTTGTCCCTTTTCACAAATTAAACGTTACGAATTATATTGTTATCTTTATACTTTTTTGTTCTCTCTGTCTCTTTAAAATAATAGACCTTCTCCATACAGAATCCAACTAACGTGGATCATTCGACCATCAAAAAATCATTGTTTTCAAATTGAACCCAATTTAAATAAACAAAACATGAGAAAAAAAACACTAGAAACTACTATAGTACAATAATAGTAAAGGATCATATGAACAGAATATGAGAACCATCAGTATCAATGCTACCAGTTAAAACTTCCCATCTAATCGTATTTATATGCAGAGCCCAATTTGTCTCCTATCCGTTGTCATCGTATTACATAAAAATTTTCTTTTTTCTTCCACTCATATTAGAATACGAAATAAAAATTATTCACCAATAAAAACCAAAAAAAAAGAAGAAAATAACGAAAAAGGAAAATAATATGGAAATGACAAACAATATAAAACTAACATACGCGATATAAGAATCCTCTTATGCAAAAAACGAAGAGAAGATGGAATGAATATAATGAATTTTCCTTTTTTTTTATTCAGAGTATAAACCGTATTGTGTATTCGCATTGAATGGCGACTATTGTGAATCACATGATGGGTTACAAATATCATGTATAAGTGTATCTCGTTCATTGTCCTCTTGAATGCGTAGAGAGCAGCATATCATCCCCTTAGTCGCCAAAAGAATTCAAATAAAACCAGAAATGATAAAGGACAGCCAAACAAAACACATAAAGCGTTTTGCCAAAATGAAAAGAATGAAAACTCAACGTAATTTAAAATAAAAAAAAAAAATAAAGTGAAACGAACGAGATATGCAAAAAGTAAAGTGGAAAATGGGTCCACTTTTGCTGTCAATATAGGCCAAACCATTTCAATTATCCAACATAATATTATATGGGCAATCTTCTACTTTTTTATTCATTCTGTCCACTTTTATTCCATGATCATCACTGCAGATTCAGTATTATTTCTGTTCACCAAAAACTATTCGAGAGTGGCATCAAAGACTTTTAGTGTTCTCATTCATTTTGTCTGCCCTAACCCTTAGCCATTTAGATTTATGTATAGAAAGTATAGAAGAATACCACTTGAATTATGCCCTCACTGCTCATTGGGCCAACTTCTTCATCTCGACTCTTTAGTTTTCTTCTTTTTTGTTTCAACGAAACATCACTTTTTCTCTCATTGAATTTGGTTATCATTAAAGAATGGCACTGATTCCACCTCTAATTGGCAACGAACTGAAGGAAAAGAAAAAACTATTTCCTTGTTTTTTTTTTTTGTTGCTTTCTGCCGCTATCCAACACTTGTATCTGGAGGCCATTAAATCGTAACGCCAAATGAATGGATAAAATCTTTTTTTTTCTTATGTTTTCGGATCATAACGAATGAGATGAAGTATCATACAAATGAGACAAATTGGCCGCTGGGAGATTTTTCCACAATATATTTTCTTTCCAGTTTTTTTTTTCTTTGGTTCTAGTTCTATATGTGTTGTGTACCAACATTTTCTTCCTTTATTTGCCGTTTTGATATTGTATAATGATGCAAACATTATGCGCTTTTCACCATTTAAACAAAGCACCCAATATGAAAAGAAACAACTATACGCTCTATGTATCCAAAGGTATGAAAATTTGTACAATCATCAGACCAAACATTTCGTTAGCCTTCTATTCTTTATTTTGCATCCATTTGAATAGAGTGAAGACGTGATTAGAGAGAATAACTGAGTTCCAGTACAATTCAAGATGAAGTTCTTTCAATTCGTCGTATTATGAAAGTGTTATAATTGAAACATAAAGTGTATGTAATTTAATTGAATGAAATATAAACATTTCTTATTCGATTCAAATTCAAAAAGATGTCTAATGAATGACGCCGTTGAAAATGAGACAATTTTTTTTTCATAAGGATTCTATTTAAAGTATTCATAATTGCCATTGAAATTCATGTTCTTATGTTTTCTGTTTTTAAATAAAATTCACACTTTAATTAATATGATTCCATACATAAAATAAAACAATACAAAGTAACACAATCGTGTAATTGCAGACACATTTTGAAACGATATGTTCCGTATAAATTCAATCGTATGGAATAATGAAAAGAATACATTTAACAATACAAAAAAAAAAAAGGAAAATACACCGAATTGAATGGAAAATATTTTCCCCATTAGGCGCAATAAATCATAAAACGGAAGCGCTATCCCACCCAAAATCCTCAATTTTTATGTCGTTTTATTGCCTTGGCCGCCACCCCCTATCAAACTGACCACAAGCACAAAAGTTAAATCACATAAATGTGTATATATTCGCATATGTGACAGTTAATAATACACGTTTGTTTTCTGATTTTTTTTTTTTTTGACTTCAGCTTTTATGTTACGGTAAATCACATATAACAGCAGCATAACATTAGAGTATGGAAAAACATATGTAATATGGACTTGAAAAATTATATAGGAAGACCATAATAGGTATATTACACCATTCTTGAATTCATTACAACAATATTATGTCTAAAGAAATGACTTTACTGTGGTTTTTTTTCAGTTATACTTGTTATTGTTCAGTTCGTTTTTTTTTTATTATTATTATTTGTACTTTAAATATCCAAATAGAATTGCTTCAATTGCTCTTATGAAACATACCACACATTCATGTTCTATTGTAAGTTCCAACTTGGCTTTTTATATCTGTGATTTCGTATTTATTCTTTTTACATGAAAACCATACATTAAGGTATACGCAAAATACACACACGATATCTATGTATTTCTCTGCTGGTTTAACACTATAGGAAATGAAAATGATGGAAAATACGTACGGCCTCCCGCCCTTTTAGACATATCCCAGACACCATTATTTTCATTTATTTCAAACATTTGTGGATGAGAACCAAAACGACTAACAAAAAAAAAAAATAAAATAAACTTCTAACTACATAAAATTGTTTAATTCAAATTTTGATTGATGGATCAAGCAATAACATTCAAATAATAAAAAATAAAATAACACAAAACCAAAGTCTATTATAGCAAATGGGTCGTTGTACGACGGGGGCTCTAAATCCCACACATTTATATGGGCCACACAATTCATACGTTTCCAAGCATTAACCGAAAAGCATACGCCTCAATGAAAATTAGAAGTAACTGCCGGAAAAACTCTGTACTGGTGTTTAGGAACACCAAAAACAAAAAAAAAAATAATAAAAATTGACTAAAATCCAAAAGGAACAAAGCAAAATTCAACTGTACTGTCCGTGAATACAGAAACAAAACAACAACAAAAAAAGAATCTCGTTTTGCTAAATAACACGGAAAGTAAATAATGAACTCGAAACAATACGGGGTGTTTTTAGTAACGCTTTTACCCTTTTTTTTTCGACCACTTTCTTCTGTCCAAGTGTGTTAAGGGAAAAGAAAGAAATAAAACAGTAAAAGAATTTAAAAGGGAATATAAAAAAAGAAATGGATTTTTATTATCCGGAGGTATATTTTCATTCAACCCATTATCATATAAGGAGGCCAGATTTAAAGAGACACAAATGAAATTTTCTTTTTTTTTTATATTTGACCTTGTTGGCATGATCGTATAGTGGCCACTTATTTGTGCGGATTACGCAATAGAATTCAACCTTTTTGATCTATCACTAGATAAAGACAATTTAGTTTCAATTGCCTTCAAAGAAACCTTATTGTTCCACTAAAATTCAATTCCAAGTTCTTATATTTTTGGAATATTCTAATAAATTTTTAGATTTTACGAAAATTCCTGAATTTTATTTTTTGATTGAAATACCTGAGCTTTTCGTAGAAAAGTTACCAAAAAAAAGACTTAAAGTTACCTTTTTCATTTCAGGTAAAACCATTTTCTACATCACATATTTAATCTAATGACGTTTAACCGAATATCAAATCCCCCCCCCCCAACTTTCATACTATAAAATATCTTCTAGTGAAGAGCTGTGCTTTTACTATAATATTCAATACATTTTTGATTAGGATAAAATTATTCTCCCCCCAATCTCATTCGTTTCAGAAATTCAATGTTATGGAACATATTTTATGGATACAACATCTTCAAACAATATCTTTTATATGTTGTAAACAAAAGAATAAAATCTGAAATATCTCTAAAATTGAAGATTATCACTTGTGCTATTTTGAATAAAACATAATGCGGTTTTTTCTTCAACAGTATATAATTATCATCTGTTTTCCACGTCAGTCATAATGTCAATTTATTATTAAAATATAAAAAAGATGAGAAGAAGGAATATTTTATTATTTTTTCCTAGGAAATTCCTATATAACAAAAAGGATATATTTTATCAATTCTGGTTATCAGTTATCACTTATTTTATTGAAATTAATTTGAATTATTGAATGGATGAACATAGAACAGCAGTTCTCATTCATTTCACCTTATTTTCCAATGTGAAAAACCTCATAAATTACAATTTGTATGAAAATATTCTCTTAAATCAAACCATCTCCTACCCCACTAATGGTAGACAATCAACGAAAAACCAATCTACCCCCCATCATTCCATTAGAATACACAGTAATATTCTTTTATTCGTGAACATACAATGATCAATAATGCGCCATATTATGGTAATTGAGTAATCACATATTTTTCCATTATAAGTGCAAATACGAATAAAAGAAAGAGAGATGCCATCTCAAGAACTTTTACCTTTTCTTTATAGAAATGAATAATAATAAAAAAACCGGTAGCATAAATCTAATCTAATAATACCTTTTGTCATCGATTATATACTATATTTTATAGATTCCGTTATTACAGCCTTTCTTTTTTCATTCGCGTTTGCCTTTCTTTTTCCTTTACTCGAGATCGTAGTGTATGTATACGAGTGTTCACACAAGGCAAAACCCATTGAATTTTCATTTTGATTTTGATGTGTGTCTCTTTGCTTTACGTACCGAGTTATGTCAACGTATATCATGTTTAATGGAATACATATTATCAATTTTCTTATACAATTTTTCCCATTACACGGTGTCAAATAACATTGCATTTTCAAGGAACAAATGTGTCCCTTTTTTTTCCCATTGCCTTTTATTTCAATTCGACGTATTTGTTTTTTTTTTCGGTGAAAGATGACACACTCTTCACATAAAACTCATGCTTTTTACGAAGTGAAGAAAAAAGTGTCGATGAAATAACAAGAACTAAATGCTAACATAAATTCGATCCATTTATCCATTTAGAATTTACGCGACCAGGCGGTTTATTTTTTTCCATTTTCGTTGTTGGTGGGCGGTAAACCACATTATTGCCTATAAGGTTTATTTAGACAAGTTAAATGCCAACATAACATAATACTACCTTTACTTTCTCCCCATTATGTACTTCTCATAATAATATAGCACCATTAATCCACCCCATCTCTTCTAAACCATCATCGAAACAGAAAAAAAAACATATAAGAAACCAAATAAAAATTCAAAACGAAGACAAAACTCAATGAAAAGAATATGAGAATACCTTTAAGAAACGCTTTACTTTCATGTCTAGGATCCAATTTAGAGGCAAAGTCGTTTTCATCTTCATTTTTTTTCCTACTTTCCCCAAAACATTTTCTGTCATCATGATTTCTATCTCTTCAAATCGACAACATTGAACATAACGCAAGTTTATTAAGATTTTCTTCATATACTTCTTCACGATTTTCTATGACATAATATATCTCATCTGTCGCGATGGAATTTCAGTTTTCTTTTTCCCCATTCAATATTTGTTCACTTAAGCATTTCATACTTGCTGCTGAGTTCTCAATCCAATTGGGTCTTGGGCTGATGGTATATCTTAAACCATAAAAAACAAAACCGAATGTATACATTTCATCTTGTGCATTTCTAATATACTTGATCTGTATGGCTACACAGGATCTCACTGTTTACCATTTTAATATTATTCACTCTGTTCAGTGTCTGTTCCTGGTAAAAATATTAAAAAAGTGTGAACCTCATTCCCGTATTAAACCACTGATGGTCCAATATAAATGAAATGCTATCATCCCACTGAATTTTAAATGCAAATTTATGATCCAATTTGTGACAAATGTTCTATAACTGTCGATGCATATTAGGCCCTTTATTTTAAGTATGATAATAATACAGTTGAGTAGCAGACCTACCAACAACTTTTCAATGGTGGGGGAGGTGAGAACGAAACAAAATAAAATTTCTTATATAAACTCCATAATGGGAAAATCTGCTAATTCTATTAGGACTAATTTCCTTCATGAAATTCAAAAAGATTTTTGCTTTTTCGTTGTTTTGTACCCAATGGAATTACTTGTACAATATTTGGCCATTTTTAGTCATTCAATTTCACATTAAAGAAAGCAATGACTCGTGTTGCTTAAAAACAAATTAATCGATGAATTTATGATACGTAACACATTATAAACACAGTTCTTAAAAAGTTAATTTTTCTGATATGAAACTCAATTCATTGGTTAATTATAATTTACTGAAAATATTCATTAACCATTTCAAGGTAACTGTTTTCACGTGTGATCTATTACAAGAAGAAAACAAAAATGGCAAAATAAATTTAATTAAATGCCCCCCAAAAAAGAGTAAACGCAAATAGCAGTGGGAATATCTTGATTAATAACATTCTAATGAACAGGTATCGACCGTTTTGTTTACGTATTTTGTTTCATTTTCTCTTATCCGTAGTGTTAATCACATAAAATAAAATTGAATGAAGAATAAATTCTTTTTTTTTTTTCGTAATTAAATATACATCAAGAAGTTCGATCGAATAATTAAGTGTAATCATAATTCAATCAATAATAAGAATAAGAGTCCTGTATAGTGGTAACCTAAAAATTGAGGATCCTTCTTATTGGTATGGTAAATAAAGTAGCCTCAGTCAATCGACAATACAATCGTTGAAAACAAATCTAAATGTAATAGAATAAGAAAAAACTTTTAATATTTCAGTTGAGCAAACAGAAATTCCCGAGTGAGACTCATTTGTAATCATTATCTCATTCCAATTGATCGGTGGAACACACCGTCAACCCTCCACAAAATGAAAGGAAATAGAAGAAAAAAAAAAATTGAATATAATATTCTACAACGATTGAGTGGGTACCCCAATTTTCTTCTTCTTATCGTTGAAATGTGAAAATTTATTCGTCTGGAAAAGTACAAAATTTTCCATATCAAAAACGTTTACCGTTTACCAGAAACTATCAAACGATCAAATATTCACTATTTTAATAATGAATGTAGGGGATCCCTAGTATTGGCCTAATAGATGTGATAAAAGAAATGCCAAGGTCCATACAGTAGCGGACCCAATTCGCCCCTAAACCTCAGAATATAGGCCTTTCTCTGCTGCTATTTGATTACCGCCTCCGTGTTTCACGTGAATCCAGGAAATAAGAACGAATCAAAGAAAAAAAAAATGCGGAAAATAATACAAAATTCGAAAAACTTAAAGAGATTTCATCTATCACGTACAACAAAATTATACATGAAGTCAAGCAAATATAAAATATTTCGACTTAAACGCACATAATGCCCTTTATGTTCATCTGGCATGTAAAACTAATAATCAAAGAGTATACGCATACCTCTAACATCTTCTCTATTGACTCGAAATAAATACGTACAAGAATCTTGGAGGGCCATAGAACACACACATTTCACAAAATAATTTACCTTTAATACGCATAAAAATCAACGTAATAATTTACTCTGACTGGGCATAGAGGATCCGATAAATACCCATAAACTTTTATAATGAAAATAAAACCAGGACAAATTATCCCTTTTTATTTAATTTTTCTTTTATTCTTTTCATCTTTCACAATGATTTTCATCTCTATTCTTTGTATTTTAGATTCACCCATCACCCATCACCCATTGACTGATAAATATAAATAGAAACAGAAAATCTGCTGTTAAACAATACCGTACATTTGATGGGGTTTCACCTAAATATGGATGAAATGATTTTCTGTTGAAATAAGAACCGAACAATGGAATATTACCAGAAAGCAATAAACTTAAACATATGTTCTGTTCTTGTTCAGGGCTGGTGGTTTTTCTTGCAAATTCTCTGCGTTTGGTTACTGATTTTGTGGCCAAAAATACATAATCGTTCAAATCGTTGACCGAAACGAATTTTCGTAACGCACATGAAAAATAAAAGAGTAAATTGATTGCTTGATTGTTTCCATATTCCATGGCCAATATGATGAAAACCACACACCATTTCTGAGGTCAAGCACAACCAAACCAAAATAAAAATTGGCAATCTGTTAAGCATTTCTGTGTGTAACGAATCAAATTTACATGGCAATTCAGACTATAAAGGTACTCGAAATCGTTCTTTTTCTTGGTAAATCATTCGAATTACAGCCACCACCAATCAGAAATAGAAACATACAACTCATTAATTCACCAGGTACAATTTGAATTACATAAAATATGTTTTCACATAACACTTAGAACCAACTAATGCAAGAAAAGAAAAATACGAAAACATTCAAGGTGATTTTCAAGTGAATGCCATTCCTTGAAATGATACTTTAATTGGTAATAAATATTTTGTGGATCGATAAACCTGATCTAACGGAAACGAACGGAATTTTAAGTTTAATCACATTATGATTTAATCTTAAGAAAACCCGAATATAAAAAACGATCGACTCATGTTATTCATGGTAAAAGTGGAAAATTTTCTCTCACTGGAAAATCTGTCGTTACTATAAAACTAAAATGTAAAATTCAATACATTTTATTTATTTTTCATCCTTCGATGAACTAAAGCCCGTCATCACGTAAATATGAAGATGATGGGTTTTCCTTATGGCAAAGAAACCACCGCCAGCTATAACTTGATACTCATTATGAATATTTATTTATGAATATACGATGTACAATCTTTACCTGTCCCAGAATATTATAATATGCGAATCATTCTATCACACCTCAGCACATATAACACGAAATCTTTTAACTTCATCCAACAGAAATAATGATAACTACGTGGTGTCAAACTTAAATGTTCATACCAAACGAAAACAACAACAACAACTCTTAAAAATAAAATTTGTCTTGCAAATTTTCCGGAAAAATTTTCACAAAAGAAATTCTACTTTACTTTGTTACATTCCACATAATATTGGCTATGGTTCAACTGTGTGCTAAACCATTCAAAGCATCACATGACTCGTATACATCTGGGCCTTAATACAGACTAATGGGACGTACAATTCCGACTAAAATACTGATAACAATGTAGCTGAGCAAAACACCAGAAATTATGTCTATTTCACATTTATTAAATTTATATTTTCTACGTTTTTATTGTTAACTCATATATCGATTAGGTAACAAAAAGGTTGGTGGTAAACTCGAGATAAACTTAAATTCCACCACCATTTGGTTAATCAATAAACTCGAATTTGCTATAAATTAACTCCCAATTACGGATGTATCAAATAAATGTCGCATTACTTCGTTTTACGTGAATAACTTTTAACATCATTATTATTGGAATATTCTTTTAATAAATATTTACTCATCCCTACCCCAACCGTATACTTCAATTAACCAAATAGAAAATAGAAAAATTTTTCTTTCATTCCTTTACCATTATTCATGTACAAATAAAAACAAAACTCACCACTATTCGTACTGTCCAGAGTAAAAGAAACAGAAACAGAGAAAAAAAAAATATTTATAGAATGTGAAGTGCCCATCCCTGGTACAAAATATTCCATATATCGAATCAACAAGCAGTAAACTTTCTTCTTTTACAGTCAAACTAAAAGTTTATGGTAAAAATTCTCTGTAATTTTTTTTTTGTTTCTTCTTTGCTCTCGGGCATGATGAAAATGGACTTGAAGTATCCCCTTCTATTCGTTTCTAACCCCCATCGAATACATAAAAATGTTAGCGTAACAACAACAAAAATGTCCTTTTTTTTCTATATTCTTCTTGCCACAAAAACTTTCATGTTTGATTTGCGTGTCAACGTTACATTGAAATATTAGCATACCGAAGAAAAAAAAAAGAAATTTTCCTTTTTTTTTTTCGGTATGTTCCATCCAAAGAAATAGAACCGAAAATAAAAGAAATGTAATATTCATTTCAACTCTATACGAGTGTGTTACACTTCATATATTTTTTTTGTTGTGGGATTCATATATAATTTACCTATTTGAAATCACATCACCGAAAAGAGAAACAAAAAATTATACATCATAAATATAATGTTAATATTAAAGGTATCTAGAGAGAGTGTATGGATGGCCACCAACAATATTCAACTCCAAATATTTCATCAAATTTAATACAGAAAAAAAAGAAGCCTTTTCATGAAACATTAAATGTTTTTCATGTAAGTCCCACCGAATAAATACAAATCCATATGATTCACTATATAGTAAAACCATGAACTTGGGGTTTACGTAATCCAATACTATAAACTGTATAACTACCCCACTTCTACTATATTGGTGACTGTATAATAAGAAACAGAAAAAAAAAATAACAAAATTATCAACGATTTGCATAAAAATGAATTATACAAATATGTTACACATGTGAATTAGCCAACCCAATTGCTGCTCCAACTCCCCTTCTTCACGTTCACCCTCATTCTCAACCAACATCCGCCATAAGAGGAAAAGTTTCACCCAAACATAAATAAAAAATATAGAGAAATGTATTCTCGTATTAATGTAATAAAATTATTTGGTTGTTTTCTTGTTTTTATTTTCATTTTTTTTTTCTCTCTCTTACTCGCATATACCCCATATTTGTTCTATCAATTCACCATAATTACATGTGTTTCATGACCTTTTTTATGGTGAACTAAAGCAGAAATGAACAGAAAAAAAAATGGATTTGGAACAAACGATTAGAAATCTGTTACACAAAATGAAACAAAACACCATTAGCACACTCAACAATATACAAATCGTTTCAAATAAAATAATTAGATAGAAGAAATAGAGAAAAAAAATGTAATTAAACGAATTCTAATTGAAGTGTACCATCAATCGATTTGTACTTGTATCAACACTTATCGCTAATTACACGAAATACCAATCAATATTATCTTTTGATGAGGTTTTCTTGGTAGAACCAATAAAAGAAATTCAATTCAATACAATCGTATTAAAACGTCATCTTCTAATGCTTTTTCACAACACAATAAATTGAAATTACAAGAACAATTGTTCATAATTTTTCAGTGAAATTAAATGAAATTTCTTTTCTTAAAATTCAAACGTTTGGACAGCGTAATAATAAGAAAAAAATTTAATGAGAATTATTCGTTCATTTACATCAATGATTCATGCTAAATAACTATTAAGTATTAGTGATTACAAAATTCTCATCAACTAAAGAGAAGTCATAAAAAATAAATCTAAAATCATAAACCACTAAACGAAAATTGACTTTTGTATATAAAATTCAGTTCAGTATATTCAGTGCATTCACTAAGGGCGTACTCAGTTGCAAGTGGGAGTTTAGCAAAACTTTATAGTGAAACTTACTTAACTATCAATAATGTCGATGACGATAGTAAATTAAGTATTTGCCCTTCGTTACAATTTTCCTCTCTCACACTTAATATGAGGCATGCAATTTGAATTACACTCCTTTTCCAATATGATTTGTGTTTCCATTCAATTTATAATTACAACACAAAGTCATTAAGTGTTTGTGGATCGAGAAAACAAAATACAAAACAAAAAAATAACCGAAGAAAATGAATGTTTATTTCAACCATACGTTGCACGTTATAATGGAAACAGAAGAAACTCATATACCGATTGTGATCAATTAGAAATCAACGGTATATAGTGGGATGGGGGTGGTATTTCATAAAAACATCTATAATTAAAAGTGTTGAGACTTAATGGTAGTTCATTGAAAAAGCTAACAATGTTCATTTATGTTTATACCTTTAAGCGAATACAATCATATGGATAATTTACTCATATCAAATGTATCATAGAATTGGTATACTGCAAATACCGCAAATGCAAAAACAAAAGGTAAAAATTATTTGAATATTTCTCATTTGTCTAACGTGTACTGCTTTTCTTCAGCAAATTCATTCGTATAAAATGAAAATGTTTCTAACTCACCCCCAATTTCAAATAAAAAATTTTATAGCGATTTTTCCTGAAATTATTCTCAACAGAGAAACAATCCACCCAGTATAGAGTTTTGGTTGAAATTGCATAATAATTTTCTTCTTCATTTCATCATCAAGGGGGTAGTTCATTTTTTTTAAATGTGAACAATCTGTGCCATGGATAACCAATTACAGATGAAATCATTTAAAATTCAACAAATAAAATTTCGAAAAAGATTCGTATTTCCTTCGTATAAGAACATAACTATAAGAGATTTTTATTTAAATAATCTTAAACATCACATGTAATTTATGACTACATTTCACATCAAATTTAATTTAATGGAATTGAATAGAATCATTTGTTTTAATATTAATTCATTCTCTTTCTTTGTAGCTAACTGACATTCTTAGTTCATTATTTTCTTTTTGTAAATCATTAACTGAATTAAATTTCATAATAAAAAGTACTGAATCATATTATGTTTCTTTAAGTTTTCCTTTCCATTAAAAGAATAACAAAACGATAACTGATTAAGTTCTCGAAGAACGCATACAACAAGTGCTTAATGTGACTGCTAATTAAAAAATAATTTAACTCAAAACATGACGTTAAGGGTTAATCATTTTCAAGTTAAAAAAAAAAAAAAAACAAACAACAACAACATCAAATGGCATTAAGTTAAGTATAGTTGAATCGACCACCACATAATGAATAAAGAACATAAAAAAAAACAACTTTTGTAACCAAAAAACAGATTGAATTTACGAGGGATTGCATTAAAAGATGACAGCAAAAATACTACAAATATATTTTAATGTGCTTCGTTTAATTAACCAAATGACATAATTATGCTTAATGAGCATTTCATTAGGTACCACTCTCTGTATTTTAATTGTATGATGTATGTTGTTAGTTACGTGGCTTGCTCATCGAATGTAATACTTTGGATCATGACTCTGCTATTTATATAACACTTTTTAATCCGTTTTTCTTTTTTGGTATGAGAGAGTTACTTTTTTTATAGTTGAAAAACAATAAAACTTTTTAATGCCATATGGAAAATACTACCGACTGTTTCATATAATTAATCACTCATTAAGCGTCTACTGGTATGATGTGAATGTCCATTAAGGAATTTCAGTGAATTATTTTCTATTTAATTAATTGGTATAAATTCAGTTTTTAATATATTGGATAAATCCTACGGGAGTTCCTGATAAAGCCACTAATCATTTACCAAAGCAATTGTTTTTAGTTTTGTTAACCGCCACTACACCGCCATTGCCCAACAGAGTATTGATCTCTACTCTCTACCACCGAATTCAATATTTTTTGCACCATAAAACATCGAAAACTAAAACAATTTATTTTGCAACTTAACCCATTTAACTGTGAATAAAATTGTTATTCTCCTTTTCAACTGTATCGAATTGAATTGGAAATTTCCTATTAGCAATGCAATATTGATGCCATAAAAAAATGGAAAATTGTCGATACAAAATTTTCTGTTTTAATTGTAAATCAGCAGAAATCCATTTACTGACAATTCTCTAAAATATCCATCGATTGGTAACCAGATAATGTTGCTACCAATTTGCAATGTAAATCAAAAAATCATTGATAATCAATGCATGAAGACTATGAATCTTCCATTAAATTTATTTTAGCCAAAAACGAACTTTTAATGGACAATTAAGAAAACTGCATTATGAAGAAAACTATAAAATGCTTAGGTAATCGGAAAAAAGGAAAAATAGAAAACTTTTATGAGTGTTGACTATTCATTGTATGGAACAAATTTACGATTTAGTTTAAAAGTTTTACATCAAAAGTCCTGTTGCACTTAATGGTGAACTTAATTTTGGCCCAGAACCGATAATTCCGTTTAACCATAGACCATCAGTTCACTGAATTGAAGTTATACAACGTCACTGTTTACTGACATCTGTAACACAATCATCTTTCCTTTAAATCACTCTGATTTTGACTTAGAACAGAACATTATAATGAACATTTCTCTTCGATTTTTTTGCAGTTAAACTTTAAACGTAAACAAAATAATGAATTATCCAAATAAAATAACACTTTCAGTTGAGTAAAAGTTCTATCAGTGTACATTGACACTCGTTCATTGTAACATATGTAATTTCTAAATATATTCCACTCCTTAGTATCCAGCATCTTGATGGCACCACTCAAGTGTTAAAGTATTCCATATGAATTAGAGTATTTAAAAGATTGAGATAAAACAAAAAAACGTGTAGAGCAATCAAACAAATGGTTCCGTTTTGATTATCCTTTACGATCACATAATAGACAAAAGAAAATTCACACACATGTACCCACCGAACAAGAAAGGAATACAATTTCCAGATAAAATCAAAAATACATTTTACCAAATGTGTTCATATATTCAATTACATAATCATTGTAGTATAACGATTTCACAACTTATTCTTTATGTAAGTCAATTCAAATTTTTTCTTTGAGCTTTTCCATCAGTTTGATTTTAATGTTATACATATCCCATTGCATTTCACATCATCAGTTTTATGGGAATGTTTCAAAGCAACAATATAATATGGCAATGCATCTAAAGAATCTAATTCTTCTTTTTATATTTTTAAGCCAAAGCCACACACACATAACATTTTGCACATTTGAAGTGAATTTTCACTTAAAACTAAAAGAAAAACTGTGTTTGGATTTACCACAATAACATATTTGAAACATAACGATTAGTTCAAAGTTACGATAGAATTTTTAAATTTTTACACGTTTAGTATCTCTGCCATTCTTTTTTCTTTATACCATCAAATTGCATTCCAATTTTACTTGAGATATCAAAAATATTTCATTGGAAAATGTTTTTAGTAAAACTATGGGGATGCAGAAACAATTTCTACCTTTCAGTGATAAAGTATCTTTAAACCACATAGAACTTCTACATTCATTGAGTGATTGGAAACTTTATTCTTTATCCTGATCCTTTTTATAAATTCTTTATTGCTGATTTACTCCTTTTATCTTGATGTTAACTTTCATTGGAATCAATGGAAATTATTTACACATTAATGCCATTTAACATTTGTTTTCCATATTTCTTTTTTTTTTCCCCGTAAAGACAAACCGAAGGAAAATCAGTAACGGAACAAGTTAGAAATTCACTTTTGAAACAGCAAAAGCTCAATACGTAATGGTTTTTTTTTCCGCATACCAGATGGTTAAAATGGTGTGCAATCAAAATAATGATCAAATAACTTCAATACGACAGACGCTTTCAACATAATGATATGGGGTGGGTGGTGAATCAATAAAACACTGTTTATTCTTAGTAGATTCAACCGATATTCACATAAACTATAGGATTTTGTTGGATTTAACAAACACATTGCATTTTTATGGCCCAAAAACAAAAAGAGACTCAATCCATCGACAACCAAAATTGTTAAAATAGCATTGCAATTGAGACTGATTCAAATATTTTTATTTTCTTTGATTACAACCGTTTAAATGACTTAGAAATATCACTAGATTATCTCAATCTATGGGAATGTAAATTTAGAGAATTTTTGGAATGACATAGAGACAAAAAACAGATAGAAATTTGCAAAATGTGAACATAATTTGGACTAGAAATATTCTAATACATTGAGTCCATGAAAATGGATATCAATTTGATACTGATTGGATAATGGTGTTGGTAGTCGAAACTTAATGGAAATGTCACGTTAAATTCAATGACATCCTTTACAACTTTTTTAAAAAATACATTGTAATGTTTTAATTATATTTCAATTCAATGAAAAACATTAACTACAATGTTGTTAAATAGCAAATCAATAAAATATTACATTCAAATGGCATTCTACTTTAGACTTTCGTTACAATTAACCAATGGTTGAGTGTTACAAAACTATCAAATTTCATTGATTGACTTTCCATTCTCTCTCTCTCTCTCTCTGCGTCAATGAAATTCAGTTGAAAAAAAAAATGATTTTTAATTCAACAAGAGAAGAAAAAACGAATTTAATTTATGATTTGTTTAACTCCATCAATAATTCTTCTTAATAAATAATTGATTTTCACAAAATTGAATTTCATTATGCCACTGCAAATATGTTGGCCAGAAGAACATAACTAAAGTAGAAATATTTTATAGAAAATTCATTAGCCAAATGTTAATCACCATTCAATTTCATGTTCAACTAATGTCATTTACCAAATTGACACATTTAATATACCGAGTACCGACTTGTACTACATATAATAGCGAACCGGAATTATTTTTAAAATTATTAGTTTTATACAATTGTGTAACAAGTGCAGCATTGAAGGTTATGTTATGACACACATACACATATTCACTCAGAAATGAAAAAGAGTGATTACCTCTGTTGTTTTCAATTCGTAATGGATGACAGAATCATTTTTTATTCGTTACCGTATCCGTGTATCCGATATTCTACTCAACAATATGAAAATTATTTTCATTTCATGACGCGACACATTTCGAATGATGAAAAGGAATAATTTTAACAGTTTTTTTCTGTTTTTTATATAATAAAAAGTGAAGATCGATTATTCCCATTCGTCAATTATAATAATGATTTTTCTATGTTAAATTTAACAACATAATCAATAATTTACCATGAAAATGGATATTATTTTACCACCCCCTACCCTCAATAATATTGTTGTTCAGGTGTAATGTAAAAATTTAATACGAATAGAACTAATTAAAATTGATTTCGTCAAAAAAAAAAAAAAAAAAAAAAA
>JXOR01001052.1:0-34854 GCA_001014335.1 Coboldia fuscipes | reverse complement strand
AAAAAAAAAAAAAAAAAAAAAAGAAAATATTAGATCCCACAACAAGTAATACCGCAACCAATATTAATTGATATTGAAGACCAACACAGGAAATAAAATGAGGTAAAAAAAAAAAACTCTATAATTATTAGCGACATAAGGTCGATTTAATTGAATTCTATGTCTGTGATGTGTGTCACTAAATTCAATATGTCAATTGATCAGATTACCATGAATTTTATAACATAATTAGTTTTCTTTTCGATGATAATCCATTCGGTTGATGTCAATTAGAATAAAAATAGAAAATGTCAGACGATTTGAACGATTATTTCCCAGTATTAGGATTCCCAGTGTCTATTTCCTTTTTTTGTCAACATCAACAATTCAATAATTTATTGATTTATCTACAATATGATTCGCATCCTCTGTTACTTAACGGGTCAATTCTAACGATGTTTCAAATTCAATGAATGTTTCAATAAAATTTAGTTCACTGTATACCCGTCATGGGTTTTTCTATATCTTCCCAAAAATAAAACCGTAAAATTTAAAAAAAACCAACAATATCGGTGAATTCCACTGTATATTCAATGTAAGTGCCTTTAAACATTTCATGTGAATAGAAAAATTGAAAGAATAATATTGTCAAAATCGTAATTCTCATATAGTTATTTCATTCCCATTCCCATTCACATTCAATTCTCAAAGTGATGGTATGGTGGTTTACTTGGTTTTGGTTTGGAGACCAATCAAGTTATATGAAATACTCGTAACATAATCATATTCAAATAATAAAATATTGTCGATGCACTGTAGATTTGTGTAAAATATTTAATAAAAAAAAATAAAATAAAATTCATCTAAAATAGACCAAATGGTGTATTTTTTGATAGGTTTTGATGCTCTCAGTTGGTGGTATTATACAAAAGTTCCGTTGCACATCGGTGCATACTCGAAAAGCCAAAAGCTTTTCAGAATCGTTCTAATAATTTTTTATTTTATTTTTCAGTCTCTTTGGTTGTTTCGTAACAGGCAAAATGCAATGTGCATAAGAAATTAAATGACGGAAAAATATGAATGAAAATTCAGCCTTTAAAATGTATCGAATATTAACGACATACCTCTTCTCGCTCTTTCACATAAATATTCGTGTAATATGGAATAGAATACTATAAATATTCACATATGGTGTTTCTGTTTTCATTGCTCATCGTATACCCACCAAAATCTCATGTCATACCCTAAACATTTTATATATGCATTTATGGTACACATTTTTTTTTTTTACTAACGTAATAGTGTAACGAAAAAACTATGATAATAATACGATAATATCATACGTTAAGATGAAATGTATGATGACTCTACAGTGAAAAACCATACATTCATATGTGACTTAGAGAAATTTTCATGAGGTTTTCACGCGAAAGATGTCTTAATGTAAATCCGCCACCATAGTTGGATGGAAAACTCCAGTTACAAAAAAAAAATTGTTCAAACCCAAAAATAATAAACGAAAGAGAAAATTCATAACACAGCATTCATAATATTCACATCGTATACAATCCAACTGCAATGGCATCATACTTTATATTTAGTCACAAAATTTTCCATAGTAATACCGGAAAATATTGGCATCCAGCAAACATATAAGATAACAAGTAAATACTCTCTATTCTGTCTCATACTCCCCATTTGGCTACCACCGTTGAATTGCATCACATCTAAAAAGTTAAAGAAGGATGGTACCGAAACATTTTAAGTCTAACAAATTTGCCGACAACTAAAAACTAGATAACTAACGATTTCATTTCATCTTTTTCAACTTTTTTTTTATTTAAATGCAATGGAAGATGTGCAAAATTTTGTTTCGCCACAATAACCACAATACCATTGGGCACAAAATCAGTTTTAACTACCATTAAAATATATCCCCATTCCAATCTATTCAGTTGGGCTAAAAGAAAAACAGTTTTCCTAAAATAGAAAATTAGAAAATATTGAAGATACAATGGCAAACAATATATAAACGTCTTTCTCTCTCTCTCTCTCTCCACCTCAAATATCTTCTGTGCTTAGTACCACTCGCCATTCCATAATACAGACAGGATGCAATACGTTAGTTGAATTTTAAAACCAGTAACTGTGTGTTATGTAAAATTCCTTACACTGTTTATCAGCAACAATCTCAGCTAATAGAATATTATTATGGTAACAGAAAACAAGAACTTATTTCAGTTGAAAATTGTTCATGGAAAAGATAGATTCCGAATTGAAAATCAACACCATCAAAATCATGTGAAAATCTTAAAGCCAAAAATTGATACATTTTTGTACTAAACCCAACTAGACAGTTATATTTTACATACAGGCGAATTACAGAAACTGGATAATCGTGACTTCTTTGAATCCGGATAATGGCCAAAAGAGAAATGGATTTTACCCATTAGCAGTTGAGGTAAAATTTATAATTCCTATTTGTATCATATTTCTATTTCTATTTCTATATCCAATTCTAACCAAAACTCAATGTATGTGTAATCTCTGCTATTTACGATTAAATGTAATGTACAGGTAAGTTATCTGGTTATAGTTCATTCAGTAATTAAAGATTCTCAAATATCAGATTGTTACTATTTTCTGCATCAAGTTACTAATTACATCACATTAAGCAAAGGGATGGTAAATACCATCTAACAACAATTCACCTTGATGATTATTGCTATATTTAGATGATGATGTTAAGGAGTAATAAACTGATGATACTCTGGTGTATCATTCTCATCGTCATCTTCACATACAAAATTCTAATTCAAATACAATTCGACACAATTAATGCGCCTATATTCTTACTGACACCGCCATTCACCGTGTTATACCATAATAACAATAATGAATTCCAATCTATTTGATAAACCAATTTTCATTTACTAAAAGTTAAAATTATCCAAAAACCGATATCATTTCTATTTCACCACCATCTCCCACCCCCCTATCAGCCAAATCATTTCATTTCCATTTACCATTCGTGTTATGATGAACCAAAAACTCATAGAGTGTCATTTATGCACATAAATTATTCAGAATTTATGGTAAATTCATAAGATAGGAATCACATTGTAAGTTAAGTATCGATATCATTCTCTCCATATTACTGTATCTGAATGAAAATTGCCTAATTTAAATATGTGATATATTCCAAGAAGATTAGATTTCAAATAAGAATTCACAACTCACTAAATTTTCATAAGCTTTTCTAACGATTCAGTTGGCCCCCGACACACACAAAATTCAACTATCTAATAATGATAGCAAATACAGTGCCAGACAGTATAACGATTATGTTAGTGATCGGTTGCTGTTAAAAGGAGTGGCTGGCCATATTCACAAACACATTCAAATTGTCATGCAACTAAACCATTTACCTCTTATTTAATCTTAAATTTGACCTAAAGCACACATATAACCATTGAATAAACCCACCACCCTGCGCCTTCCTAATTCAATATGGATCTATAAAGAAAACCAATAAGATTCGAACAGATTCATCTGCAATTCGGTTACTTATAAAGTGTTCCTTCTGTATGAATGCAATATTCTTTAACTATTATTACTTCTCTATTTTCTATTTCATTTTTCTTCTTCTTCTGATTTACAAATGGCCACATCGAATATTTGTTATCATTATCAGTCAAGTGTGTTCAACTTTGATAGAATTCACTCAATTTCAATTTTATCTCTGCTATACACATAAATACATTTATAAATCAACTAAACGCTAGTGTACTCTTTGACCTATCTATTCTATAAATATTCTGCATTTCTCTCTGTCCTTCTACTTGATAACCTTTTCCATTCAATCATCCATATTTATATTAAATAAATGTGTTCATTTATGACGGCCAAGAAATGGTATCAATAAATCTTCAATTTATAGATTCTTATCCGTTATCAAACATTAAAATTGATTTCTAATAATCCAACAATCTTTGGTCTAATGCTTTATACAATATTGTCGGCACCACTACACTCCACCATTGCTAAACCTCATCGAATAACGAAAAAGCCACCACCACCCACCGAAATGTTGATGGAAATTCATCATCATAATGTTAGTTGTAACACGGCGCTCTCTTTAATTGAATACCATTCATTTTAAAGTGTTAAACCATCAACTAGGCCAACCGCATAATATTTAAGTGGTTTAAAGTTGTTATACCCAATGTAACAATGAAAGGAGCCGCAATAAGTTAACATGGAACAATAAAAAAAATCATAGTTAGTTGCTTCTCTATTTTTTCCAGTAAGAAATTACGTGCGATATTTTAAACGGAAACACGAAAACTTTTACGTTTGTGCTTACAGAAAAGGGGTGATGATTCAAAAAAGGAACCATAGACACCGAAGAGTATTGGTAGTCGAATAACTATTACAAAATACCATGGAACAATTCTCTCTTATTACTTTTTTCGATAGAAACTCTAGGATAAACCATTGGAAAATTTTGTATTATTTTCAGTTTTAAATAGATTTCCTTCTCCATCATTCAATGAATAATAATAATCTGATTTTATGTAAAAACAATAAATTTTCATTTCTTCTTAAAGAAATCAATTGCCATTGTTAATTTTTAGTCTTAACGGCAGAAACTTTTCAACAATTTTAAGAAAACACAATTGTGTTGTTTAGTTTGCCGTAATAAAAAAAAATGAAATTATTATGTGAATAGAATAGTTTGACAATTATTATAATTTTCCTATTTAAATGTTACGAGAGATAGTATAAAATTTGAATGAATATGTTTCCTCTGTTGTATGTTATCCATACAATAATTTTCCACTCCTCATCATGTGAATAGAACATTTAGCGGAATATCGTAACAGTAACAAACATTAAACTTTAGTAATTTCTTTGATATCATACAAAACTATTAATAATAATTCGTTCATAATATCTTTGTCTTAATTGTAAATACCAAAACATTTTAAAATATTATATCAATCGAGATGAAAGTTTCTTTCATCATTTCATTTATATCTCGCAGTATAGTCTCATTATCAGGCGAATTAAATTCGGGGAGAAAAAAAAACTCAAGAATCCCGTAGCTCCATAGCAAAGGGTCTTATGATAAGATTCAATAGTAAACATGAATTTTGTACTTACGGCTTGCTCCGACATTATCAGTGATCCATAATAAGAGAATTGGGAGAATATTGACTGCAAGCAAAGCAGCATTTGATGCTACTCGCAGCCTCATTATTGTAAATAGTGAAAACTAATTGGGTTCTTTGTATTTCTTATCGTCCGTTAATTTTAAATTTTCCTCTTTTCTTTTTATTAAATTTATTTCAATAAAAATTGATCTATCTAATCAAAACTTCTACTTTAATATTAAAAGTTATAGATCAAACAACTGGCTTATAATGATGGATTATTTGTATTCTTTATTTTTTTATACAAATAATGATAGCATTTGGATGCTGATTCAATATTCGTTTTGTTTTTTCTTATTGAATTTTATATCCGTGGAAAATAACGGTGATTAAAATTATCATCTGAATTGCAGCCAGTTAAACAGCTTATTCTTAATAAATAAGTTTGTTTTAGGAATGTCGGTTTTATTTGACAAGCAAATAAATTGGCTAAAATTGAAACAAGAAAACGAAATTTTTACATTCAATATAATTCTAATTATTCTGTTATACTAAAAAATCATTCAATACTGAGAATATGGAAATTGTATTTTAAATTCAATAGTCATTTGGTTGATAAAATATGCGATTCTCCCAATATTCATCTCATTAAATCAATGATTACCTTCTATACAATGAATCATAGAAAAGGGTAAGAATGGGACTTTCAAATGACTCAATTTCTATAAGCATTTGAGGTTAGGAGGATAAGGAATTATTATTAAATGAATCACAAGTAATCCTAGGAACATTATTGCGTTCACATTTATTTCACATTAAAATTTTCATTTATTTTTCTTTCTTTTTCTTATTCTTATTCAATTACACTACACTAAACATTAGACATATTTTTTGCTTTCACTGTGATAATTTTCATTTAATTTTTAAATTATTATGCACATTACATTATCTTGAACTTCCTTATTATTATACTTTCATTTCATTATAATCACTTACTAACTGCGCTTTTTAATGATATGCAACATTATTTCACTTAATCTTTTCGTTTACTTAAAACACATTACGCTAAATTGATGAACTTTAATTGATTTAATTTCTCATCTCATTCACATTTTACGATTTCAAATATCAAATTTTATTAAAAACAAAGAAATTCACTTCCACAATAACAAGATAATGGAAATATGAGATCATTTAAAAAAAAAATAAAACTGTTCCAACAGTGGAACAAGAATCAACACACAATGTCTGTTTCTCAATGTATTTTCATCTAATTTTCCCTTCAATTAATCGAACTTTTGGTCGAAATTACCTTCTATTATGCCACACACTAATGGACTTTTGTCTATAACTTTGATTCAAACAGCACAAACATATTGAATGTATCGTATTTCCTTATTACGATTCTTCCTGTTTATAGGATCATATTCACATTCAAAGGACACCGTGTTACAATACCTAATGGCAAACAAAGGTAATTTCAACTCTGATTGCATTTTTACTTAGAAATATTTTTTTTTCTATTCTTACTTTTTGTTGCTCTAACTAATTTCATTTATACATTAGTTTCCTCAAAATTACACGCACAAATAGTAAACAGAAAAACCGAATGAAAATTATTTCATGATGGCAACATTTAAACGGGAAACAATTTTCAGGCTAAAACACTTAATGATGTCAATGGAGGGATGGTAACAGCATCCGTTATTCAACTATGTATCTTCTGTTTTCATATTTAGATAAACATAAAGGAAAAATTTATTTCATTTCCTGTATATTCAACTGATTTGTTGTTGTTTTATTCTTTCCACTAGTCACATTAAACAGAAATGACCACGCTTACTATGTAATCTGTATATTGTTCGATTTGATTTTTTTCGACACATTTTCATTGAATTCTCTTTAATTACTCCATTATTTTATAACTTCATTTTTATTTAATTTCATTCCGTCTAGAAAATTGTAATCAAAATACAGAATTAATCGATTATTCTCTTGCTTCTTTTCCCAAAAGAAAAAAAAATGAATTCATTCAAACTGCAATCTGCAATACTTGACATTGTTAAGATTTTGTATTATTTTTTGTTGTTGTTGCTAAAGTCACTACTCTGCATAATCAGAAAAATAACATTTGGCGTGATCCAATAAGTATCAATTAAAGTTTTACTGGGTTCTTATGTATCCCAATTTTAAAGTGGAAATTCATTTAAAAAGATGGCAAAAAAAATGGAATTTCCTAAACGAGAAAGAATAGCAAAAACATAGAAATATCAAATAAGGTGAACAGGATATGACACTGTTTTTATCGTTCGCGGAAAAATTCACGTTTCTTTTTTTTCTTCTGTTGCCAATAGAAATTATTGGAATAAACCCAATTTTAACAATATTCTGTTATTGATGGCATTTAAAATTCCAATTGGCATCGAATGACAAAAAAATTTATACAGAAAAATATGAAAAGAAATTATTGATTATTAATAAAATTTATATTTTTCATTTATGAAAATTTATTATAATAACTGTCAACGGTTTCGCGAATGTTACTTTATTTTTTTTTTTATTTGCCATTCGTACCTACTTATATCGAATATGGACCACGACACGAGAATAACATTACTAGCTGCATTATTAACAGTAGAACGAATAACGATGGCAAATGGCAACTAAATTCTCAATATAAAAGAAATCAAATTAAATTTAATTGTTATTTATGAAATTGCCATTGAGAAATGAGTCCAATACTCTTCATTTAGAATTTTCTTTTTTAAAACTTATTAGAACGAATGAAAAATGATTGCTAATTAATATTAAAAATATTTTGGTGCCATGAAATTCGATTTAGCACAATACAAGGAATTTTTCGCATAAAAATAAAGAATAAATTCATATCTAAGAGGCTTACAGTTAGTATCAACAATACAAAACAAAAAAAAACTGCAATTAAATTCAATTTAGCATATTAAATACAAATGATTTACAGATCATTTGCTTATTTATAAAAGAAAGTTTTTATTATTTGAATATTTCTCATATCTCCAATTAAATAGAAATTTACGAGGAATAACTTCTGTTGATTTTCACCCCAGATTTTTTAAAAACACAGAAAAGTTAACTTTATTTCAACATCGAATATTGCAGATTTACAGTTCTACGATTTAAAATTTTCATCATTTGAAAGAAAAATTTACAGGAAAATTCATTGTCGATTTGCTGACAGATAATCCATTAGTTTGTTTGTTATTTAACCAATAAACATACAAATCATAATCCACTTTTAATTAAAAATAAAAAATAAATAAATGAATAAACTTTTCTATTTTCTTGATAAATGCATTTCAAAGCCACCAGAATATTAATAGTTGAAATTAACTAACAAAAATAGTTGGCATTTTATCCATTTTAACATTTTATTTCACTGAATATCCTCTCGTATCTCTGTCAAAGGTTTCTTTCTTTCTTTTCGATATAACTTAATAAATTTTCAGTTTTTTATTCTTAGCCTAATCCCATTTAATTTAATTCCATTACTTTTACCGAATGGATATGAAAGTATTGTTCAATTACTATACGAGCACCGAAACATTATTCCGAGTGAGATATGAAAATTCAACCAAAAACACGAAACATGACAAAACAACGAGATGGATGCTCACCGTACGCGATTTTATAAAATACTGATGTGCTTATACAGTGTTACCAGCCAACTGGAATGAATGGAAAACCAAGCCGGCGTAAATACTACATTTAGTGTAGTGGAGCCCATCATCCCTAAATATCAATGAATGGGAAAAACCGCATATTTTGTTTATATTTTTCCCCAACTGGTATTCATAATACTCTCCAATATTCATCGTGACGAATTCAATTATCGTCATGCAATCTGTTTAGTTAGTTAAACTACTATGGGTCTCTTTACCATTATAGCAGCAGAATTCAAATGATTCTATTGCTACCAATCATACAGGCATATGGTCACCTACCATAGCAAAGGATGCGCATAAAACAAGAACAACTCAAGAATACTTTTATTTCTGCTTAATTCAATTTCCCCTTTCTTTTATACTTCGTTTCTGGATACATTTTGATTGAATTCAATTCAGAAAATCATTGCACAACATTTTGAGTCAATGGCGGGGAAATGGGAAACGGGAAATTCATTAGGATCACCGACAAGGATTTCCCTTACAATTTTCCATTTCCCATTTCAGTAATTCAATGACTATGGTCGTGAACACACAAATTTTATTCGATTCGTTATATTTTCGAACTATTCAACATATTCCGTGTTTGATGTGTTTTATTTTTCACTGTTTTTTTTTTCTGAATGTGACAAATCGTAATAATTTCAATGTTGGATGAACTGAATAGATACATAGAAATTATGGTTAAATGTATTGAATAAGACAAATTTCACATTTGATAAATATTAAATAAAATAATTGTATGTTATCACCGGATATTATCAATTGACAAAGTGAAAATTGTTTTGTAGTTGACATAAAGTAACACAATATTGTACAATACGGTAGTTTGTTTTATTTTTTCTCTCTATTTTTGAATAGAACCCATCATCATCATTCGGATAAGTTTGAAATAAATTACCGGGAAAAATTGTTGTTATGTGCTTGTTTGTAATATTCAGTAAAATCCATTTTGTCTATTAACAAGTGTTTATTTTAATTGGAAAATAATATGAAATACTCTGATTCTATAGTGTACAATTATGGACATTAATTAGCTCATCAAGTTTTCAGTGTTTCAGGTCAATAATACAATTAATAAATTTTATTACACGATCCGATGGTGGTGAAGGTAAAACTCAATTATTTCTTCAAAATTTTGTTTCTTTTTTTTTATTAATTTTGAATGTTTTATGCTGTTGTGAATATAATTGAACTCATCATATATGCAGTAAATAAAATATAAAACTCAATGTAACAGTAGTACTATATGAATATTTAATGTGATTTTAAATAATGATAGATCAAATAATTATATGGCAACAAAAACTATGAATCAATATGAGTAGTGATAAATGACAGAATAACAAAATGTAAATAGTTATCAACAGTGTTGTATATTAATGTTGCCACCCTTTCAATTTAATTAAATAATTAAATTATAATTTACCATACCAAACGAACAGAACAGAAAAACTACATTAATTAAGTGTTATCAACTTATTAAATATCAACAGAAATCGATCATTCAATCGAAAATTCCAAAATTGATTATAAATTTAATCATCATCATCATTCATTTTTAAAAAAGAAAAAAAAAAGAAATATTCATTTCATTATTGGAATTATTTATAATGTGTAACATTATGTTCACAGCATAATATCATGTATAAAAACAGAGTGTTCGGAATTTCCATTCAAAACTGAAATATTATCAAGGACTATCAGAGAAAAGGTAAAATGTCAATGTGTATTTCACCTTCTTTATGTTATTCTCATTTAACATTTTAATTTATAAGAAAATTTCATTTCATGTCCAATTCATGATGTTCTCTTTCACAAACGACTCAATTTAATTGTAACGAAAATCTTTAACATTTAAATCTCAATGAAACCTATACGATAACCAAATAATTTTCATCATTGTTCATGTGATATCCCACTTCAATTGATTTGTACAAACAAATGCCTCTTATGTGTTTTTCTCAGAGCACCATTGATATTCAAATACTTAACACTCAGATTGTTTGAACACTGCAATATTCTGTAGAACATTTTCTTCATTTGACGGTGGTTCTTTCATAACAAAGGAACAAATCCATATTCAAAACCAACATCCCCATTGATAACGAACCAATGTATACATACATGACTCTTTCACTTTACTTTCTTGTTACAATTCTGTAAGATAAATTCACTTTGAGTTTTATTTTCTTTATTTTCAGTTCAAAATAGTGAATTCATTTTCCAAAAAACACACATGATTTCAAAATACGAATAAATCAACCGAATTGGCAAATAAAGAAATTTTAGAATCTTTTTTATGTACTCGATTATTCGTATTCTGAGCTTTCTGCCCGCTGGTTTATCATTATTTTTAGTACAAAAACCAATGAATTTCATATTAAATTCAAATAATTTGGAAGTTGTACGTAATTCACGTGTGTACTTTTATTCACATAAATAATGTGTGTTACAACTAATCTTTAGATATTTCACTCATGTCGACTGGTTGTATGTGAACCATAAAATAAAGTAAACTCTGTTTACCAATTACCAATTGTAAATAAACTAGTAATAATCTCTATCGAGTAAGATTAGTAACGCACATTGTTACCAAGTGCCAGATAAGATGATCAACATACTTAATGTGTATGGTAATCTTGGTTACCTCACTGCTGAAGACTCTCCAGTAGGATTACGTTAACAAAGTTTCTATTAAATTTCATCACAGATCACGTTGTGCTTTAAACACTCTCACAAATTGCAATTCCATTAAACTTTAATTTTCCTCATTTCAAACCCAACAGCAATGAAATTTAATCACAATAATTACTATCAACTAACTAATCTCTTCTGATTGAATTGTTCATTTTCTTCTCTTATTAAAGCACCAAAATTAAAAGTCACAATGTATTCACTTATTCATAATGAACAGCTGCAATCATGTGACACACAAAAGAAATATTTTTTGTAGTTCAACTTCTCTAAATAGAATTGTTAAAACGTTCTACATACGAGTGCATAGCATTAACACATTTAAATATTTTTTATCAGTTCATATGTGAAAATTCCAAAATAACATTCATTTCAACGAAATTGTGAAGTTCTTCTTTTATTTTTATCTAATCCTCTACACTTCATATTCAATAATAAGGAATTAACAATTTCTACATAGTTTTTCAACACTAAAAATGAAAATTGTTAAACGTTATGTTATTCCAATGTTTCATATACTCTTGTCATAGATTATAATGCAATTTTTTTATGCAACTCAAACATTTAACTACAAAACATTGTATCAATGAACTGAAGGAATTAACTCAATTATTTGAATCGTTTTTAAATGGACATCACTCCTACTGTTTTAAAATTCTCTTTTTTCCTGATGATAGTTGAAAATGGTTGCCATTTAACTGAAGTTTACTAAAAAAAAAACGTTTTATATTCCAAAAACTAAAAACTTTTCTCGTTCACGATTACATTAGAGAGCGATAAATTGAAGTTAAAGTAACTGGTACAAAAAAAAAATCCATGACCTAATTGAATCATAACTGAATGCAAATCTTGACGGTCTTATCGTAACGCATATGATAGGCTAGTAGAAGTAAATTGATTTATTTCAGTTAAACGACATTTCCGGAAATGTTTCAGAACAAAATAAAAAATCAAAAACTCTAAAAATCCATTCAGTTTTGTTATCTAATGAATAATTTTATATTCATTTTTTGCTACCGGATCCAGCTCAAACAATTTTAATTGAAAATTCAACCAACGAGAAATTAAATTTCATTTAAAACATCATGTCATGGCAAAAATCAATCCATAAGATTAATTAATTTAATCGCAAATAAATACGCTTTCATGTTTCAAATGTTTTCTTAGGCAAGCAATTAACTAATGTACAGAAAGACTTAGCGAACTTCTTATGAATTCTTAAAAATCAAATAAAACATTAATATTTATCTGTTTGATGTTTCACAATCCATAATTAGTGATTATAACCACAACCAGAGTATTATTTTTAATAAATCTTTTGGTAACACAAATCATGTACGAAAGACATTGACGCATTTTCTTCGTTTAAAAATAACCTCACAAAAGGGGTAAACAAAACGGATTCATATAAAACTTTTCACATATGTCCCACACAAAAAAAATAAAAACCGTTTAAAAGCTCCTTTATTTTAGAATACCAAACGACATTACTTTACCTTTTTGCTTGTGCACATAAAAACAAATAATATTATTATGAAATGTTGGTCGTACTAACAGGCACAAGATGATACTCCCTTCTTTCTATATCTTACTGGTACACAGTAAAACTTTTTTTTTGTACATTACAAACTCCTATAAAAAGTATTTTAATTAATCTCTGACATATTAACTAATTTATAACCATATCTCTGTATCATTTCTTTTTATTGAAAATAAAAGTGAATAAAAACGAACCCAAATATACAACAAAACGATGAATTAATTAATGGCCATGACTAATGTCATCCATATTATTAATTTCAAACCTTCTGCCTAACATAAAAGCATTGAAATATAGAAAATAATTTCCACATAAGTCATACATGAGCCATACAAAGCCAAAAAATAGAAGAAACAAGTAAATTAAAATTGAAATAAAGATGTGACGAATGATAATGTTTGTATTTTAATTTACTGTTATCATACCAATTCTAGTATGTTAATTGGAATACCATACCCCTTCAACATAAAAGCTAAACATAATCCTAATTCATTTTTTGTTCCTAAATTCAACTTGAAAAGGATTAAAACTAAAAAAGGATTTTAAATTGTTATTTATAATCCTGGAAAAATATTCTATTCTATTCAGTGTTCGTTAACAAGAATTCATATAATAAACTTATGAACCATTTCATATAGAATAAAAAAAAAAAATTTTTGGGGATTTCATCTCTCTTGAGATTTATTGAAGTGAAAATTAATAGAACAGAAGCTTTTCATTTGGTCCATCATAAAGAACAAAAAAAAATGATTTGATTAAAAACTTGAATGATTTTCCAACTATAATTTCATCAGTTCCGGAAAGAACAATTGAAACTTTTTCTGGGGGTCTATGTACCCAATCTATGATATAAAATTGGCAATCACAAGTCTAAAATGTATTGAATATCATAAAACAATCAAAAAGAATTGCGTGTCCTTGAATAGTAATCTAATCATAATGCATAATGTATGAGTGTGATTCAATGCAAATATTCTACACTGATTTTTATTACCAATACTTTCATTTCATATTCAATATTGAGTTCATCTGTTAAACTTTCCATTTTGTTTAGGGAACTGAACATAATCTAATAACAATCATTATGCGTGCAATATTGAAATCAAAAGCATCCTGCGCCAACCCCATAAATATCAATGATTTTTCATCACCGACATTGCCTAATATCAAATGGTCTCTGGATTATTCTTTTGGGGATACTTTTTTTTTCTGTTCATTCAATTTATGTAACTGTACCATAATTTTATTTCAATTGATTTTCAACTAGATGATGTGTACCATCATTTTAAATCGTTCAAATTCATTCCATTCCGCATCAATTGAGAGAAAGTTATAAGCTAAATATCTATGCTTTATGCAACCAAGAAAAAATTATTAAATACCATATTGCTTTTATTTCACTTTATTTATTACTTATGCCCAAGGTAAAATAAAGAAAAAAAAAATTATTTAATTTCATATTTCCAAAACTGCCTTTTCTTTTTTTGCAATAAAAACAGAAAAAGTAAAATAGAACTCTTTGACTGTAGTCATCCCCTGGTATGAAAATCACTTACAATTGGATGCACAAAAATGTAAATGAAAACTTAAAATTCATTAAAACACTTTTTTTTTCTTTCCTTTTCTCATTTACTGACTTTTTACAAAGATTATTCAGACATTTGGAGTTTGCCTTCAACTTGAATTCTTCACATCCACACATACACCAGAATGCTACTGTGTAGTCACCTTCAATATCACATACATATTATTAAAATTATTTAGCAACTTTTCCTTTAAACATTTTTATTACATTTCAGTTTTATTAAATGTTTTTGATACGATAGGGGTGTACCTCCTAACTCGCAATGACATAGTGAACTCAACGAAAATTAACTCTGAATTGAATTTTATATTTAAAATGAAGAATATAAAAAAAAAATATTCCAAATATTAATAAACGTGTTGGTTCATAAAATATGCGGTTTTACACCGCATCATAGCAACATTTATACGATAAAATCTGCCCAATAAAAACTAACTGATTTTATGAAATTTTCTTCTCTGTTTCATACATCACTCTCTCTCTCTCTCTGGATGGAAAATTTTAATTCACATTCAACTTTATGGAATTGAAAGATTATTCTTTGCAACACCAAATACGGTAGATTATAATCTTTTATTTTTCTCTTTTGATGCCAAATTCACTCATATGTAAATTCTTAAATAAAATAAATTCTCTCATAAAAATATCAACCAAACATTGAAACATTCCATAGGAATAAGGATATACAATAACACAAATCTGTTTCTAGTTACTGTAAAACACCACCAATCATTACAGCAACTTCCATACCTTGCTCACATTGAATTTAGTGATCACAATGAAAAACCTTTAATTGCGGAAAATTCTTAAAATTCTAATGCAACGCAGAACATGAAAAATTTTGTCGTTAACATTTTCTTTTTATAATTAATTTATTAAGACGACATATTTCACATTTTTCTTTCTTTTGTTGTTAGTGTGAATAATTTCTTCTTTTTTTATTTCCATATCCCGTCATCTTACGTTTGAATGTGGTTAAATCTATTTCTTCTTTAACTTGGAAAATTACATTTTCTTTTATATTGTCTTTCCATAAAGTTTTGACGGTGAATTATTCGTTTCCTCTCACAGCGAAAGAATGAAAATAAGAAACAGTAACATCTCATAAACATTAACAAATTCAACTGATTATCGTAGTAACAAGAGCAACACTAATAAGTTCTTTCTTTTTTCTCCTCTTTCGTTTTAATACAAAATGAAAATTCACGTAATTTAACATTAAAGTCTCCTTTTATAATAAAAATATTTTGAATGATTATTTTGTAAAACATACCCAAGTTAAAGAATGAAATGTTTAAAATCTTTGTCATCAACTCAGTGGTATGGAAAACTTTAACCAGATTATGTACCAATGATAACTACTTTGATTGTTTAATAAAAAACTTAAAATCGAACAAAAAAAAAACTGCCAGAATGAAGCAAACAAACTTTTCACCAATTCAAAAGTGCACAGTTATCCACTTTCGTACAACTATCGTTTGGTGTGTATACCACGTCAAAGTAAAATAAAGATGACATGTAATAATAATAATAATGATATATACCTTCATCATCCAAATAAAATAATTTTACCATCCAACTGTTCTACCGGAATGAAGAAGTAAACATGAAATTTTAAGTAGTTTTTCTTCTAAGGGATGATGACTTCTTTATTTCTTGTTATTTTGGGTAAAAATTATTCGAATAAGTAGTCAACTATCAAATATTTCAAGTTTAACCAAAGGAGTCGTTCATTTACCATTCGACTATTTGCAAAACTTTCTCTCCTTTATTAACATCCACTTTAACCAGGTTGCCTTCTATTCAATCTCCCCTCATAGTTTTTGCTTCATACAAAGAAGACTTGTACGATTCATTTTTTCCTTCTGAGCTTCTCATATTCAGAAAAAAAATCTTTTTTTTTTATGAAAAAGTAGACGGTGTGTTCGTTCTGTAATAAAACAACCCTTTACGTACACACCTAATTAATTGACTTAGCGATACTCAATGTAAATTAATTACTTGACCCTTTTTTGTAGCCGTTTTTCATCCTCCTTCCCATTTTATTTTCACGCATTGTCGCAATAAAAGACAAATTTCAATTTGACCGTTTGTCCCAAACAACTTTGAAAATTATTTAATCAAATCTTGATTGATAAGAACATTTTTTTTATGATTAACATCAACACTAAAACGTAAAAAAACAAACTTTCAACAAACAAGAGAATACGTACAATTGATTTTTATATTGTAGTATTTCTCATAGTTAAAATGGATCTTAATTCCAAAATTAAAGTGGTTAAAAGTTTGACAACAATTCATTCACAGATGGTGTGTTCTCGTTGTAATAAAACAATGGGAACAAACAAACAAAATACTCAGACAATAATTAGCTATCTCCAGAATAATAGAATTAATTGGAAAAGACAATTATGAAGCAAATTAAATTCACTCACGTACACACCACCAAAAATCTCCTAATTATAGGAAAAGTTTATTCTGTTAGGGATTACTGTTGGAGGATTCTTAAATCTTTTCTTTTTTTATATTTTTTTTTTCTTGATAATGATCATCATCATTCACAATACAATTAACAATAATTCAATGATATACACAATCAACCGACCATTGAAATACTTTCTCTAGTGAATGTTTCAAAGATTTAAATTTTATCTGGACAGTCTGATAAGATAGGCTTAAACTTTAATAAAAGATTATTTAAAATTGGATTAACATAAACCAATAATGTCAGAAAAAAAGCTTTACTCTTTCAAAATAGAAAAATAAAACAAAAAGAGTAACTGATAAAAAAGGTATGAAATTGATAATTATTTGCCAGTCATTTGGTGTTAAAGTTTAATCATCCCCCCAATAAAAACGCAACTCATAATGAAATCACAGTATGATAATCCAGAATAGAAAAACAAAATAAATGACTGATGTGTATAAAGTTAAAACATTTTCAATTAAAACAGTTCGTCAATCTATCTCATGTACTTTTATCTTCATAAAATTTTCAGTACAAGTTAAACCAATTCTCATGAGTTTTTCACTTTTTTCCAAATAAAACGACTGATGATTTAGTTGAAAGTAATCTGATCACTTCAAAGTTATAGTTGTTAAATCAGAACCGTTATATTCAATATCATCATCAAACTGAACCTTCAGTCTTGATATAAATTCTATATTCAATTCGGAAAATTCGGTTTCAACTCTTTTCATTTTTTTTTCTGAATTTTCTCTGATTGTTTGGAGTTTAATTTAGTACTTTGCTACCGATAATAAATAAATGTGTCACTGTGTATAATGTAATATTTGACTACAAACACACATATGAAATACTGTTTAGCACAAAATGAGATAAGGGAAAAGGCACACGCGTATATTATATCCATTTTACCTTTATAAATAGCAAAAAGGATCAAATAAATCAAAATCCCTTCCATTGGAAAGGTGATATTCATATAAGTCTTATTTTTCTTTTTCGAAAAATAATAGGAAATCAAGTTACAAAAGCAAATATCATGTTTTCTTAATTATCTTCATCACAAATAAAGTATACATCATTTCTCCACCTACTGCATCCCTAATACACATAAACAAATAGATAAAACTAAAATCATGATTAATTTTCCACTTTTTTCTTCTCCAATTCATTTTAATATCAAAAGAATATTCCTCTAACACTGAACTAAAACAGTTAAAATGACAAAAACAAAGAGATTCAATGGCTTAGTATCAGATTAATTGTACTCAAACTTCTCAATTTTAATTGAACAATAAAACAAGATAAATTAAATATCCATCTAACCGACTATTAAATCATAGTATCACATATAATTTACCAAATAAAAAGAAATAAAAAACAGAAACCAACAAAGTTATAAGAAAAAACGTTATCACCTAGACGACCTCTGTGATACTGGAATGCATTCCACATATTAAACAGAATATTCATACGGTAAAGTTTTCTATTGAAACACTAAACGTAGCTAGTTTTTTCCCAAAAGCTAATTTTCCATACCAAATCATATTAAATTACTAAAAGAAACTGTCACCCATATGACTACACACATGAGTATATCACTTTCAGTTGGTTTCCGTTAAAAAGAAATATCAAAATACAAAGGATAAAATATTTTTAAAAGTGATAAACTAAATCGCGTTAAATTTCAATTCAAACTCTTAACTTTGACTTAACAAAATACAAATATCCAATGTATAACTCCACCATTAACAAAGGGAACTTAAGAGCATATCATCATCAGATATTTCATTGTAATGATGATATCCTGTCCGATATCTCCACTATTTTTTTTTTGGTAAAATTCAATAAATTATAAATAAAAGAAACGGAATCAAACAAAAAAAAAAATATTAATTATGTTCAATATGGCTGTCAATTGAATGCTTAAACAGAATGAGAAGTGGTTCAAACGATAACCATAACCTCTCAAAATTAATGAATTCTGTCTATTACCAAAAATACATTATCATATGCTCAAGTTGATCGACACAACAAATCGAAAGGAGCTACAGAAAAACGCAGTCTTATGAGATTCATTATTTTGGGCGCAAGAAAACTATTGTACATCAGGGATAATACTCATATGGACCCATTCAATCTGACATATCAATTACCAGAATTAACACATCAATGAATTGTGATGGGAATCGGAAAACAACCGAAAAAATACTAACATAAACTTCAAGTTAATTTATATCAAACAGAACACAATGAACCAAAAATTACTAGAGAAACTTTAATTCATATTAATTATTTCTTCTTTTTTTTTCGCTCCTTTTTTATGGCACGTCAACTTTTATTCCCCATAGACAATGAAGATGTGCTCTTATTTTTCTTTCGATAAAAATCCATACACTCGAGCACAGAAGAATCCAATGAGATGATAACAATTCATGAATGATGATTCTCAGGAAATATGGAAGATTAAATTCACAATATGCCTATTGAACTAAATATTCCCATATAAACTGATACGATTTATGTCAAAAGGTCCTGTGTGTGCATCCATGAAAATCGATTGTTCATTATCAGAAACACATTAATAACATGACGTCAATAATCAAATAGATTGATCTTCTACAACAATACACCCATCGTTTGAATGAATCGAGTAATTTTCATTTTATTCCGATGAAATAACCTTTCAATTTTATTAAATGTAATCATCCCTTAATTGTTATCAATAATTAAAGTACCAGAGAATCATAGAATAAGAAAATTCATTGGAATTATATAAGATACATTTTCCAAAGAAATTTCATTTCAACACGTTGGGAAAAAGCATTTGATAATATTTAAATTCTTTCTTGCAATACGTAACAACCACATGATATGAATGACAATTTTTAAAATTCTTAGTCCATGATCAGCGTTTCTATCTAAATTGAATCAACTAGATACTAGATATAAATATAATACACTGTTTCCAAGTAACATTACGAATAAAGAACACCATATAAGATGAATTTTCAAGCAAAACGAAATTTTCTTTTCGCGACCAGTGGGAAATCAACAAATCATTAAAAAGCTTTTACATTAATCGAATATCAATGTCGTCTAAATTTCATATTTGCCATGGTCCCATTTTTGGAATTACATCAAATAAACTTGTCATTCTGTTCCTTTATCTTCCACCAAATAGAAATACATAACCGAAATAAAAATAAAATGATAAACACGATAATTTAATGTTGGTTCTTTGTACCAGTTTACAGCCACGTACACAGTAGTAGCTCATTAACAACCAAGTAAATAGATAATGAAAAAAGAAACCGGGACACTTTATTATGTTCCCTCGTTTTACGTCAATTCAATCCAAAACGGTTATCCCTTCCGCAAATAAAAAGAAAAAACGAAAATCGGTTACCATTCAAATTGTGTAAATATTTAATAATTTCATCAAATAATAATATCAATCCCTTTTATCTTCCCCAAAATAACAAGTCTATTACATTAGTATTCAATTCAATTTTAAATTATTCAAAGGCGTCCAAATATTCCAAATTACATTCATCTCTGATTGATTAGCTCAATAAGCAATCAGATATGTTACATATTTATTCCATCAATTGTAGATACATTCAATTCTAAATAATTTTCCTTCTATTGATTAGCTATTAAAACTATAATCCAATTAATAATGATTAATATCAACTAATAAAATTCATCAAATGTGTTCAATCAGTTTGAAAAATAAATTTCACGTTATCACGGAATATCAATAAAACCAAATAAGCATTAGTTTAAACATTAACAAAAATAAATTCATAAAATAAAAATGTTTAATTAAAACCTCCATATTACAATTAGGGGCCATACCATTCATGTTTGATTGCTCTTAACATAATCCATTACAATTCTGATACATACAAAATATCTATAGATGAGTTCTACTCTTAACTTTAAAAATAAAAACACAACAATAATAACGTTTTATCAAATAGCATAACATTAAACAGCAATGGGGTTGATCTATCGATTGCATTAAATTTTAAGATAAATATTTTCCCTATTTTCAACAATTTGATTTAAACACTGATGCCAGAAGAATGATGAGTCTTCACTACAGTACAGTAATTTTATAAAACGATCATTTTTACCCAATCCGACCCCATCACTCCATTTCTCTATCAGTTTCATACAACAAACATTTAGGAAAGTTTACTGCTTGATATTAAAACATAGATTTTCATTTTCCAACATAATACATTCATTATGGTGGTAGAAATCATTTTATCATAGTGAAGAGTTTATATTCGTCCATTCTAATAGGAGTACGTTATTAAAGTAAAAGCACTCTCTGATGTGTATCTATTGTTGTATTAAAAATTGGTGAAGTGAAAAATTTCAATTTGTAAACAGTTTCATTTCAGTAACACAAAAACAAAAAAAAAAAAAAATTTTGATTTGATTCGAAAATATTCTGGACCTCTTCAGGAGTTTATTTAATCAGAAAATTAGTAAAAGATCACTCAGTTGAGTGTATGCAATGTGGTGCATTCCATTGAATTGTATAAAATTTCTGATCTAAATTACATTATTTCATCTCTCTATACTATTTGAGTTGATAACAATCGTAAAGTTTCCATCTAACTCTTCTATGTACGTTAACACTCTGCTATTGCAAATAATACTAAAAGTGTTTACAAAATCTTTGCCACTTTTCCGATAACAAAAGACATATACATTCACTTGTTTATTTTTCACCTCGTTTCTTATTCTCTACCTCATTCCCTTTGGTTGACTTAATCATGTGTCTGTTTTATTTGAATGTCTCTTTTCTTGTTAACATTATTAATTATTTATCAGCCATGAGTAACATCATCCCAATCATTTTCTTTTAATAAGTTGCAAAATTTCAATACACTGTGATCTTATATAAACCAAACGATTTTAAACTTTAATAACAAAGAACACTGGTTTTGTTTTCATAAACAGTTTTAGTCATCTTTCAATTCTTTTTCTTGGTATTCTTTTAACTGAAGGGATAAAAAAAAAATTAATTAAAATTAATTGTATACACGATATTCTGTTAACACTTTGTAAATATCGAATTTCAAGAATAACTAAAAATCTTTAAGAGTTGACTGCAGAGGATTCTTTTAAGAACAAGAAAAAAATATCTCACAGTAATCATTGAACTTAGAAAATATCATGTAACTTTCTACTAAAAGAAATATCGAAGACAATCCGTATGCTATGTGAATAATTATTATTGCTTACATTATGTACCTACATGTTAGAAAATAAAACAAGAACAAAGTATCCATAATATTCTATTTGACCTGTGCAAATGTGTTTTACGTGCAAATTTCCGTAATATCCATGAAAAACTAAAAGACAAGAAACTACAACAGCATATGAAATACATATCAAGGAGCCATTGTCTGACATAAACGAAGGATCAGGAAAAAAAAACTTTCTTATTTCTATGATTTCTCTAATGTATGCAATGTTCTTAGGACGTTGAGAAAATCGCATAATGTCCATTCACGTAAAAATCATTTGAGATTGTATTTTTCCCAGCCATATTATCATTCAGCTGTCTCTTCCACACCCACCCACAAAACAACGGAAAATAAAAATAAATGAAACAAAACAGACAAAAATACATTTTTTTTTTACGTTCAATGGTAACAAAATTCTTAATGTCTTACATTTATTCTCAATTGGTAGCTGAGAAAACATCAACTCTTTGTACCATATCATGAGAATTTCATAAGAAGGTGACCACATGACAGATACCGTAGCCATGTCATATAACTTATGTGTTAAATTTTCCTTCGTATTTATACCCTCTTGTCACTCTATCATCATTCAACATTACTCGACACATTCATATAAAACAAACCAAAGGATAGAAACAAAAAGAATTTTCCATAGAATATAGGGGTGTTAAAATTCAGTCCATAAGAATTACACAAATCATAGAATATGTTAAATGTCCAAGACGGTAACAACAATTCATCGTAAAATAAGACACGAAAAAGAAAACCAACAATCAAAATGTTCGTAGAAATTCAACTATACATTTTGTCATCCACTAAACAAAAATAGTCCAATAAAACAAGGAAATACTAAAAGCAAAAAACCAAAACAAGAAAAACCATTGACGTTTCAAATGTTACAAAGGTGTTCATGTAAAATGAGAATCGGAAAAACGTTATGTAAATCCACTTGTTTTCCATAGAAAACGGAATCACTTTTCTTTCATTTCCAAACCTGGTAACCGTCATCGTCCACCAATATTTAACTCATCAGATCTCATCAATTTTCTTCCATTCATTCCACTTATTTTAAAATCATCAAACACTGACATTAAACTAAAAAAAAAAATAGAAACATAATGTTCCATTATTTAAATTAACTGCTGCCACTATATGATTCTACAATCTTGGCATACGAAACTAAACAAAAATAAGTAAACTGGTTGAATTCCGTGAATAAAAACTCAGAAGAAACAAAAAAAAAACAGTAAAATGGCCAAACACTAAACGGATATAATGACAATAGCTGAAACGCTAATATAATACTCTACCTTCAGTATGAATATGAACCGTTACATAGAAAATTGCATAGTAAATGAGGTTTAAATGCCTGACACCATTACTTCTGTGTCATACCCGTGAATAAATCAAATGGCCACATTCAGAAAATCCTTTTGGATCCTCTTCTGTGGTTTTCTTTATTCGAACATAATACACAGTGAGAGAGTAAAATGTTTACAATAACCATAACATTCATATACATGAAATGAAACACATAATTTTTCCTCTTTTACCATATTATAGAATTTGTTATTTGTTCCCACCCCATTCCTATCCCAATAGATTAATAAAAACGAAATCTAGAAACAAATGCAAATTACAAATAAATGACTCTGTTGTATTTTCCTGATGTTTATTTTTCTTTTTTGACGAGACCTCACGTTCATTGTTGATGAGGGAATAAATAAATTTTACAGTTTTAAAGTCACCATTTGCCCTTTTTTAATAGTTTCCGATTTTCCATCACTTTGTTTAAACCATTCCTTTCTAATTCATCAATTTCTTGGTTATCATTTAATCAGAACTGTAAGTGTTCTGCAGTAGAATTTCTGTAATTTGTTCAAGATACCGTAATGTGTTACAATCCCATAATTTTTCTTAATTTCACAAGATAATGTAATGCGCATATTTGTAATTCAATCTTAAGACAATTGAATTCATCGAAGTTTTCCATATTCTCAGTAAAATGAAATAAACCATATTAATACTCACTCATATGCTGTCAATTAATTAGCGGCAAAGAACCCTAATAGTTGTGCACTTTCACTTCCATGCCAATTCTGGTGCTATTCTAAAATGAAAGAAATTAAACAATTTTATTAGTTTTTGTATATTAAATGCAAATCTGAATATCAATTAAATGTGACATTCACTTTCATCTCTCTCATATAAATGATAACTTTGGTTTAATGACTTCAAATAATCTTAGAGTTATAGACATGATAATTAAATTAAAATCAGTACACAGTAACATGAAAAGCTACAGTATAAAGTGTTGTATACTACAGCCAATGTGTTGAATAAAGAATATAAAGGGAAACATTACGATCTCATTAATTTATCATCCCACACTGATATTTAACACTCAAAAATTTATAATTTCCAAGAAAGAATATAAAAATCATCCTTAAAAAAACTTTTCTTTGACGATAAACTTTCTTGTCGTTCACCCATAATACCAACTGAAAAGAATTGCATATTCTGTTTATATAACGAAAAAAAGTGAGAGATTATGTGGCATTTCATGGGCTTTACAATTATTATTATATGATAAAAATGATAGTAATACATATGATATAAATGATATATGAATATGAGTCAATGTGAAAAATGAAACAATGATTATCACATCACGCTCACTTAACTTTGACTCATAACCTGTTAAATGGCATAGACACACATCATATCAGATACACCCTCAACTATACTCTCTATCTCCTGTTAAATCCCATAATCATTTAATACCATCACACACACACACACATTCACTTTTATATAGTGGAAATGACATAGAATGTTTTAATATGTTCAACACCACAAAAGTGCACCATTATTTTTAATCATATCATAAAGGAATCATAATATAAAACCAAAAAGGTAGTTACACACTTCTGCCGTACAACGACAAAATGGTATAACCGACATGGCTCTCATTTCGAGATAATCGCGATTTTGTATGTGTATTTTTTGTTTTTGTGTGCACTTGTACCATTTCATAAAATCTATAATCTTAATTTNCATTAGAATGTGACCTCAAAAAAAAAAGTACTGGGGAGAATTCTGCCGTACAACGACAAAATGGTATAACCGACATGGCTCTCATTTCGAGATAATCGCGATTTTGTATGTGTATTTTTGGTTTTTGTGTGCACTTGTACCATTTCATAAAATCTATAATCTTAATTTTTACTAATTAAAAATCATCGTATCCATTTGATACTAGATTAGATAGTTAGAATAATAAATGAGTTTTTTGAATATAATAATAAGTCCTATAGTCGGTAAGTGTGCAGTTATACCATTTTGTCGTTGTACGGCAGACTTCTCCCCAGTACTTTTTTTTTTGAGGTCACATTCTAATGAGAAAACTATACCAACAGTATGGAATATAAGAAAGATAAATGAATGAATTGAAAAGTAAAAAAAAAAATTCTCGCACATTTCATATTATGTCAACCATAAGTATCAGTCAACTCACTCTTATTCCACTCTTCCGACCACAAAGTGATTAAAATTAATTGAGATATTTTATAGAATTTACAGTGAATTGAATTATGTTTTGATAAGCATAATTAGTGGTAGCACGAGCACACATTTAAAATATGATATTCAAAGAGTTCATATTATTCATATGAATGTTGGTTTTGTAATCATTAAATTAAACATACTGAGGGGGATAAAACTTCATTTTTCAATGTCTACCACCCGCCCTCCCAAACAAATCTATTTCAATTCATACATAAACTACACATCCTTTTATTCTAATAGAATATATAAATCCTCTTAGCTGCATAATTATGGTTAACCAAATGTATAATGACAATCCAACAAAAAAAAAATGATAGACAAAGTGTTATGAGAAATGGTTATATTCATCATACATAAGATCAATCATATTTCTAATAAACCAAATCCGCATAATTTTGTATCAAATTCCTTATACACTACCACCGTCAATAGTTCTAAATTAACTGAATTATTAAATCCATTTACATTTAAATGAAACCAATTCACACAGTTAACATTTTAATAATTATCCTCCCCTTTTATTTTCCACCCCCCGCCCAAAAGTAAGTAAATTTTAAGCTTTTCTTCACAAAAAATCTTTAATGGATTTAACAGCCATTTATTAAAATTTTTCCCATTATATCCTCAACGTGTATGGATCAAAATCAGTTTTAATTTAATACCACAACAAACGATAATCTCACTTACGTATGTAGAAATGATAACATCATTAATGTTGTACAATTTAACATTCAGCACAAGGAATATAAATCAAACATAAAATTAAAATAAAGTGTCTTGTGATACTGCTGTGTATATTTAACACAAACACATACTCAATCTTCTTCAATCCCCGAAAGAAAAATTGTCCTCACCGTATGACGAATCCACTAAATTTTAAATCTAACTGAATTCTAAATTATCATCATCTAAACAACAACAAACCAACAATGAAACGATAGAGTAAATTAGAAAATTCATTTGCTTTTTGTCGAATAGATTGGTAAATATGTAATCATCTAAAACTTTAGTTTCAAAAGCATTAAAATATTTGTCAGTATATGAATTTATGTTACATACATGAATGTTATTCATCATAAAGACAATTCTCATTCTTCACGCTACTTTCATTCATCTAAACCACCCGTAACATATACCACCGCCTCCACAACCCGAATAAAAGTTATCATATTCAAATTGTAAAATACACCATTTTTCAATGTTTTATGCTAAATTATTTTATTTTATGAGCTATACTTAGTCTCATATCATATTATAAATTAAACAAAATAAAAAAAAAAAAAAACAAAAAGTGAATGAGAGAGTTGGGGCCACAGATGTTATGGTACCGATACTAAATCTACGATTAATACCATTGTTAATCCTCGCGAAGATTTACTTCAAGTACATAATTTTACATCTGTCGTTCAAAATCCCGCCACCACACTAACACCGTGTGTCTATAGAGAAATGATTTTTCCATGTGGCTATGTATTTTGGGTGGCTGCAACCCAAATAAGAAAAAAAAAACAGAGAATCAGCTCATTTCCAATGCCTTTAGTCTTCCGTTTATGAGCCATTTGGTCTTTTACCCGATGAACACAACGACGTCTAACCACACCCCACATCAATTGTATTACACATTTACCGTAAAACTGAGAATTATCTATAGCTAAAACCATTAAAAGATTCGTTTATTTCGCGTGCCATACCATTTAATAGATTTTCACATTCCATACCGTTTACCGACCGATCTTCAATCCATTTCCACCTAACAAAATAATAACAAAAGTAAAACGCCAACACAAATTGCAATCTAAAAAAGAAGCAACGTACATTTTTGACCATACACTGTATAAACTACCCCGTTGATCAACCATGAATAAGCTATCCTTAATACCACATGAGCCACTACCATTTTTCTCAACACATACACTCACAATTGGTGAAAATGGCTAATGCACTAAATATTTCATCATTTATTTCGACTACATTTAAATGATGTGCCCAACTATACTGTACTCTCGTACTCAACTATCTTGTGAACATTTTCACTTTGAGTAAATAAAAACAACGAAACAGAAAAGAAAACCCATCTTTCTTTTCACCTTTACCCCACAACAAAATCAGTACAGTTTACTTGAATGAAACAAGAAAAAATACTTCAACAGTTAACGAAACCAAATTATTCTTCAATGATTTTCTCATCTTATATGAAATATATTTTCCATCGTCCAATTCCGAATTATCTTCAATGAACGATAAGAAAGCAATGAATTCCCATTATATCACACCTTCATCCCTCCAGCCACAAGAAAATGACAGAAGAACTCTCACTGCTTACACTAAATAAAATTTATTTTTACTGTCATGTGCCATTTCTTATGACTTCCATATCACTTGTCGGTTCAAAAGGAAAACAAAAACCAGTCAAATTTTTTTTTTTCATTCATTTTCTCTGTTCTTTCGACCATTTCAAATGACACAAAACACCACAACTAATATAAGTAAAAATAAAAATAAGTGGCATCCGGTAATTTTCAAATGGTTGAGATAATTGAGATTTACAACACGATTTACTTGCAATTACAGCCATTAATGAAAATAACACAAAAATATCCTTTTTTGCCTATTATTTAATACCAGAAGACAAAATATAAAATGAAAATTGAAGATAGCTTGGCCTAACTGCTGGTCTATAATTTCCGTTTTATGATATGAAAACAAACCACCAAACTTTCCCATAAATATTGTTATAAATTACAAGGTGTGTGTATGGTTGCTGGCCAAAATAATATTTATTGTGTCGATTACATTACACCAAATTATAATTCTATATATCACAGTTATACCACTTAAGGCCCATTTTGTTGGCCAAATACAAAAATTACACAAAGAAAACAACACAAAACATAAAACAAAGTATCCAAGGATATGAGGACATCATGTTTATAGATGTCCATTAAGCAATGAGGATTATATTATTATCTAAAACATTCTCCATTTGCCATATATTCGCCAAGAAACTAAACAAAAAAAAAAACTTTTCTATTTATTCCATGCCACACCATTAAACCAAATATTATCGAAGAATCTTATCGAAATGATATTTGAACGCGATAAGATTTTCTTAAAAGTGTAAATCCATATTACACTTTCTTACCCCCCACTAAATTAACACAATACACTTTAACGAAAAACTCTCTAAAATAAAGAAAATAAAATAAATTCGTCTTGTTAAAGGGAAACAAGGACCCATGGATTACGTTATTTGAATTAAATTAAGTGCAAAATAGATCTTTTACACAACGAATAAAACATTTGTTATATCTCAGATTATGGGATTTATTTGAATCATTAGACTGATATCATCACAAAGTGTGATCTACTTAAACAATTCATCTCATTCGATAAACTTTCATCACAGACAGACTATGAAATGCTGGTGTACGTTAACATCATAGAATTGTGAAAACAATAGATTAAATATTATTTATATTCAAAGATATCAGAAGAGATACTACGTATGAATATTCTTATTGAATAAATTAAACAAATCAACCAAAAATGAATCATTAATCCCAATGTACTTCAGGAATAGAGAATTACATTATCTCACCGTTAAATATCGAAAAATGCCAAGGCCAATTAAATCTGATTGAATTTAAATTAAATATTTCCCATTAATCCATAGTTACTAAGTACAAAACGATTCTTTTATAAACATTCCTTCATTATGATTTCACTTCAAACCAAAAGAAAATATTATTCTTTTTCAATATCAAGAAAATTTGGAAAAACGCAAAATAAAAATTCAATATGGTACCTTTATGGTTACATTTAAATAATCTATTGTATATTAAGAATTGCCGAAAATAAAGAAAACATTATTACATATCATCGTCTTACTACATGGTGCGGTGTATGTACTTACTTAAGAACAAATTGTTGAAAAATTGATTTTTTTTTTCATTCTCAATGTTAAACATGAAAGGCTTTCTCCTTTTTTTTTCATTATATTCAATATACATGCAAATTTATCATGCAAACATAATCTAGTTTAAGATATGGTAAAGATAATATTGTTGAGAATATTATTCTTTCTTATAATATTTTTCAAGTACATTATCAAATAGAAAAGTTAAACGAATCATGTGAAAACGAAAAAAAAATCATATTCTTCTATTCCATACAAATACAAAATTTTAAAATGCCATCAAATGTATTATTAAATCGCAATAAAAATTAAAGAATAAGAAAGCAGCTAGCAAAAGAAATACCTTTAAACATGTAAAATAACTTTAGATTAGAACACATTATTTATATTTTTATGATAAAATTCAATATTATCGAAAGTACTTTAACGGATAAATAAAATTCATTTTTGAATACAAAATACATTTCACCCATTCCCCCAATATTCACTGAACAATCGATTTATTCAAAATTCTCTTTATATTTCATCGAAATCTTTTAATCTCCATAACATAATCATTCAATTATTGCACTTTGTAGATACAGTTTCACTATAACTATGCATACCAATAGAATAACGTTCTGAATCATAAACAACAAGTCAAAACATAAAACCCCAAAATTCAATGAAACAATTATAACAACTCAATTGAAAGTGAATCAATTCAATGTACACTACTTCTTGAAACAATAATTCATATTTATATTGGCTTAGTGTCCATTTAATCCTTGATAGAATTTATAGAATCAAAAAACAATTTTATTTCTCTATCACCTTGAACAGTGAATCCGTTTTATAAATTATTATATCGTGTACTGTTGGTGAACGTAAAAAATCACAAAATACAAGCACACCTCTGTCCATTACTTTGCCATAGTTTCTTTTCTGTTGGTCAAATGTTATAAATCACGATATTAAACCCATACGTTTATGGTTCCTTTGGTATCCTTAGATAACTTCAATCAATTTAACAATTAGAATTTCAAGGTATAAAAATGAATTTTCTACTGATACTTAATATACCAATCGTTTCTGTTAAAGTGTAGTAAATTATCAATTAATTGCAACTCATAGATCAATTGACTGAAATTTGCAATCAAAATGCAAAGAGATCAATTTTAACCAATATTATCAAAGAACTGTTGGATATAATAAATAAAACTTAAAGTATATCATCAAAATTAACTTGTGTAATGTCTCCTTAATGTCAAATACAATAAAATGTAACGAAAACGTGCCATCACCTAAATCATAAACAAAAAAAAAAACCGAAGTCAATTTTTATGACAAGTAAATTAACCTGATTAAATCTATGGCAAAGTAAAAGATCCAGACACACATTCACTTTTGTATATCCTTACATTAGTATAATGAGCTAAAACTGTCTATTTTATTAGAATCCAATTGATTTACCAATCGAGACATGATTCACACATATTTGATCATACAAACAAAATTTACACGAAATGGTGTGCCATTACAATTATCGAATACAACCAATGATCAATATAAAGTGTCAGTTCAACGATTCAAAATCAAATTACTTTAGTTGATGACGCTTACACTAATGTGTATTTATAATATTGTTTGTTATTCAGTTACCTAGTTATTGGAACAATGTGTAAATATAAAACGCCCAACATAACTGAATATTTTGTTTATAAAATAAACAATACTGAAGAGCCGAAATTATGTAAAATTTTTCAAATAATAATCGTGATTATATCGATACATCATAATATATTGATACACAAAATATTTACATAATGGGTAATCAATTACCAATTGATAAAAACTATCAATAACCACCCCCAACAAAATATCATGATGAACACAGCGCCCAATACCGCACAGTTGTGATTTAAGAAAACTCGGGAAAATTCAAATGATTTTCCCAACAGTGTCTTTGCTAAAAGCTTCACTCAAAGGAAAATTAATTGAACTTAACCGCAAAGCTCAACATACAACGAATTAGAAGTTCAATTCAGAATAATTGTTCCATTTTCCTAAAGAAAATTCTCATCTCAATCATGTCAAAAAAAAACAAATAGAATCGTATGGTACAAATTACCATCAATTTAAAATCCCCATTTAGACTAAGGCCAATCCAATTATTTATTTATCAAATGTACAATAACAACTCGAACATAATCTCATAAATCATCGTACAAAATTTGAAAATATTCATTCTAATCAGAATGTTGATATGTTACCCATAACAAGAACATCTACCTAACGGAAAACTTTTTTGTTTAAATTCCAATGTAAATAAACAATGCAACTCAATGCATCATAATACCGATTAACATTAATGAATTCACATATGAAACATATTGTTTTATCAGATTCTCGTTTTTACATTTCAAATAAAAGAAAAATTTATTATACGTAGATAATGAAAATTAAATGTAAACATTGTAACGGAAAACAATTCCAATCGAAATTTCACTTTCATACGTTTTCACTCAGCCACCAGTAGTAGAAGTTTTCGTTAAACATGAGGAAATTCAATGTTTACATTTAAATCCGAATTATTTTTTACATTTAAATGAAAAATATTTAGGAAGGTCTTTAACATTTGTTTTCTCGGCCACAATTAAATTACTTTAAAGTTATCGGAAAACAATAAAAACTCTAAATGTTTATTCAATTGAACAATTGTAAACTAACACACATTATTCTCTGTTCTAATGTCCTTCATTCAGCACACCATTTTAAATAGTCCGTGCTCAGAATATTTATAGCCACTCAACCAATTGCAATTAATATAGAATATAGGATTCCCCCTTATTCCCCCACTTTACTGGTAAATTATTTAAAAGAACAACAAAAGTTTGTCGCCCCCAAAACAATTTTCAACATTTTTGATTTTCCTCATTCATTTCTCTCTGCTCTTTCGTCTCATTTATTCAACGGTACAATTACATTGAATGAAATTTTAAACTTTTTTTGTTATTTCTCGCTACTCCAACAGTAACATAAAAATTTAGAATAAATCGATAATGGAACAATGAATAAGGACAACGGCAAATGAATTTACTGTTGAAAGAGTAATATTCATAAATCGATTTAAAATTTCATTATTGATTTGATACTATGAATTCCAATTATAATTATCAATACGGAAAGAATCGTATACAAATAAGAAATGCGCTAATTGCAAATCAATTCATTGGATATCATTTAATTGTATTCACTTCACAAAAATAATGCAATAAAAATAGATAATCTCAATGTGACACTTATAGAATGATACACAGAAATGGAGATAAATTATTCTCCATGAATTAAAATCTTACCAGTTAGAGGAAACAAATAAAACCACCGAGGAATTTAAGAGAAACAAAAAGTTTTCCTTTTCATAAAATCTCATTAAATGGATTTTAATAACAACATTCATGAAATCATCTCTTACTGAATGACAATAACAAAATCATTGATATCCCATTGACAAAATAATAACATACAAGAGTATAGTATTCATAAAACGAATTATCGAGCCAGTCAATCACAAGGGAATTATAATGATTCATTGAACTGTCTCATCTCTGTCTCAACTTTTATTTCATATTTTTTGACAGATTCTTAACGAAATGGTATATTTACAAATAATAATGATAACTCCACAGTCAGAGATTGACGAAGATTTAAATCTTTTAAAATGGCTTAATTACTTTCATTCCGCCAAATGAGGAAGCCAATTGAACCACAACGAAATACACACTCTTTATATGAAGATTTATTAAATGTTTTTATAAAAAGATAATTTAGTTAAATTAATGAGTCAACGCCAACCACCAGCGACACAATACAGCGTTCCTCTTATTCGATACCAACAATAATAAACATAACATTGGGTGTCCACAGTAAAATTGAATTTCTCAACAAATACACTGTCACGAAATGAATCTTAACTACACTGTCTGTTTGAAAACATATAACCACTTTTGAATGCAACTAAAACCAAGTAAATACCGTATCAAAGTTAATACAACTTTAAACCACTGTCTCTAAATCCACCCACGCAGTTCATGGATTATCGTTAACTAAGATTCAACATGTATATTTCATCTTACGAGTGAAGAAACTTAACAGTGGATACACAGTCTTTTTTTTTCTCATGTAAACCATCAGATGGTCAGACAAACTCACAAAATCAATTTTACCAAATCTTTTGTGGCCAATTTGAGAACATAAAACTAAGTGAAATTGGGTAATCGAACACTCACTTGAACTAATAAACTGTTTAATTCAATCCCAATGTAACACCAGGGATAAAAACAAATATCGTGCAATGCATTCTACAATCAGTTTAATGCGGCTGAATTGCATTGGAATTAGCATTGGAAAAATCAATATCCCGTGAAATGTACCACCGTAAAGCAGAGCCTCCGTAAACAAATTCCTCCAGAGTTGCGGTATGCGAGAGACCACCGACAAGAATTTTGCAATTATAATCATCCACTTTGAGATTGTATTGCACATTATTTTGATCATTCAATTATCATATCCAACGATTTAAATAGCATTTTAGCTGATAGTCGGAATGTTATTGTAAATTCCATTTAATAATCGATAAATTTTGTACCAAAGGGAAATACATTCAGCCTACCTGTGAGCTGTTTCTAATTATCCAAATTTCTAGCAATTACACTTGTGCACTTCACTATCTTTGATATTTCACACTTCACTAATTTATTAAAATACACGATTCACTTGTTAAACGACTTTAAATAGAACAAAACATATTTAAAATCACTTAATAATAATAATATGTTACAATCTAATGTTTATTCTATTTCAAACAAACAAATCGTCGATTGCGTTCAAGAAATGAAGAAAGAAGCAAAAATGAAAAATGGGTGTAAATGGCTAAAATTATTCTCTAACTGCAAGCAGAATAACTTGACTTCTATGAAATATGGGAAGATATAATGCTT
>JXOR01000134.1:143051-250390 GCA_001014335.1 Coboldia fuscipes | reverse complement strand
AACGTATTTATTTCAAAGTAATTAACTTACATTCAAATGAATTAGAAATTGTGTATTTTGAAATTAAACTACTAATTCGTATAAATCTAATTCCACAATAAATTCAACAAATCCGATTAATGATGTAAAAGAATGTTTAATTAAAATTAACTATAAATTGGNTCATATTGAAATTAACGTATTTATTTCAAAGTAATTAACTTACATTCAAATGAATTAGAAATTGTGTATTTTGAAATTAAACTACTAATTCGTATAAATCTAATTCCACAATAAATTCAACAAATCCGATTAATGATGTAAAAGAATGTTTAATTAAAATTAACTATAAATTGGATTGAATACATTTTAAAATTATCAGTTTAGTAAAAGGTTCGTGTTCTATGGCAACTTAATTTTGTGTATCAAATGTATATTCGAATTGTATGCATTTTATTAATTTCTGGTAAAGGTTTATCGATTTATGAGAAATACAGAATGCTTTAGTGTGCTATTTACATTTAGTTTTCATCGTGCATATTTATGGATATCATACTAAACCTGTGGTAGGGCTGGATGGGCAACCAGCATGTGAAGAAAGACCGAGACAATGTGGTTGGATTGAAAGACCAATTTGCCTTTTCTCGACTAGATTACAGAGAGATTTGCGGTTTCGTAATAGATGCTTTTTCTTAAATTATATTTGTCGCAACAATATCCGTAAGTGTTATCCATTTTTGAGTTTTATTCATAATTATTAATTCGCATTAAATTTAGTTAATAACGCTACAAAAAGATTTTGTCCAAAAGATCCACCAAAACCGAAAAAATGGATATTACCAGAACCAACAAGAGGTCTTTGTCTCAAAGGTATTTCAGGTTGGTTAGGCTAAACAATAAATAATTGAAAGATTAAATTTTAAATAACTTGATAATTTTAAATAACTTTGTTGCAAGATGATTTGTGTAATTTTACAACTGGAGTCAATAAATTAACAATAAAGTTATGGCTGATCGATTTGGTGTTTGTTTAAGAAAATTTCAGTTTTCCCAGAAAATCCCGACTGATTTACTTAAGTTTGAACAGAAGATCATAAAAACAAGACGCAAATATCCGCTTGGAAGAGTGATAAAGGAAATGAACTTATGAAAACTCAATTCTCTGAAAATTGAAAAATTAAAAAAAAATCCAAAAGTTACAAAATTGTTGCTGTAATCAATGTCTCGTGTCGGTGTATCAAATTGCTTCAGTATTGGTGTTTTCTCTCCAATGCTAAGAAAATTACAAGAAAATCAATGAAAATCCATAAGTTTCTTTTATTTAGTTGTCTCTTTTTCTCATAGATGGCGCCACTGAATATAAAGAAGATTTATTTATATTTCAATTGTTTCAAAATTGTTCACATATAAGTTGAACTAGCGGTATCGGCTTAAAAAGATTCTTATAATAAAAAAAAAGTATTTTTTTCAGAAGTTTCAAAATTGTTGTTGTAATCAATCAATGCTACGTGTTGGTGTACCATTTTGCATTAGCATTAGTGAATTGGACCAAGGATCATAGAAGGAGAATAAGTGTTATTGAAAGTTTTGAATTTTTCAGAAAACTCACTTATTTAGTTGGCATTATATTATTCAAGGATACAAATTGCCTCCTGATGTTTTGTTCGCCTGTTCCAATTTTACCAACTTAGTCGGCAATTTTCTGAAAAACTAAAAATTTCTAAAATATTTTCTTTGCAAATGGAACAGTCGAACATATTCTAACAGCAAGCAATTTTTTTTCAAAATTTTCGCATTTTCATTTTTAAAAGTATCAAAATTGTTGTTATACGTAGTCATTGCTTTCTCGAAAATACACTCTAGTTACCAGAATATTTTCCTTGGCTTATTCAAGAACTAAACAAATAACATCAATGAATCAATCATTAGACCATTAGTAGCTTGAACAAAATCAATGTCAATGTGAACGAATTGCATGTGACTGCTGAAAATATGAAATGCAAATAAGAAATTTGAAGAAGATTAACATTTTTAGCTGACACCGATACACATAAGACAGTAATTATTTTTAAATTTAATTTTTATTTACAATCAATAATGTTTTTCAACATTATACAATACTCTATAGCAAGTACTAATTATGTACCATCATTGTATCTCATTTATTTCTTATAAATACATATAATTAGTAATAAGAGTCTGTATTAATGTTTCATTTTATTTTCACATTCCTATTACAATAGTATTATTTATATTTATTTTCTTTTTTTGTTATTTTAAGTATAAACAACACCTAAACCACTTAAACATTTAATGTCTTCATTTGAATAGTAAAGTTTCTTTTCTTTTTTTTTTTTTACTTAGTCTTAACTGGCTTTCACAGTGGATTCATTTATTTTTTAATTCTTTTTCTTTTGAAATGGGGAAAATTATTGAGATTCATTTGCCTCATATAGAAATAGAGAAGAGCGTAAAGGAGTATTGAATACTACGATCAGAAATTGTATTGTGGCAATATGCGAAAAACAATACGAAATTGTAATTCAATTGTAATACAAAACTTTTAGCTGATAGCAATCCAATATCCTTTTAGCAATAATTTTAACTTTTCCATATTGATGATTTATGATTCAGTTGCAATATTAATGGAATTTTATTCCACTTTTTTTCTCTCTCTCTGTTTTAACTATCCTGGTTCATTATCAATGCTTAATGTGTTTTATAATTAATTTATCATGAACATAATGCTCACTTATTAATAATCTTACATTTCTCTCCCATTATCATTTTGATTTTTTTTTTTTTTTATTTCTGCTTTCAACATATAGAAAAATATCGTTCCTTTCAAATATCATTGATTTCGTGCATCATTATCATCATTACAATTACATTTAAATTACATATAAATATTTTATCTACATAATTTATTTACTTTTCATTTAATTCATCAAGTAATGTGAATCTGAATTTTTATCGATTGTATTTTAACTATTTCCTCTCATTACTTGTATAAAATACTAATTGAAACTTTAATGAGTTTCAAAATAGAATTTCATTGAATGGATTCCCAATATCAACGGCTAAATACCGATGAATGTTCTTAATTGGGTAATGTTTAAATTTTACAATGGCTATTTAGAGAGTATAGCATTACGATAAGAGTAAATGGCCAATAAATTGTTCATTGGCCATGTATCTTTTGTCATTTTAAATCTACAGATTCATTTCAATGGTTATTACAAGGCACCAAATATATTTAAATATACATAATTTCATTTAGCAATTTTATTACGTATAAAATATAATTATGATTAAGGAATTCATTCAGTATTTAACATTTGTCTCATAATAATTTCATTCACAAATTTCTAAATCACCTGTGTATCAATTCATTTGACCATACATTTCTTTCATAGAAATATTCATGCCAGTAAATAGTATTTTCTGTTTTGTTCATTTATTATCATATTCTTTGTCGGTGATAATTCATTTCAGTTAGGAATTATATGCATTTTGAATGAATGTTACAATTAGTTAATTGTGTAGTTGAGAAACTATACGTAGAATTATAAGATTTGCAGTAAATTAAAGTACAATTATGTTTTATGATCAAAATTCAGAGTAAATGCAATCATTTAAATCATTAAAATTAAAGGATTCTTCATTATTCTTTTCATCCATTATGGAGAATATGGAAAGTTTTCTAAATTACAAAAACGTTTATCGTTTCTTCTTATTTTTTTTTTCTTATATCACAGGTAAATGGTAGAAGTAAGTGATCCAAACAAATAAAGAAAATAAATTAAAACTATTTGATTGATTGGATCTCAATTGGAAAAACTTAAAAAACGAAATAATCGTTTGGTTACAAAAAACGTTGGAAAGTAAGTTGTTTTCACTAATTATTTATCGTTTTAAAATTCCAATAGTTAAAGTTTTACTTATTTTCGGTTTTAAATTGAACGTTTACAGTTGTTTAACGTGTATCAACTAATAGGTGATGGTATCCATCACTGATTCATTGAGGACTGTATTCCATTCTTGTTAATTGTAAATATAGAGAATGTTTCTTTATTTCTAAACAGTTTTCTTCATTAATTTAGCACATCATAAAGATTACTTAAATCAATTTATGTAATCTAATTTAAACGATAACGAAAACAAGTAAATCATTATTGTTAAGTCGTTGGAATGAAAATCGAAAACAAGAAGTGTGTATGAAGTAATGAAAAACTGTAATTCTTTCGTTATTTACGTCTGCCAACAGATAAACAAAATACTAAAGGTATTTGATATTGGCTATGTAAGGAGCCAACGAGTCTTATAAACTACTTATAATGTGGATAATTCTGTTGTTATTTTCCTTCTTAACTGCAACTATGAATATTGTTTGGGTCTTCTATTTTCTTATATTCCAGAGATTATTTTTTTTTATCAAGGAACTTAACTAAATTTATTCGTATTTACGATATTATTCCTCGGTAGTTTACCACACAAATTCACTAAATAAGAAGATATTTAAAAATAAAAAAAGTATTTCACTCGGAAGTCCGGTAATCAACTACAACCAGTTATGCATTAATTTCTTTCTTAACTTCATATTTCTCTCATCACTAACTTTTCACAGTTTTTGGTTTCAGTTTTTCTTATCATGAATTATTTTTTTTCATTCTGTACGTCACAAGTAAAACTTTGTTTTAAAAACCAAAGAAAAACATTTTAAATAAAAATTCTTTATCGTTATTGCCTTGCAGTTGAACAGACTCAAGGTAACCGACACAGTCTTATGTTTTTGAAAATATATGCCAATCATCTAATGTTTGATGAGATCTTTAACCGTATTGGTATTTAGGCTTTTGTAGTACATTTTATGTTACTTTTATGTGATGTATGATTACCATTTGATAATATTTTCGACATATAATGATGAGTATTTATTTGATGGTTACACTGATGCTTCTTGATCCATATACAGCTATTATTGATGATGAATTGCTATTTTAGGCCATCATCAATATTAGAACTATCGAAGCAACTGGAAAATTGATGCTATGACATACCAGATGATGGATCATCAACAGAAATTTTAAAATTACTATCGTCTGTACTAACTGGATGACGTTTCTTTTGGTTCAATTGTGACTCCTTATTGTGTGGTATGGAATCTTTTTTAATCTCATATACTTGTTCATTGGTCAGTCTTGGTTTTGTTTGTTCAGCTTCAATGAAAATCGGTTCAGCAATTTGAGATGATTGACTTTTGGCCGGTGTACTTGGTGGTTCATGATTTGTTTTACTGTTTGAACCTAATGTTTCTGGTGGTAGGTCAGTACCAGCTACTGTTTTAGTCCTTTGACCTACATCATTAACTGTATCACTATTTATAGATCCTGAATCAGTTACAGTATCATCAGACGATGATATTGATTCTATACCATCTATATTGATCGGATTACCACCAAAATCATTTGGATCAAATATACCAAATGCCAATTCCTTTTCTTTTTCCATACCATCCATTTGACGTAATTTTTGTATACGATTTTGTACAATTTGTAAATGTCGCAATATGTAATCTTCTGTTGGTGCTAACTGATGGGCATGATGTAAACATGCAAGTGCTTTCGCCAATTTACCACGTTCAACATAAACAACACATAAATTATGTAATCCTTGAATATTTATTGGATCCAATTGCAATATCCGTTTGTAACACTGCCAGGAAAAAGAAAAATTCATTGTAGAAAAAAAAAAAACCAGTCCATGTACCGAGAAAGAGAGAAAAAAAAAATTACTGTTAGTTTTCACATAATGTTATTACAACCTGAATATTGGATGTGGCGAATTATAACAACCGACATAAAAAAAAAATAAAACTCCAACATAAATACATTTATCATATTAAAACTAGCATAAATTATTTAAGTGGTGGTTATTTATCAACAACATATCCCATTGAACGGAATATTGCGTCGAGATTATCGTAAATATTCAAATGAAGAGTTATGATTGTCTGCATATAACCGAAACGGAATCAAACAAATTCAATGGCTAACCAGGGTGAACCTGTCCTACTATTTCCACTACCCAGAACTATGTATTTCCCAATAATTTTAACGTTAGCCATTTCACATTTCGTTTTTATTTCGAAAAATATAAAAACATAAACAAGTAAATTCCTCAATACAACGAATTCATAGAATGTTGGACGGGAAAAAAAAAATTAAAATTCCCAGTTACAATTGATAGAACTTTCTCCTAACGATCCGTAGCACAACTAAATTAATAAAATCGAAATAAAAAAAAAGAGGAAAATCAACTAATATGAAGTAGTTTCGGTCCCAAAACGTTGACCATAAAAATGTTTACGGGCAAAACATTAGAATAAACGAAGTGGGCATTAAGGGCGAGAAAGTTTTACTACATTTGAGTCCATTTAATCTGGTGGTAGGCACAGGATGTGAAACGAAAGTAACTGGAAAATCTACTAACGATTGATGTGCTGAAAAGAAAACAGAATAATATTTTGTCGACGGTTTTTCTTTTACATTTTATGGATTTTCTTGTTGTTTCGTTATCTCATTGTTGTTTGTGTATATTTCATTGAATTTTATTTTGTCCATCATAATGATATAGTTGATGCCATATATGACATTGAATGGTAACCAGAGAATAAAGTAAATAATATAAATATCATAAGCATATTTTCTGCCACATGATGGTAGTATATGAGGAAATGGTATAAAAGTCTGTAGCAGAAAAATACTTCATGTCGAATTGTTATTGAATAAAGTTTTTCATAAATTTCATCTTCTTGGCTGTACCTCTTCATCTTGATGTGTTTACAGCCAATGCCTTTTTTTACTGAATTCTGTTAGTAAGGAATCTCGTTTAGATATATTTTCTATTTTTTTCTTTTACTTATTTTTGTGACTTCTATTTTACGTTTATCATTTTTTTTTTACGGAATATTATTACTTTAAATTCATCGTGAAAGTTATATATGAAACGACCAGATAAAAAAAGTAAAAGAAGAAAAATCATAGATCTGTTTTCTTATTTTCTTATCACATGAGGTTTCCTATCATCATCTTTACGTTGAATAAATTTTTGTTTTCTTTAACTTTCCATCGGCAGTACAGCGAGCAAGAGAAAAAAAATGTATAAATCATTTCCCATTTCCATTTCCGAGATAACAACTGTACACCAGTCAAAATGGTATAATATATAAAGCAAAAAGAAATAATGATATTTTCATTTTATTCTGTCTGGATTCCCAATAATTTTCTTCAGGTATCCCACCACATAATATACCGTAAAGGATGTCTCGGGTATTTTGTTGGTTGTGTTTCTAACAGCCAATTCTATCATATTAAGAAATCCACATTTTCATATTGTTTTAAATTCTTGAATAGTTGAAAGACATAAAAATACTGCAGATGAACAATTCTGCTTTTTGTTTGCCTCGACTATTTCACTCTGTCATACAATATTCATCTGAATGGATTTGAAGGCGGTTGAATAGATATTTTCTATTTTCACTTCTGGCTTTAATAAATAAACACCCAAAAAAGAAAGACCGAAAAACGATAAAATTATAAGAAAATCGTATAGATATTTACCGCTGACGACTTGATGAGAGTGTTAAGGTTGCAACTATGGGAACATTGCACAAGAACTGTGAAAAATCACTAGACGAAATATGAAATATACAATAATGTTTAGAGCCACAAGAATATACAAAAAAAACAAAAATAATTCGACTTTTCATTTAACGTCAACAATTTTACTTCATTTCAATTTCAATTCTTTCGATGTTTTTCTCATTTTCTTTTCTATTTTTAAAGGGAAATTGAAGAGAAAAGTTTTATCAAACAAAAAAAAAAAGCTTCGATTCGCATGTACCTCATGTACAATATGAAGTTTTACAAAACAGAGGCGATAATATTAAGAATGTTTTTATGTTTTCGTCGTCGCAACCAGTTGTTTATGTGACGATGGAAAAGTTTCCAATTTTTTTTTGTTCATATTCTTGCTCGATTTCTCGTTCCTTGTGCCAAGTGTATGCCAACTGGCTTTTACCTTAAAAATAAACTCAGACGGCTATGGAAGCCCACCACCATCATCCCTCATAGCCCAACAATACAATGTATGAAGGTAATTTTAATGTGATCCGGTTTTCACGTTTATGTGTTTTCAACATGTGCGACACTTTTCACCACAACGAGCGGTTACCAATATTTTAATTCAATTTATTATGTTCAACAAACAGAATGAAGGTGAAGGCAAAAAAAATCAAAGAAAATTTTCCAATGAAAAAAAAAAAAATAATAAAATAAAGAAAGAATAAGAAGTTTAGTACATTAATTCTTATTTGTAAGATCAAGTTGATATTAAATAGACTCTGTGTTCAGCTATATATCAAAACACCCTGAAGTGGTTTTCATTCATAAAATATGGCACAAAGAAAAAGTTATTAGGGAAGCCAAATCCATTTTTGGATACTTTTACAAGTTATTTTCATTTATAGGAAAACAGGGAATATTCAATTGATTAAATTGGGTTGTTAATCAAATACTTTGTTTATTTAATTACTACGCATTCATTGATACCAAATATTGTGTGAACAAAATCGTATCTCAGTTACCTTCTAAATACGAAAATACAATTTTTTCTGGATTCATTAACAGTTTATGAAACTCTTATTAATATTTATATTTTTCTTCGGAAAATGTTCAATGGGAAAAACAAATTTTTGGCCACAATCTCAACCATTTTGCTTTATTAGTTCCCATCCCAATGTCTTACATCAGCAATCTCTACAAAATAAAAAGTAATTTTCACCTTTCCGTTTCATATGAAGACAATTTTGAATTGTATTTGCTTGACAGTGAATATGAAGATTTGATTTACTGAAAGCAATTTTCCATTCATCATTCAAAAGTTTTTTTTTATTATTATTTTTTGCTTTTCGAATGGTTTGGGCGCTTCAATTCAATATGTACCTCTGATTCAAGGTACTTTTAGATTCCGTTGTTCTCAATTGATTTCTTATTCGTGTACGGTTTGGGGTGACCTTTCTTTGACACATCCCGCTGATTTTATATATATTTTTTTTTCATATTACAAGTGGATACCAAATAAACGGCATCAAAAAAATTACATACCCGGAAAAAAATTTAATACACTTTCAACAATTTTTTTTTCTTTCTTATTTAATATTTGAACAAATTTTGATTTTATATAAAATATAAGAAAAAAAACATGCAATGTAGTATGATGCTTTATCACATAAAGACAAAAAAACAAGGAAATTTTGGCACTCGACGATGGTACAAAAAATACAGAAATTGAATAGAGATTTTCGATTCAGAACAGAATCAATAACCAACACTTTTACAAGTCTGTAACGTCAACGTAAAACTTAATAATATCCTTTCAAGAGCATACGTGAAGTACTTATATGTGAATATGTTTCACCTTCCTGGAACAGGTGCAAATTTATTATAGCACATATTTCGCTCATTAAATATTTAATAGAATTGATCAAAATATGAACATTATTTGACAGTATTTTCTATGTTGCATGAAAATAATTAGAACATTTCATAGTAATAGTAGTAGTAGAATACCATCATCATCGTTAACTGTGTCAGTTGAATAGACATTCTATATTATCTCCATTATGTTATGTGTCTTCTTGTGATGGGTCAAGTCACAATATACCAAAGAAAAGGTTATTAAATTGATAGCTGTCGAATTGAAGGAGACGCGATGAATAATTAAAAAGGTATGCCAGACTTTTATAACATTTTTATTTTATATCTATAACTGTTTTTAATGGCATATTTGCGTGATCACTTTAAGATAAATATTTCGCGATATCTTTTCAAATACATTTGTTCTTGTTATATTGAAAGTATTGAGTAAAGATAAAGTACAATATTTCTTTTACTTTTTTCGGAAAAAAAGAAAATTCATAATAAATGAACGAATTGCAATTCATGTTTTGATAGATTAAAATGCTTCTACATCGATCGGAATATCCTTCATATTCATTTTATGAAAAATTCGATTCAATATAATGTTTGTATGGGGTAAAGCATTTTTCTATTGAGATCAGATGTGTAGCTCATAATTCTTTTTAACTGTATGGGTGAGAAATGATGATACACTGTGAATTGGAATGTGTATATTCTATCGTTTTACTATGGTAAGTTCAAAGGGATCACCTCCTTATCTAATACCGTTAAGTTTGTTAAAAACCATCATATTCTGGTATGGTATGAATTGAAATTGGAAATAAACTACCACGTAATCCCATAAATTCTAAATAGGAAAACCACTTAGTAAAATTTATATTATTTCATGTATTTTCCCTTCATTGGTTTCAATGCAAAGGAAAAATAGAAAAACCAACGAAGGATAAATTATTCGACATAGTTGAAGAAACCAATGATGTACATTTTCATGCCTTGTATTCTGAATCATTTTAATCTTTTCGATGGATCAATTTACCATCGTTCTCTCGTTACTTCTTGACGGTTTGTTTATATTTAATACAACTCTGTTGCTCAGAAGAAATTTGTTTGTTATTCAATGTAAACTGTATTGAATATCTATTTATTTATTTTAACTTAATATAGGATTACTAAATTGCGATTAATTCAATTTAAAGCTGTAGTTTAAGAAATTATTTTTGACTTTAAAGTTACCGAAGCTTATTCACCCAACATTTAATAAATAAACGGAATACCTTTACCATAACATACTTATCTAATGAATTAATTTAACTGTGTTCTTTATTATTTATGAGATTGCAATCAGTTTATATTTTTTTATTTAATAAATATTCTGTTACTATGTACCAACAATTACGATAAAAAAAAATCCAACGAGATGAGAAAAATGCAATATTTCATGGAAAACTATGAAAATAAAACTGTGAACCATTTTCCATTTGACGAAAAAAAGAAATTAAGTGTTTTTCCCCAGAAGTACATAGAGAAAAACAAAATGAAATAAAAATTATATGGTATAACTGGAATGTTAGGAAATAATGCATTAGTTATTCTTTAGACTTTTTTCCACTTGTTTGTGGCTCCCAATGTGCGAAGAAACATAAAATACGTCATACGTAAAAGAATGTATAAAAAAAAAGAAAAACAGAAATGATTCTATAAAATTGGTACGAAAAGATATCATAAAGCCACATCGTAATAGTTACATTGGGGATTCTGTTCAACTATTTGCTATAACACATAGATACCCATTGAGAAGAATGAGAATATTTGCATATTGAGAGATAAAACACTAACCGTGAATGTGGAACCATTAAAAAGTCCTAAACGGATTTTACAACTGGTGCCTTCTACTGTCTTCATTCCCTCGATAAACACAATATATTCCAAACAGTTTTTTCTCTTCTCTTCTTTTCTATTTTCTATATCTTTCATTTTAACATTTTTTCTTGCTATTCCCTATTCACTGACAAAAAAAACTAGAAATTCAAATAAAGAATTGAGACGAAAAGATATTAACGATACGGAAACAGAAGAGGTTCCAAACAACAAAAAAAAAGTCTCATCTCTGGGAATGGACCACAGGAAAAAGAACAGTAAAATTCAGTTAAAGACAATGACAATTAAAGTATCTCTATACTGTTTGTTTTTATCCTTCTATTCCGACACTAATTCGGTCTGGTGCCTTTAAGTCCGAATAAATTTTAAGTCAAAATAACTATAATTTGAAGTTTTTTTTATTTTCCCGGGATTTAACTGGTGGAATGAACATTTTTTTAGAAGTATCAAGTGTGTGGCCACCAGTAATTCATCAGAATCGTATTTTTTGTTCTCTAGTCTTTATGTTGTTTTTTTGTAAAAGAACTTTTTGGTTTGTTGCCACTTAACATTAATCATATTATTTTTCCACCTCAACATCGTGGTAATCTAACCAACTTTTATCTCAGTGTCTATGTCTCTCCATCTGTATCACAGTAAAGTGGCTAATTCTTTTTCTCTGAATTTAATTTAAAACTTAACATTACATAGGAGTAAAAAGCTTTTTACTATATTTTGATTTCTTAAAGGATTATCTCTTCCTTTCTGAAATTTATTTCACTCTGTCAATGAGTGTGTGATTTTCTTTTCAGCTTGAATGTCGTTTGTTAAATGTCAAGTTATCTCACAATTTAGAAACAAGGATCATGCCATATAGAGAAAACATGGACACTTGATAAGATGAAATAAACGAGAAAATACCAAACAGTATACAAAACTTTTCTAATTGTTCCGGGGAAAAACTCCTAAGAGGTATACTAAATCACAATCTCGTTTATGCAATTCAAAGATTATAAAACATCGTAAATTTATGCCACAATGCAATTTAATGTTTTTAACGAATTTTTCCTTTTAAACGAATGGAATTTTTATATTCTTTAATATGCAATTTTATTCTATCCCAAAATGGAGTATAGTTTAGTTGAAAAGAGAAGTGCCATACTAAATTTATAAAAAAATAAAACTTTTATTTCACCTGATGTCCACAATCATTTACCATTCTTATCCGACCCATGAGAGTATTTTAATGTTTTTACGTCCAATGACCAATGAGTTTTAACTACGTTAGATTTTACAATCGGCTAAAAACTTTATATACAAACACACACATCTGTTTTGAGTTTACCATAAATATTCAAAATCCTAAAACTGTGTGTAAACTATGTTGACTTCCATGCATTGACCTGAAGGCTAGTTATTAACACATAACTTTGTTATCATCAACTCCAATTAATTGACTTAATTGGCTGACACGTATTTCCTTTCAACAGAAAAACGACCATAACCTCAATTCGATTTCAAAGCTTTCATCATAACTTATTCAATTCATTTGGTTACCATTCGTCATTCATCAATAAACTAACCAATTTACCCTTAAAAATCTTGGGAAAAAGATTATAAATTGCACGCTTTGAATAACCAATGATGAATTTTTTTTTTCATTCGTTTTAAACTTTATTCACCCTCTGGTTCTCGAGGCTATTATGGAATTTTCATGAGATTGTTTCAAGTATAACAAAAGAAAAGAAAAGTAAAAAAAAAAAAGTTAACGGCAATACCATAAAATAAACCCATAGAATTTTATCCCTGGCGGCAATTCGAACTTGATGTTTAAGGTGGATGAATGCATAAAAAATAAAATAAACCAAATCGCTTGAACAGATTGAAGGGAGGACCTCTCTATATCTCGGCTGTTGAATATATAAAACGCGCGACAACCGACCAGCATAATAACATTATGACCGCAACATAGAATTTTTTTTGTTGTTCTTGTGCTTTCGGTATATAGAACATAGTAACCACCACCACCACCCAATGTTATCTCTAGTTCAACCGAAGCAATGTCCAAAAACTTGTTATAACATAAAATGAATTTTCATGTACAAATTTCCCAAAATAGCCAAAATGAATAAAACAAAACCAAAAAAAAAAAAAAGCAGTTCAGATTTTACTCACATTTTCTGCTGCGTCCAAATCCTTAATGTTGTTTATGTAAATGTCGCCCAAGAGAATAAGGCCTTTGATGTGATCGGGATGGTATTTGACTAATTGATTTAGGAATGGTGCTGCCTCAAGGGGACGATGATCATCGGCCAGCAATAAGGCTAAATTGAATAGGGCACTACGAAAATCTTGTCTCAGATGTACAGCACGACGGAACCAATGTTCTGCTTCATCTGTATTATGATCATCCATTGCCAACATACCCAAATTAAAGTGCACCTTATCGTTATTTTCTGTAATCAATAGAAATTCTATATGAATTGACATCGAACCAAAATGATTCAATTTCACAATTGTTTGGTAACAATTGAGATTTTCGTTTTATTTATTTTCGATTTTCTTTTCTGCTTAAATTGAAATTGTCTTCCTCATCTTGCCATTAGATTTTGTAGAAACGGTATTGTTATTAACATTCACAATGAAAGTCTTTTTATGCCGAAACAAATAAAACTTACCATCTTTTGCCAAAAGTTTTAATAAACGTTCGCGAGCAATTTTCCTTAAATCAGCCCGACCCAATTCTTGTAATAAAATAGCTGAATTCAATAGGGCCTGTTCATGTTCTGGATCAATTTCAAGCGCTTTATCCAAATAGGCGAGTGCCTGAGATGCCTTTCCTTGTTCTAAGAATACAACGCCAAGCTAAAAAAGAAAATAATTTTTGTGTGTTATTCTTTTATTAAAGTTCAAACAATTTTAAAACAAATTAAAGTAAAAGTGGTTGTGGATTTGGTTTGTAGAATGAAATTATTTAAAGGCGTATTGGAATGGTCGTAAACTATATCTCCCATCGATTTCTATTAGTTACTAATAATCCAATTGCGTGTTGTTGATAGCTTATAATAATATACAATAGTACTTTGTTTACTAAGAAATGAACAAAAAAAGAAACAAAGTCATTTCCCACCATATTTTTAGGTTAATCATAAATGGAATTCGTAACACTTTTCTCAAAACACAGTGGCAATCCTTTTTCTACATTTTGAATTAGGAAAATTATAAATGCAGTGTTTTTGACTTGAATTCATGTCATATTTTAATGTTTTTATATTCTTATGATTTTTCCTCACTTACATTTAGATTTTCATTTCACCAATTGTGTCAAATGAAAAACCACCAAGTAGTGAGAATGAAAATAAGCAGCAAATACAGTGTGTTCTTATTCTGAACGGTTAGGTAATATTTCTGTCATGAAAAATGCATTCAGGGTAACAATAAAACTGTAATACGACATGAATGAGAAATGATTCGTCATATGAAATGTGGAAATGTTGAATTACAACTGTATTGGGGTTTGAGGCTTCTGTTTTTCTCTCTTAAATATCATATGGAATAAAATGAAATAAAAATAATACTATAGCACTCTTTTCACTAGATTGAATTGTAGATGTGAACCAATCGTATATATTTTCATATGAAATGAAGAAAATTCGCGTTAAACTTGAACGATTTCTCGTATACAAGATGGGATGATATTCAATAGGAAAATATATAGTTGAATGTAACTGCAGTGACTGCCAACAATAAAATCCATTGGGGTAAATGTTGAAGTTGAGTTTAATTCAGAAAAACAGTTTTTGGCACTTTGAAGATCGGACCAGTGAGATGTGTGCTTTATGTTTAATGGTCGCTGAGCAATACTTTCAATCTATACAATATATTTTTAGTTTTATTTCATTGTATTTCCTTAGTTTACCAGTATATTTAGTAATGCTGTTTTTTTCTGGGGTAATTCACCACTTGGCTTCTCATTCCATTATGAATAAAAATGGTGAAGGGTTTCACAAATTTAATTCAACATATCGTGAACATAACATTTCCTTTATTGCAGTAAATGTGCATGTGCATAATGTAGTAGGTTCTATCTGCAACTGGTTCTTATTTTCTAAACTTTTATAGCTTTCTGTTTCACTGTAGTTCAGTGTTTTTTTTTTATTCGTTATTTCGTTGGTCTCAATCGTACACTGCCACACTTCCTTCAGCAGTATATAAGTAGTTTTCTCTTTTCCTTTCTCATATCAACCATATTTTTATGCATTCTCATTCCTTGGGGAGTATTGCTACCGAGAATTTTCTTTTTCTTTATGTTATAGAGAATAATTTTCCTGTATTTTAATTTTTTTTTCTTGCCAGTGTTAGCTTTTATTTCTTCATTTATTTCGTCTATATTTTAACCATTTATTATGAGTAACAACAATACAGTTTATGTTAGATTGAGGGTATGTATATGTGGGTAGGAAAGTGTCTCAATAAAAAGAGTATGAAATGCGGTAACAATTTACAGCATTAAATAAGGATGAATTGAAACTTTTTCATTTTCTTTTATTATCTTTGTTCTTTGAAGGTTCTTTTTTCTCTTTTATATCTTACACAAGGATAATCTTCGTTGGTTGAACAAATTTTCTTCCTTCTTCATTGTTCACTAAATAAAGATGTGTTCTTTAACAAGATTCGTTGCATAAAATTGCATTGTAATATTTCGTTGAAAAAAAAAAAGAGAAAACAACACCCACGAATCTTATGAAACAATCCTTCTATGACCGAAATTTTTTTATTTTGTTTTATCATCATGAAAACTTGGACGACACATTGTTTCTATTCTGTAACTCAGTTTTTGTGCTTGTTCACTTTTAGTCAACATCTTTATTAGAGATTAAGATACAACAATGTAGAAAATGATAAGAACAAAAAAAAGGTACTTAGATTAGGGGAAATTGTCCACACTATTTTTATGATGATGCGAAAAATTTCGTAATAAAGAGTCGATGTACTACACAAAATCAAGTTTTTAAATATTCATGTGTTTATTTCGTTCTCAATCTTAATGTTTTCACTCCATTTTTGGTGGTTTGGCCGACATTGAACAAAAACTATCATTTTATTTACTGCATAGTTATACCAAAACCTTAATTTTTTCGCTTTCAACCATGATAATAAAGTAAATTCGTTGAACTAAATTTTAAGTAAAATATAATGGATATAACCAAGAATGTAATTATTCTATATTTCTTCATTATGCGACAACAAACTATAAGTTTTTATTTCACGGTTCGTTACAGTTTAATGCCACATCGTTAATTTCCTGATGTGGCAACCCTTAATCTCATGTACAATCATCCGTTCCAACATAGAAAATTAAAAATTGTTTAATTTCATTTTGGTTTGGATTAAGTAATGTTTACAATGTCTTTATAGATTGAATAAATATATATGCAAGGGACATCAATTAATCATATCCGTAAAATAAAGTGGCATCCAGTAAACACAATGAGATCCATTCTGTTTACTTTTGTTTGATGTAACTTTATGTACTCACTGTTTTAAAAAAAAAAACTCTATTTAATTCATCTTTTATGTAGTTGAGTTCAATTTAATTTTTTATAAGCATTTTATTTATAAAAGTAACATTGTATAGAGTTAATTATTCAACTATTAACAGCAACGTTGTTAATAAAACATAATGAAGTTAAATTCTTATTCTTTTTCGTCTATTGGCTGATTGTACACGATCAATATTTAAATATTTATCATTACCGTTCAATGGTAAATTTATAAGTAAAAAATACAACAAATAATTAGGTTGAAACATTGTTCAATGAAAATAGGAGTTGCCTTAAAAAGCTTCATCAAACAACTTGTCCAACTAATATTGTCTTTATAGTCGCTTGGATTCTTCTATTAACTTATCCATTAACCATTGAATTTTGTATTGAGGCAACAAACACGTCATGGTTAAAAGAAAAGTTTATAGTTTTAACGGAAAACTGTTTAAACAATCATTTTTCTAATATTCAATAATAAAGAGATTTACTGTCAACTGAATAAAACAACTAGTCCCTAAATCAATATAATTCTATTATCGCTTGTGTTGATTCTTTTTTATGCACAGGTGAAATAAACATTAACAATCATAAAATAAATACAGTAACGGTAAACTTTAAACTATGACGAAAAACTATTAAATTTTTCATTGGCTTTCTAGTGACCAAACGTGAAGGCATAACTATTCGGGTCTAACACTTTCATCATCTATGCACATGAGACACGATAACGAAAACGTTTACCCAATCAATTGAAGGTTTTCTTAGTCGACTTTTCTTCAATTTTTCTTTTACTTAAAGAAAAGTTTTATTTTCCCTTTTTCTTTATATTTTTATTGATTGAATTGAGTTTTAATAGAGTAAAAATTGAATTTCTGGTTTTTGTTTTTTTATGTTGGTTATCAACTTTTATGTTCCAAGAGACTAGCTTTTCCAAGATTTTTATACGTTGGGTGTTTTAACAGACCAACAGTCAAATGTTATAAAATTAATACAAAAACAAAAATACTATACTTTTAACTAGTAAACGATCTGATCAGTTTGTATTTTCTTCTGTTGGTTTCACTCAACCGTCTACAGTAGTTTGATTAATATTTTATCGTAGAGGATTTCACTTGTCTTGGCATTTCCCATAGATAGCAGAATATTGGAAACCCATCAGTGTGGGATTTTACTGTTTTAGCTTCTTTACTATCCCTTACCGCATACATTGATCCACAGTACGTTTTTAAACTTCCCCACACACAAAATAATAAAGTAAAAATTACTAACATTCTCGTATTTTTCCATAGAATTGGTAACTGCAAAGATCAGAGGTATAGTAATATTTTATCGTGTACTACTTTTGATGGGGAAAATCGATTTAACCGAACTAGGAAGAAAATTAAAGTCAACGATGAGGAAAAACCTCAAACCAGTTAAGAACTAAATGGGCAAGTGCAAGAAAAAAAAAAGTATCCAAAAGGATTTACTCGTATACCGTCTACGTTTTATAACAAATAATTTATTATTTCAATTGGCACTTTTGTCTTTAGACTTTTAATAGCTATTTTGGTATGACGCGTCACCAAACACCAAAAAGTCACACTTTATAGTCGGATCCCTTTCTCCACCCTTAACATTTTCCATTTATAGTCAATCATACCGCCCTCGTATACACCACTGCCATAAAGTATGGTTTTATAATAATTAAACGGTTTAAATTAACTTTATAATACGACAATGAAAATTTATTATCTGCTAGTAAAGATTCGTTAAATTGTTTGCTTACAAAACACTTGAATATATAAAAAACAAGAGATGGTTGATTCTTCTCTCATTTTTTTTTTATTCGTCTATCGTTAAAATTACTGCAATATCTCTATTGCTTGTTCGTTGTATCATGATATTTCACATACAATATAGATCTCAGTTAATTTTTTTTATTGTTGTGTTGCTTTAGCTTTCAATTCTCTAACCATCTGTTTCGTATACATAAAAGAAAATTTGCCCTGAAGGCGAAAAAAAAAGATATGCTTTTGTACAAATTGTGGGTGAAAATTCAGTGAACCGTAGATAAGAAAATTGTCCGTTTTAATAGAGAGTTTTACTGACAATCTTCTTCTCATAAAGGGCAAAACTGTTTCTATGCAAAAGGTTTCTTATTTACTTTTTATTAAGCGAATTGAATGAAAATAAATGCCAACAAGAAAGTTTCAAGTATTTAAGAAATTCAAAAAATTGTTTATAATATTATTCTTATTCCTTATATGGATGGATAGAAACCGTAAGTATTCCGTTAATCCTACCAATTAAAATTAGAAAAACAACCAGAATAAATGATTGGATATTTATATTAAATAACTATGGTTACGACGTTAGTTATGATAAATAGAATAATTTCAAATTGGTTTAAACCATTTTTTATTTAAACGACAATTTAATTGGATTCAAAAAAAATTAGCCCAGGTGGTGGTGGTTCCTTTCAATTCAATCAATATGCTTCGATGATTAATTAAAATTCAAGTGAATTCAATAAAAATTAAAGGCGATTTAATTGGAAGAAAATTTGTTAAATACACGATACTTTCTTTTTTTTTTTTTGCTATTTCATTCATGCCTTTTTTACCAGACTAATAAAGAACAAAATGAAATAAAATAGAACACATCACAAAATCGCTAATTGGCAATAAAATCGTTTTTTAAGTATTCCATTGAGACCATTTCAGTTAAGCGCCTTCTGAATGGCACCACCACTAATAGTTCAATTAATTTCATAAAATGTTGGCGTTTAAAAGTTATGCCATTTTAGTTACCAAAAGGCATTACTATGTATTCCCATTTAAAACACTTTTCACTTTTTCTCTCCCTCACCCGAAAACACAATGAAATAAGGTTGACTTTCTCAACGATCAGTTATTTGTTGTTTCACAATGCACTCACGTAAAAGAAGCCAAGTTATGAAAAGTATATTGGCACCTTTAAATCTATAATCCTCCCATTTGCATGTCTACCTCAATATAGGAAACATAAATTCTATTCACTTTTGTCCAGGTGGGTATAAGTATCCGTTTATGTGTTCACTCTTTATATTCAATGGAATCATATGGATTGTAATTTAAATTTTTAATCGATTTTGCACCAATGCAACGTTTTTGTCTCACACTTTCAAAATGTTTTAAAGTATAGACTGTTGAAAATTACCATCAAAAGACATCGTCTGCATGCATTTCAATTATACCTGAGGTACACAATTTCTCTCGTTTATTCTTCATAGAATTAAAATGAAATCAGTAGTGAGGGATGGTGAATCAAAAATTATACACAAGTTAAATATACTTATTGAACGAAATCGATTTAAAACTGTTGGCTGGTTATGTTTTTATTTTACTTTTTTTTGTTACTGAAACGAAAAATTATATGTTCCGGTTTATGGTGTTTCAAATTGCATAAGGGAATATTAATGTTACAAAAGCCATTTTTCCAATTATGTTGCATTTTACTCGTTTAGAGATTATCGTTAATTTTATACATAACGCGATTGTTTTTCATTCCTCTTTATTTTTAATTTCATTATTCATTATTTATTTTCATACACTCTTGTTTATAGTTGCGCTATAATGAATGCATTAAACTTTTAAAACTCAATGAATATAAACTATGAATATGTCATTATAAAGTTTGTTATAATTTAGCAATTCATTTAGCCCATAACCAATAATGTTGAACATAAAATTCAGATGATGATCATCATAGTTGAAAAAAAAAAAGTTCAAAAATAAAAAGTTTTATTCAAATGTGTATGGAAATATAATTGGTAAACCAACGCCCAATGTTTATTACAAGTGTGTTTAGTCAACAGAACGGTTAATTATTAATGCATCTCTTTAATATTTTTTTTTTCTGGTTCATATTAGTCAGTTAGGATAACATGAAATCAAAACATTTAAATTGTAAAATTGTTGAATATTGCCCCCATCCCTACATAAAGTTTATGTTTATTTAATTCAAACAATTTTAATGTTTTTATTTAATATTTTTTTAGGGGTTTTGTTCATTCCTTGCCAATCATTAACATGAAACATTTGTGATGAGAAAATGATGTAGTCAATTAAAATTTTTATTAAATATGCAACAATGTAAACGAGTATTTCTAAAATAAAAATCCATTTTCGTAGAATGAAAATTATGTTTACATTATAATATTCATAAATATTGAATCTGTTTCAATCAGTAATAAAATGCAATGGAGAACATTAAAAAAAATGAATTTTTAGTTTGATTGTATACTTACACTTTGCATCATAATTTATGTAGATTACATATACAATTTTTAAATTAACATAGTTATTATATTAAATGTCATAATTTATATGGGCATTATTCATCAGTTTTGGTATATTTTCAACGGCGTTTATTTTATGCAGTGCTAACTATTACTTTAGTTTATTATAAAATTATATTCAAATGCAATTTTCATATTACAATGATTTATGAAATTAAAAACTTTTACTCAATTTACGATATCGAACTAAATGTTTTACTCAAATTCAGTTAAATGAAATAATCATCTTAAATATGACATTTGTCTACAATATCTTATTGCTAAATCGAAAAACTTTGTTCATTGAAAACTATAGATGATGAAAATTCATTACTGAATGTCATATAGAAGGTCTTTTAATTTTACCTCTCCCACCCACCATATGAATTGAATAAAAGTTATTCAGTTTTCCATTTGAAATACTTTTTTTCTTCATTCGTTACCAGTTTCTGACATTACTGCAATATAAAAAAACGAATCAGAATATGTGATTCACATAAAATTGCATATGAAAATTTTTTAAACATCATATTTGTATTGAATTAAACATAAAATGCATCAGATTTTAATGGATCTTTAAAATCGATACGGTTTAAATGAGATAAATATTTACTATTTAAATGAAATTGTAGAATTTTCACTCTAATATGAATCCTTTAATCGATTCACATTTTCCAAATTGACAATCAACCAACTAGCAAAAAAAAAAATTACATACAGTTAACTGTAACTGCATGATACTCTCAAAGGAGTGCTTAGAGTGTCTACTCTGTATCCACACATTTTGTTATTCCCCAGTTGAAATTCAGAGTTTTACAATTTAATGTAAAGACAGGACGAAAAAAAGGAAAATATTTCCAATTTATCGAATGAATATTAATATGGTACATAGAAGATGTTAAACATAAAAAAAAAACCAATGCTCTTAAATGAAAATAGGCAACATCCTCTTTTCATCATCCAATTGAATTGTATTGAGTGTGAGTGAGAATGTAGAACCATCATCATCATCACCATCATTGGTTTTATTAAATCTATAGAATCAAGCTTTTTAAAGTATGATATGGGATTAATAGTGAAGACAACGATTGAATGTTATATAAGTCACATGGGATGTAAAAGAATGGAGAATGAAATAAAAGTCTACTCACGTTATAATAAATATCCGGATTGGCACTATCATAGAGTAGGGCACGTTCATATACCTCCTGTGCTTCTTTGGTACGATTTAATTTAATGAGTATATCACCACGATTTATATAGGCCTGTGTATAATCGGATCTCATACTGATCGCCTGTCGATACAGCATATCAGCCTCTTCCAATCGTGTATGATTTTTCGATATTAAATTGGCCAAATTCAAGAATACATTTAAATGATTTGGTGCAATACGTGCTTGATACGATTCACCTGGTTTTGCTTTTGGTAATAATGATTTAGCTCTTAAATATGCTTCTTCGGCCTCTTTAAATTGTTTTAAATGATTATATGTGCGTCCAACATTTATATGTGCACCAACATCATCCTGTTGTACACTAACCGCTGTTAAGAAATAATTTAATGCTTCACGGTATTTACCTTCACTTTCTAATGCATGACCAACATTATTAAATAATTTTGCATTACGTTGATTGACTTTTAGGCCAGACATAAATATTGTATATTCTGTTTCCCAATCAATATTACGATTATATGTTTTTGTTGCATGCGTTATTAATAATAATATCATACAGCACCATGTAAATTTTTTATTAAACCGCATCGTTAATAAATAAAAACCGTATGCCACCAATAAACAAAAACCCATTGATGGCATATAGAGGACACGTTCAGCAATTACAAAACCAACAGGAAAAAATAGATTTGATGCTGGCAGGAATGGTAGTGTCATAAATGCTAAACTCTGCAAATAGAGAAAAAAAAATGAAAAAAAGAATTAAAGAAATGGTCAATCCAGATGAAAATTCGCACTAAAAAAATTCATATGGAAGAGATAACCAATAAAAGGGAAACTCTTATGTGGAAAATTCAATATTGAATGTTGAGTAAACCATCACGATATAGAGATTATTCTGTCGTAACTATAAACATAAATTTAATTGAACATTTCTGGTTTAATACTTTTGTTTTCCTTTTCAACTCATGAAAATTGGAAATTGACCAACTTGGTTATTCTTCAATTCTCAGGAAATAATAAATAAAGTACTTTCATAGCTAAAGAGATGTATGTGGTATCACTGATTGATTTATGTAAAAAAAAACATTAATATTTCATTTCTACGGAATTTTTAACTAACAATCAGCACATACTTTGATAGTATTCACAATTAATCCAATCAATTGATTGATTTCATTTAACTTAAAAATCAGATAAGGAAATTCAATTGAATAAAAATTTAATTCTTATTTGATTGAATACAGTCCGCTTTAAACGATGTTAATGAGAACAGCAAATTTGTTCGACATTGATCGCAATATCATGATGTCATTTACTAATGAATCAAACTGGATACAAAAAAAACACTAACTAGACAACATTCAAAATTGAAATTAAAACAATGTTAGGTTCAATATAATTGTAAAATAAACATAAAGTGATTGAAATTACCATATGTTTTCACTTACCATAATTACAACGGCTGATTGCTGACGATTTTCCGTAACAAAACCAATCCAAATGAGACGTGCCAATAAACAGTATGTCAATAATGTGCCAACATTACGGATATCAGTGAATGATTCGACAAGTGATATTGTACCCATTGTCCAATCACAACATAAATCGCATGGAAATAATAGTAACCATAAATTTAATGATACTAGATAATTATATGTAAGCTGTCTGCTAGGCGTCGATGCTACTGATGCCGGATTATCAAACCTACAATTGGTAAAAGAAAGAATTTCGAAAAAAAAAAAAACGAAAAATTAGTTTCAATCGATTTACGCTTAATTAATTAGACATTCACGATTATTTTTAGTTCAACCCACAACAATAACGTACTGTTATACATCGGATACCAAAATGAAATGAATCGTAACTAACATACCATTTAAATTCAGCTATATTCAGTTGAAATAATTTCAAAGCAATTTATAAACTGTATCAACGTAAAAAAAGGAATACAATTCGTTTATCATTTTAGTTCGATGTCGATGTCACACAGTTGTATGTTCTTAATGATACTTTGAAAACTCTACTCATACCGCCAACCAGAACAAAGTGAAAGAGACTAATTGTTAGTGTCTTATTTATATTTAAACGCCGTATACCATTTGAATACACATTTAAATGGCCCACAGGTAAATTGTTCATGTTAATCACAAATTGTCATTATAAATTATCCCATTTAGAAGATGTCTTTATGTTAAAAATTCCCTTTATAAAATGCAATTCGTAATGATAAAAACGCATACACAAATTGACTTTAGTACAATGACAAACTATTTCTGGTGTCCCAATAGTACGCACTATAAAATGAACCCGAAAAATTGATATGAATACATTTCTCTTTGGTATTACAACGGAAAGAATGAGAGAAAATTCACTTTAGGTCGATACTGAAAGGGTAAATAATAAATGGCTTATGTTACAACATACTCCCATGAGATAATAATTTTCCTGATATTCGCATAAAAGTAAATCCATTCGACCGTCTGTTATTATAGATCACACGGGCACTTTTCCTCTCTTGTGTTAAGGGAGCAAAATGAACAAAAAATACATTGTGACAGTATACTGCTATGTTTTCTCCCCCTCTCATATCGAATGATGGTAATAAATTTTACCAAAAAAAGCAAAAAAATGAAACATAAAACACTATCAACTTTTACCATCTCAGCAAATGACAAATTTTTAGTTGATTCGCCTTCTGTTTTATATATCAGTTTGGTTGAAATCCATATGCGTTACCACCCATCCAATCAACCCAGTAATATAACAATTGGATACAAAGATGAGAGAGACTCTTCGTTGGAATTTTATTTATTTCTCAGTATTCTTTTTGTTTTAGTCAACCGTCTACTGACTACTTTTTGTGTTACATTTAATGCGTATGCGAATTACAGAATGCAAAATCAGATTTAGCTGGAAGCGAACAAAACTGTTCACATTTTGGTAAATTTTGTTATACCACGCTCAAGTAATGTCAACCACCCATTGGTTTTGAATAAAGAGAAATCATTTGAGGGATAAAAAAATTTCTAGAAATGAAGTGTTTTGAATAAGAGTGAGATTCATAACAAAAAGTTTTATTTCACTGTAACTAAACTTCCGATTTTCTCAGCAGATTTGAATACAAACATTTTTTGGCTCATGCTGAGTGATAAAATTCGAAGTTAAAATCTCTTTAGTTCGGTATAAGGTGTCTCCAACCACCCACATACTAGAAATATTCAGTTAAATCATTTGTAATTTTTTTCTTTTGTGAATAACGATTCATCAACCAAATGTAATGGAAATTAATGACTGTATGGTAGAATAACATCCTGACCGTCACTGAAATACAAAAAGAAGAAAAAACATCGAACAAACATCAGGTTTTTGTATATCAGTTTACGATTTTATATTTTATAGTTTGATTACTCCATTGTTATGTTTGAATATCGTCGACCCATAGATGTACATATTTTGGTTGGGGTTTTTATATGCATCAACTATGTTCATGTTATGCATCATGTTTTCCAACAACCAAAAACAGTGTTTGGTTATCACCTTCCAGCTACCAGCTAGTAGTGGAGGTTTTTTTTTCCATTTAAACCATGAAAATTCCTATTGTTTTCCTTTTGTCATTGTAATTGTATACCAAACACAAACCAATAGTGAGACAGAATTTTAAATATTTTCCATAGTCTTTTTTTGTATTATTTATATCCTATGGCACTGAATAAAATCAATTGAGAATTTCAGTTATATGTGAAATATCATATTAATATTCAACTCATATGATTGGAATGCAAAAGAGATTTAAATTGGAAATACAAAAAAAAAAATGGAAAACCAACTGAGCAGAAAATAGTAAAACAACAAGAGCTAAACAGAATTCATTGTATCCAATATTTTCCAATAAAAATTGAATAAACAACATTCCATTTCATTCTAGGAATCTATGTTTTATGTCATTGATGGTACATTGTGAATGTATTACAGGATAAACAGAAAAACAAATTATATAAAATTGTGTGCAGTAACAAAACAGACGTTCAATCATTAATTTCATGACGTTATATAATTTAGATATAATAAAGAGGTGGATTGTATTAAAAACAATGTCTTTAATCCAATATCAAATATCTTCATAAACAACAGTATGAAATTACCTTGAAAACTCAGTAGAATTAATTTTTTGTTTTATTTATCTACCTGGGATATAGAAACCCCTTTACAGTTAACAACAATACAGTAACGAAATATTAAACTAAACATGATGTGGCAATACAGTGAAAATGATAAACTCATTTGATTATGGCATATCAAAATTGGTATATCCAAATTGAGAGAAAATGCCACAAACATTAGGATTTTATTGTCTCAGGAGGAATCAGTGATTCGTGTTTTCAATGCAGTGTTTTTATCAAGTTAAGGTAACTGCACTACAAATATCTGGATTTTATCTACATTCAACCAGTGCTGTTTCTTTGCCCTTATACATACACAACACCTCCCTATTATAGATGGAAACCCAATGTTGATTCTACTATTCTGCAATGGTACTGCCATACAGTTGTATGTATAACTCTCAATCACACACATAGAGTGCAATTATATTGGACTCAAGAGAATTGAAGAAAATTGCAATTTTCTCTTTAACTCCTGGAAAGATATGCGATGTTGAACAAAAGAAACCAAATAAACGAGAAATTCCAAAGATTTCATTATGGAGAAAAGAATTATTTCTGATTTCTAATGAACTTCTTTATTTAATGATTTCATTAGATCCACTCTATTCAACAGATTTAATATTCTCTTCTGGCAAATGAGATATCATTAACTGAATTTGACATTATAAACACCGTCAACTAACTTTAGAGAACAGAAAAAAGAACAATCATTACATTGAACAATGATCATTGTAAATTAGAAAAACAAATTGAAATATAATACGAATACAAAATAGTTATTTAAACTACAATGAAAATTAAATGAGTTACCCATATTAACCCTTTTCGTATTCAAGGATTTGATTACGAGTTCAAAAAACTAAAAGAAAACAACAATAGGTGAGTATAGGTGTGTCAAAAGTCAAGTAGATGGATTATATTCCCACTATTGTGTGTATTAGTATGCGGTCAATGGATATACATTTTGATAGGGCCACTTCAACATAAAAGGATTTTCATTACAATTTTATGTGTTTGCATACAGAAAACTACTATTGTGTCTTTACCAGTTTTATCAGTCGAATGGATAATTCATCTGTAGTGAAATAGATGATTCATTTTGGTATTTCAGTTTCTTTTTTTTCAAATGATTCGCGAATTCATTCTAACCGTAAAACATTGAATTTGCATAAAAATTCAAATGGATTCCGCATTCAATTACAAATAAAAACTTTTATATTCATCAGAATAGTGAAAATCACATATGCAATTGCCATAGATTCTTTACTGGCTGTTTCTTGTGTTATTTTACCAATCCGTTCAGGGGTAATCGGCACTGAGGCATTAAACTCTGATAAAAAAAAAACGAATGACTTCCAAACCAACAAACAAAGAGAGAAATAAAAATCGAAAGCTTAGAGAAGTGGATAACTTAACCTGATTTATATTGTACCATTTTTGGTTACGTATTGTTTGCTATTTCAATTTATCGTTCTATAATTGAAAAGTTTTCTCATGGTTTTTTATTATTTTCCACTGTTGTGCTTCATCAAAAAACCACATTGAATCAATACTATTTTATCTCATTGTGTTATCATTCATCGAAAAAGGCTGGTTAAAAGCTTTAAGTTTTAACCACACCAACGTTTTCTTTTTTGCAATATGGTGAAATAATATAGTTTCCACCTTCACTGTTACAAAGGAGATAACAAGTTGCAATATAAAAATTTCTAGGTGAATTCAACAATAACGTTTTGATGTTTCACTCAGCCACTAGCAACAGTGGTTCTATGACTCGGTACGGGTGAGAAAAGCACTTAAATGAATCTATTGCCTTCTGATTGGGGTTGCCCAGTTAAACACGAAATAGAATATGGAACAAAAACTACAGTCTACGCGCGATTGTTACCAATTTTGTATTTTTATTTTTCTCTTTTCTGTTTAACAGGAAAACATAGAAATGGTAAAAAGAAAATATAGAAGAGATCCTTTTTACCAAATTACCGCTTTATGCCTTATGGCATTTACGATTTTTTATATTTGTCATGACCAACAAAACTTGTAGGTATTGTGTGTTTACTAGTCCATATGAAAACCCACCGGATTCATCGTTAACCGAACAAAGTCAACTGGTTAGTTTATACTCAACGTCTCCCCGGTTTTATAGGTAGACATTTTGGCTAGATAGAAAAGTTTACAATTCAAGAAATCATATTGTTGTGTTCCCGACTATTATCATGAAACGTTGTAAAAACCCCAAAAAGGAGAGGGCGAAACTAACTAAATGAATCCATGGAGAAGATCAGGTAGAGTATTGAATAGATGAACATATTCCATCTTCTTTTTTCCAATACAATTTGATACCACCTGTGAATCTTAATAATTGTGCAATAAGGCATCGGAAATGATAAAGGAAATTTTTATTCGATTTTCAATGATATTTTTCTCATCTTTATTTTGCGTTTCTTTAAAAAAACGTGATTTTATTTTCCTTCTACGAATTTCCAAGGGAAAAATATGAGAATATGTTTTTTTATGTGAACTTTTTCAATACATTCATTGAATCAAATGCGTTTGAATACAACGTGTGCCAGAAATCAAATTACAAATAGATTCGGGCATACGAGAATGAAGGATTCCAATACAGTCTTCTGTTATGGGTTCAATGAGCGTGTTTTGTACCTCCGGAAGTTTATTTTATTTTTATTCGTACGTACACATCAATATTGCCTGAAGGTGATATTGATTTCCGTATGAAAGACCAAAAATTGAAGTTTAAATTGGAAAAATATCAGCTTATGGGCAACCAAAAAATATACAGAGCAAAAACACAAAATGGTACGGCGTCAGGGAAATAACAGTCAGGAAAAAAGGGAGGAAGTATGCCATTTACCATCAGACTGTAAATTTTTTTTTGTTTTATTACGCAGAACCCAAAACCAAAGCAAAGAGAAAGGTAACAACAAAAATCGAAAAGTTATATAGAGAAATTGAATGTGGAAAAAAAGGGATAATTTAGTTCAAAAGCATCTCTCCCCCATTAACATCGATTGGAAAAAAAACATTGAATTGTCAATGGAATTGGCCAATTTTCAGTGATGATATTCAGCCGCACTGATTATAAACGATTACTCTGTTCATTTCGTTTTCTGATAAATTGACTTAATCAATACATTTGGTGAAAGGTTGAACCAAAACGCAATGAATTGTTCCTTTACACACTCTTCGATAAGATATGGACGATATGAGTTACATAATCAAAAAAATAGAAAAGTAAAAAATCGTTTTTGTACTCACCTAGTGAATACTGGTAACTGTGATCCCATTATTTGAAGGCGAACAAACAGTAGACCAATTGTTGTTAAAAAAAGTATCGCTAAACGACGTGATGCTTCTGTTGGCCAGGAACCAGACGGTAACGATAAACTTTTACCACCCAATAATGCTTTTGCTAAATGATGAAAATCACTCAGACGTACCTGGAAAATTGGATGAACATTAATTTTTTACTTTGTTTATACTATGGAAATGAAAATTTTTCTATTACAAATAGAGTATTCTTTTACTTTATTTACTTCATATAAATAGAAAGCTTATTTAGAGATGAAAATGGAAAAAAAACGTTCAAAGTTTATTTAAATCAACCAGTAAATAGTGAAATTATAATTTAAATGTGATGGTATATCAAAAAATGGGAAAGTTCTCTTTGAATTTTCATAAATAATGTTGGTAAATTGAAATTTTAAATTAAAGCACAACTAATCATTAGTCCATTCAGTAGTATTTTTATGTAATAAAAAGATGCATTCATTTGATATTTAAAAAATAAATATTATCTTTGATAACACATTATTTACAAATTAATAATTTCAATGAAATCAAAATGAAATATTTGATGTATGAGTATCATCAAAAAGTTTATGTTCTATGAATTTAATTTCAATTGCAATTTAATTACCTTTTGTGCAACAAAAATTTCATAAACAGCACAAATGCCCGTGACAGTGATTCCCTGTTCTTTGCATAGCATTGCTGTGGCAACAGCAATCATTGCCAATATTAAGTGCCGCCAACCTGAAACGAAAAAGAAATTTCAATTTTATATATTTCAATCAAAAAAATAAAAACTAAATAAATTTAAAACTCTTAATAAAGACAAGAAGTTTAAAAGAAAGAAAAAAAAGTATTTAATTAAAAATGAAATTTTTAATTGATTCCCATCAATAGAAAAGGTAATGTGAGTCAAACTATTTACGCTTTTGAGCTTTTTATCAAAGAAAATAAAGTGAAATTAAATGTAATTTCCACTCAATCAAAGCATAATAAAAAATAAAAGAATTTCAAAGAAACAGGAACAGCGAAAATATTTCAAAAGATAAAGTAGAAATTTGTTTTATTAAAATCGGTTTGGTTGATAAAGCTCAAAGAAAATTGAACTTTTTTCCTTGTTCTCAACTTCAACGTGAATCGTGTGGGTAAAGTAGTTAGAGTAAATTTTCATTTACAGTTCATTCATTTGATATCTTACTGAAGAGAATAGAAATATGAGACTGAGAAACACTGAAATGAATCTAATAATCATAAGAAAATGGGAAATTGTTGATGGTGCTAAACTGATCATTTTAAAAGTTAATATCAAGTCAAAGGATACTCAATCTACTCGTTTGTGAATAACAGCAAAAGAAAATTCGTTTGGGAAAAACTCGTTCATAAGAATATTATTTAAATACATAAACTATTAAGACTTCAAATCAATCTGCATAGAATATAAAGCAAATCATATTTAAAACTTTTTTGGAACCAATTTTCTTCTCACCCCCAAAACGACAGAAAAACGTCTACCTAGTCAATAGAGGTCTACGTTGGATAGATTCAACTTTACAATTTTTCTTCATCTAGCACAGTTAGCAACGAGGGAAAGAAAATTTTCTGCGCGTACCTCCCAACAAAAATAAAGTTTTTTAATTTCATTCATTTTAACGTGAATATGCAAAAATATAATACATAAAGAGATGAACCAGCACATAAAAGAAATAAGAAAAGCAAAAAAGAAATTATAGTTTCTTTCATTCTGCTTCAATATCAACATTGAAAAGTTTTCGATCCACTTTCTATATTACTCGACGTATATTCTTTTTTCATTTCATTCTTCTGTTCCTTTTTAGTTCAGCATCATTGAAGACAAAAGTCGCATTAAAATAAAGAAGATCTAAATGAAGAATAGAATGAATTTCACTATTCCAATACAAGCGACGTTATGTTGTATAATCGAACACAGAAAACAAGGAAAATAAAATAAAAATAAAGAAAAACTACAAAATTGTAACACTTTTGTTCTGATAAGAATATTTCCTTATCATTGAACTGAATGCGTTTTTCTTTCAGAAACTTCTTAAGATTCTCTGTCCAAAAAAAAGAAAAACAATTTTTGTTAGGTATTTCTTCCTTGATTTTCTATTATTCCTAGAATCGTTCTTTAGGGTTGAGTTAAGCCGATTTTCCAAAATTTCACTTTGGCACGAAAACTTTCTCTTGTTCGTATTTTTATTACGCTGTTTTTTTCACGTTTTTGCGATTTTTTTTTTATTTTTCTTCATCATACATAAGCTTTATACCTCAAAACATTTAGAATGCAATGTAAATAAGAATACTCCCTAACGCGTATTAAAACAGTAAGAAAAAACGAGAATGATGGTTACCAAATGACGAACAAAAATATCGAAATTTTATGGTGTCGAATATAAATAATGGAAAAGTATTAAAAAAAATAAAACAGAAAGTATTACCCCACAATAAATTCTTATTGATTATTTTTCTTCTGGTTAAAAGTTATTGGTTCCCGGCGTTTTGTTCATTTTGACGGTGTCTTATGTTCCAGAAATGTTTTTACAATTTATGTGACATTAAAACAGAAAGCTCCCAAAGGAGAAATTTTTATGTTTTTCGTCTGCAATGTGGCTTTTATAATATCAATAATCAAATGGAATACGAAACAAAAAAATGGATGGTATCAGTACTTTCAGTACAATGTTTTTGAGTTACAACTGCCTGTTGACACATTTATCTGATAGCTCGTTTACATTTAGATCAAAATTAATTTTCATAAAATGAACTTCTCACTAGTATTTATATCATGATGATAATTCAAAGCCATTCAAGCACTAACAATATTTAATCACCGATAAGTATTAGTTAAAATTAATCCCAACATCATATTAATTCCATTGTAGATAAGATACTATTGATATACAATGTAATCTGTTTAACTAACAAAATTTATTAATACTGATTGGTAATGATAATCATGTCATTCAATAGCTAAAGGGGTTTTTTTTGCCAGTTCAATTGTTTATAAATACGGTGATATCAACCGTGAATATGGGGTAAAAAAGGACTAGACTGGAAACAATCAGAAAAATATAATTAACGAAATACTCATAAACAACTCATCGAAACATTGAATTATGAAACATAATAATTGGGATATTTGAAATGTTGAACTTCACCAATATTAGTCGAATAGAAAATCATAGAAATACAATTAAATCAAATTGAATTTGAGTATCGAAAATAAATATTAGGGATCCCAAATAATTAAACAATAAATATTGACTTAAATATCACCAGACCACCACCCCATTCCCCAGCCCTCAATTGTTCAGTTATCGTCAATTTAGTATTGATTGTTTACTGATTCCATACAAAATTGTTCATTTTTTTTTTCTATTCATTATCTAAACAACGTACAACTAAACTCATTGAATTGTGCCCAAAACATCATCCGTTTTATGTTATTTATTTAACAACTCGTTCGTAACGGATTTTTTTTACCCGCAAAAACAATTGAATTAAAGCATCCCCCCAGAAAAGAGTAGGACTCCCTTTTGTTTAAACGGAACAGATATTCCATTGCAGAGTATTTTATAATCACATAATGAAATTTTTAACATGGAAACACAAAAGCAAATTATTATTGTTATTCCAGTAAATAAAAATCCACTGAAGGATTTTTCTCTGACTTGTAAACAGATCAAATTTGTCTTCTAATTTAATGTTGAACTTAATTCTCATTGAATTTCTTTTTATTATGATTATTCATTCTAATTATGGTGTTGTCATAAAATCAATAACACAGAGTGATTAAATATGTCAACGCGTGTAGAATAGTGTTCTCTCTTTCGTTCTTATCATGGTGATATGGATATGAAGTATCCAAAAAATTTTGAATTGAAATGCAAATGTACTATTCTCCCCCTCGTAATTGAGTTCTTAAAAACGATTTTACATTTGACAAAAATATAGAAAGAAATAACAGAAATCTTGAAAACCTCCACAATTAGAGAGATTTATTTATTCAGCGTATTCAAAATTCTCTTGAGCTCATTTACATAATTATTTATGATATCAATTTAATGTTGTCACAATGTAAAATTCAAATTCCTTTTTTTCTTATTCTCTTGTTAACTAATTTAAATTTTCTTTTCTATTTTTCTCAGCGAATTCGCTTAAAAATTTTCTCTTTCGTTTAAATAAAAATACCATCAAAATTCATCGAATTTTCTATTTTGAATTAAAATCTATTCGATGGATAAATTTTTGTCTGTTTTCATGGAACAAATTGTAATAATAATAAATGAAACAAAAGAAAATTATACCATTATGATTTTTCTATTTAAAATAAAAGAAAAATTTTGAATCAAAATGAGAAAAATAGAAAACATAAGAAATAATTGTATGGAAAAACTATACGAAATGAAAAGTAAATCTTCAGAAGAAAATTTATTTATATTTTCCATTTTAGGTCATCCATTTATGGTTTCACATTGTATCATTACAATCCAACTGTAACAAGAAAACATACCAAACCCAAATAGTAAAGAAACAGAAAAAAAAAAATAGAAAACATAAGAACGTAAATACACATAAACTGTAGACAATTTGGAAATCCATAAGAATAAATGTCCCTTGGACTGGCACATTCCAGCGCGTAAACGAAAGAAAGTTTATTATCTTATTAAATGTTAGGACGCATTGGATTGCCATTTCTTCCATCAACAAACGAAAATTATATTCAACCAAATAAGACTCAAAATAAAAAAGGAAGAATGAACGAAACGGTATAATAACAAATAAACGAGAAACAACCGAAGGAGTTCCGCAATGAAAAACAATAGAAGTCACGCTTTTCCTCACAAGCATTTATTTCAGCAATATCCTTCTCCCCTGGATCCTCGCACTGTCCAACCCAAAATTTACAAGAATGGAGTTAAACGAAATTCCACATTCCATCCGTAAAATTGTAACGAACCAACAGCAAAAAAAAAAGAGCGACGAAAATAAGAAAAATTAGACGTGAAAATACATCGAAAAGAATACAAAACGACATCAGAATTATTTCTTCCAAGAAAAAAAAATTAGAATTCATTTTGGTTTATGTTTCGCTTTCTTCTCAATTCAACGCTGATTGTATACACATACTCTTTTCTACGGTTTATTTGTGGAGTTTTTACCGAAAATAAGGGGTGGTATTATTTCATTTCCATTTTCCATACGAAAGAACATCTTTTTGAATAAACTTTTCTTTATTTTTTTTTTCTTATTCTTCACCATACTTTCAGGGTTCATTGATTAAAGCTGTTCCTACGAGTTTTCTTATAAAAGATTTTATATTTTTCTTTTTTTTTTCGCCATTCTTTGTGTTTAGCCGCATCTTTACAATGATGTCTCCTTTTTGTTTTAGTTGTATCAGTATTTGGCTATATTACTACCATTATTGCCATATACAGAGACTATAGTCAATGAACTGAACATATTAAATCTGTGACTTAATTGAATAAATCGTTAGAAGAAATACAACAGAGTAGTGTATTTGTTGAAGCATACACAATATGTTTTGGATTTTTCGTATCAAGTTCAACATGATAACAGTGGTACAATATACTATATGAGCTGGGAATAAAACCATCAAGTTTTAGTTTTTCGTGAGACGACAGCAATGATGTATGCGGTGCCAGTAGTCAATCCGTATCGTACTTTTTATTTTGTTTCGAAACAAAAACAGGAACATTTAATACAAAAAGATTCATTAACTATATATTGAAACAACCAAAGAATGGGTGAGTAGTAAATGACTGTAATAGTGAAAATAATTAGACCATCCCTCTACCCACAATTGAGATTTATTGAGTTTTCCTTCTGTTTTCCTATTTGATATTGTACACGTACTACGTGAATCGTCAAGTTTCATTTCACAAATAGAGAAATCATTCGGTGAATGTCTACACCAAACACAAAATCCATAGAATGAAAATCATTTTCAATCTCTTTTCAAATAGAATCGAAACAACCAAAGAAAGAAACAAAAAAAAATTGATAAGAAACAGCATTACTAAACACTCTGATGAATTCTGGTTTATGTTTTATAAAATACAGAGATTGACTTAATGTCTTATATCACCTTTTTATTTTGAATGCATTTAACTCATGGTGAGAATAATAAGTTCTCTTTTCGCCTTCATTTACAAACCGCTCGCAATATAAAGTTATAGATCAACGTTACCAATTCACAGATATATGTTCAATTTCACTATATACAGCAGATGAGACAAGGTACCCATAATCATAGGTAAAACCATAGTAAAATGAAAGAAAAAAAACATTGAAACGTTCTAGCTGACTAAGCTTCTCTTGAATTTTCACAAATTTAGTGTTCTTTTATAAAGCTTTTACTAATCTTATTGATGGTTTTTGGTCTGCTACTATTTTCTGTCCTTATTTTCTACCATCACAATTCGACATATAAAATTCAGTACAAGTTACATAGTAAAAATAAAATCTACTGAACCTTCAATTCAAGACAGGTTAAACCACACGAAAATACTCACGTAAGCGTAAAACTTTTAATTGATATAATTATCAGATCAAGATAAGAGAGACTAAATAGAATTTCAACGTGGGACTCAACTAACCGCCCAGCAATACGAGAATTTAACATTTCAAATAACTAAAATGGAGTAGTTCGAACAAATAACATGGCGTAATTCAATTTTAATTCAGTTATATTTGACCTGAAGAAAGAAAAAACAGTTTTTGAGGTTTTTGCACCATTTTGATTCATTACTAATACCCACAATTTGAAATCATCGTTACTTCAATAAAGTCAAAGAGTATGAGAAGCCAAGAAGCTTCTGTGGGGACACCCGGTAAAAAGGTGATCTCCCCAATTTTAGTCATTCATTAATGCATTGAATTCAAAAATAATTTCGAAATGTTAAACTTGCTGTGTGTGTTGACTGATGGTTACGATATAAATTTTCCCATTAGAGTATGAGGAGGCTAACAATCCACCAAAAAAATACTGGAAAATCATGGTGTTTTATAAAGTTTGTCTTGTATACGTTGAAAGAATAGCAGAAAAATACCATGATAACTCATATTATGTAATTTATGTGACGTACCAGAACTTTTATAGTTTTAAATGCATACTCAGAGTTATTCTTTATTTTTTTTTCTCTAATTTTTGCGTGCCAAAATAACCGCACAATAACATAACTTTCAAATTGACTTGGCGGTCAAATGAGGGGTGGATTTCCATTTGAATCCAATATTATTCCGCAACCATACTAGAGCAATCTCTGCTATAAAATATTCATTGATTGTTCCAAAAAAAACATTTATTTTTAAGGCGTACAACGGCACAAAAACATACAAGGACATTGGCTAGCGCATAAATTTTATTCTATTCTTTATATTGGTCCTCATCGTGGCGTTGCGTTATTACATTTTATTTCAACAATTTCAATGTTAAAAAATCGATTACAATAAAAAGCTTGGGCAATGACAACCAAAATAACAGACAAAAATGTGATGACGCATAGTTTACATTCCAAATTGGTTACCATTTTATTTCGTATGCCATTTTTATTGGATATTATTTTGTCCTGATTTAATTCGTTATCTTTTAGCCGCGTTTTTGTTTTTTTTTTTTTTTATTTTCGTTTTCCCTTTCAACAATATACGACTAATAAAGTACAAAAATATTATAGAACAGCAAAAGGATGTCATCTTTAATGCAATGGTAATAAGAAATGAATAAAGAAAATAGGCTTTCATCATGTTACAATTTATGTCAGTCAAATAAAAGAAAGAAAGAAAAACATCAGATTTGAACGAAATTAAATTATCTTACAATAGCAATAAGATTGAGAATTTTCATCCGAAGGATATATTTTTCCTGGTATTGTATTACCCTCTCCTGGGTCAAGAAATTAATATTTAAAGGATTCTTTCTGTTTCTTTTCTAAATATAAATTTATTGATTTTTATTATTTTCCTTTAATTTCCTCAGAGTCTCTGTCTCTATCAACCAGAATGTGTAACATGAATTCATAAAGTATAACACTTGGAATCAAAATAAAGAACTTTTCCAATAATAAAACATCAGACCTGAAGTCTTCGTTTTAATTGGATTTATTTAAGATAATTTTCTTTCTTTTTTATTCCCCATAAGAATAAACCAAACAAAATTATAATCCGTAAAAAAAAAATGAAATATCAAACTGATTTGTAACTCACCTGTACATTTTTTGCGACTCGCTGCTTTTGTGTATAGTAAAAATGATGCAAGAAAAAATACAGATGATAAAGTTTCGGCTCGTCCAACCACACCGGTTACCTAAAAAGAAAGGATATGAATTAGAGAAAACAGAAAAATTTCACAGCACAATGTTATTAATGAGTTGATTTTGTTTTTTATTTTTCAGTGAAAAAGAAAAAAAAAAAGACGAATCTTAATTTAGATTGGATAATGCTGGAAATTCATTTTATTCCAATTAAAAATGTTCTGTTTCTGTTATCCGTTGAACATTAGAATGACTATGGATAATCATAAACAGAAAATAATATTTCATTTGTATTACTTTGAATGGTGAATTCAAGGACTATACCAATGAAGAAATACAAAGTATTTGATAAAAAGTGTAATTAACGATTCTTCATTACACGGAAGTGAGCACAATAAGCTTTCTTGTTTTATGCAAACTATCCTCTAAAATTTTAATCTTAGTAAATCAGAGTTTCATTTAAAATTAAAACAAAAATATCAAAAGAACATTCGAATTAACAATGTTCTACCGATTCACTTTTTTTGTTAATAACCAAAATCCAAGAAAGCATAAAAATATTGCATAAAACAACGGCAAGTAATTCGCATTATGTAATTGAATTCTTTGCATATTCAATTAAAAAGTATAAACCAAACATTATTGTTGCAAACGAATGCATTTACATTATATTAATACCATACAGTTTTAATTAAACATGAAATATGAATACAATGTGATATGTTAACTGAGTAATTATATGCCATTATTCCCCTTGCAATTCGAATCGCAAAGAGTTTTCTGAGGGAAAATTATAAACAATTCATTACCATGAATGGAACAGTCTTGTTCATAAAGTAACACAAACACACATTTCATATATTTTTCATTTATTTTCTCTGAAATTTGTTGAATAATAAAGAATAACTGATATTCTACGATTCATCCATTGAAATACAATGACTGAAAACTGGTACAGTGAATATTCGACTGTATCACCAAAAATAAAAGATAAATAAAACAACGAAATATAAATGATATCGTTGAAAAGATAATAAAGGATTCTTCATAGTGTATATATTTAAGCACAAATAACTAGGCAATACATTCAGCAATCCTAATGTGTTCCCATGTTCAAGAGAATCATCTATTTCCCCGGTTAAAATTCGAACCATAAAATTACAAATGTTTTCATGAAAATGGGATTTTCCTTCATCATAATGCGACAGAAGAGTTTTAAAATGATGGCCCGGAAATAAAGCTGATCTACTTAAATTGCCATTAAATGTGCCAACAGAAAATTTCTATATCATTGCAATTCAACAGAGAGTACCCACGACTACTAAACACAAAGAATATAAAACAGAAGAAACATTTCCAAAATAGATAAGGCGAACTTGTATGACCAAAAAGAAAAATAAAGGAAATAATACTTGGAATATTGTTCAAATAAATAATGGCACATTGATGGCCTATAAGTAGTTTTTAAATGACTGCAAGAGAAATGATAAGATGGAAATCTTTTATTCGGATCATTTTGATGTCTTTCAGATTTCTTTTTATTTTTTTTTTAAAGTTTTGTGTTTATTTAAGTGGTTTAGTTAACTACTGAGTATTGGAATTTCACAAAAACTAAAACTATTTATTGGATTTATCCTCCAGAGTATTTATTTTAAATAAAAAGTAGAAATACTCAAACGAAAAGTTTAATTATCTTAGTGAGATGAAAATGAATTGAATTTGTAGTGAAAATTTCAAAATTCTTTGAAAATTATTTGCACTCAATTTGAATCGATTTTATTAAAATAATCACAATCATCACACATACAGATGGAAAATTAATTGCCTTCATTTCTCTGTAATTCTGAATTAATTATTTTAGAATCATCCAATGGCAAATGAAAATTTGGTTGAATACTTCAAATAAACTCATCCAAATTAATAGAGAATTTTGCATTTACAGTTTAAACTGGATCACTGAGGATGGCATTAATGTCATAACAATATCTTGTTATGTATTTCAACAAAGAATATTATTTCTGCTTGTTAAATAAAAAAAAGTTTTATTCTTTCTTTTTTTGTAGTTGAACACAATTTAATTAGATCAGAAGTCATCAGAACCAAATGTCAACCACACGTAAGGGAGTCCTCTTTTGGACTCCCCAAACATAATAAAGCAAAGACAATAAAAACAAACAAAGGCAATTTAGTGTCCAATGTTATATTTTTTAATAAAATGAATGGTACAAATTAAATGATCACATTTGGTTCTAAACTGTGTCCGTATGCATTCGTGATTTTACTGGTGGACTGTGATTAAAGCGTTAACAGGGGTGGAACAATCAGCAACTGGGCTTTATTAAAGCTTACCAAAATATGTACATTCGACAAAACCAACAATCTGAAGTCACAAATTTAAAAGGAAAAAAAAGAAAATTATTAAAGTAAAGTGAAGAGCAGTTGATGAAAATATAAACGACTTCACTCACTCATATTCACCGTAGTGGAATAAACTTTGAACGAAGTAATGAATGGCAAGAAAAACGAAGAAAAAAAAAATAAAGAAAATATTGCCGAAGAACCATATTTTTTTCTTCTTTTTCGCAAAGGAAGTTCTGTATCTCAAAATTGAAATTGTAATTTTCTTTTATATGAAAAATATGCAAATATTATTTAACTATTTAAATATGGCATAAAAATACCGTATAAAACATGAAATTGTGAAATTTTTCATAAAAACCCCATATCTCTTCTTTTTCGTAACAAAAATAAAGTAAGAAGAAAACAGAAAATATGTAAAAGAAAATTTACTTGTCGGTTGCCACAAGTGAAACAACACGAATGAAAAAAAAAAGTACCAACCAAGTAAACCAAACAGAACTGCATAACTTTAACTTATTCGTAATTTCGATGGATTTTAATAGATTGACGAGCACGATAGAATAATACGAGATGCTGTAAGGAGCACGCCAACAACGTAAAATCAGAATAAAAAACCATGAAGGACAGAAAAAAAAGTAAAATAAAAATAAAATTTCATATAAGAAATACTGACGTTTTTCTTGTTTTCTTAATAAGAAATTTCTTATTACCACTGAGACATTCCATGTAATTGTAAATTGTACATACACCCGAACTAAGAAGAAACTGATGCCATTAAAATTATACTTTACAGTTCACTTTCATCGTTCAAGTATGCTTTAATATGGTCTCATTATACGGTAAATAGTATATCATAAATATGCATAAGTGTAAGCATAGGTGGCTGCCAACCAAGAGATAGATATTCATCGGTAAAAAGAAAGTTTCTTCATCAGATTATTAAGTCATAGAGTAAAAGGAAGTGCATACTCCATAAGAAATATTACATTTTTTATTTTCTTCCATTTTTATTCGTCACACAGTTGGCTGGTATTTCTATAATTTTCTTACATAGACGAGTTTTTCATTGGGTTAGAAGAGATCGTTATCATGTAATCAAATTCTTCAATTGCCTTTCCATCTATCCCCTTGAGGTCAGAAAGATATGTACGAGGTCACATAATGAAATTAACAATGCATATTTCAATTTTCGGTTACCATCTTTTACTCTATTCCCAATGGTTTGAGTTCAGGTCTAGATATTACCAAACACAAACACATACATAAGAGTAACACGCCTTAAGGTTTTCTTTACTTAGTATGGAAAATACTATGGATTAAAATGAAACGACCACATTATATTTGGTATCACACAACACACCGAGGTCAAATCCATATCAAATTTTGTGGAAAACTTCAATTTGGGTCTGTATTAATCTTCAATAACCGCAAGGAAGTTCTTCATTATTCACCAATGGATTAGATAAATTGAGAGGTTCCGATGGTACCCGATTGAGCTAACAACACTCTATGCTTTACCACCAATCAACAATACAGCTATTTATAATTCTCATACAACAATGTATTGAGTTTGTTGTTGCTGTTGTTTCATATTCAGAAAACATTAAAATACAAAAAAAAAGGAAAATTCTTCTTTCATTTAATAAAACATTTTTCCAATATAAAATCTATAATTGAAAATCAAATCACGTTCATGAAATTTATTAAATTTACTTACGGCTCTATCTATCTCTCATCATTGTTGGTATGTTTCAATTTAATCGACTGTTATTATTGTAAAACATTTAAAATAATAATGGAAAATTATTGAAAACGATTATGATTCAGCACAACACTAGAGGGTCGCGATCCCCATTGCTAAACAACATTTGATTGGAAAGTAGGAAATGAAATTAAATTGTTTTAACAAAATTGTATCAATTCATAATGAGATACAATTTAAAATAACAATTTATTATTAAATTGAACATAAAACAGAGTAATATCGATTGAATAAAATTCAATGATGATATCCGTTTTTGATTTTGAAACGTTTTAACGCATTAATCCTGGGTGGTATCAGTAAAGTTCAAAAATCGTTTGAAATTTAAGAAAGCTTATCATAAGAACAACTTTGGCTTAGTTAAACACAAAAATATTTAATGAATTGAAAATGTTCACCATAAATGAAACGGATAAAAGAGTCTTATTAATTATGCAAATACTAAGATAATTATGATTTTATACCGAATTAACATAATTCTCAGCTGTTTGATAATTTAATTCGAGTTAAGAATTGGTACAAATCAATTCACAATGATGATACGAAAATATAACAGCGAAAAAAGGAAATAATAGAAACTTATTATTCAATGGAATTTTCTTATGATTGAACCTCATAGTCTGGGTATTTTTCTTCCATTTATTCGTTTTTAATTTTACAACGAATTTGATTGCCAAGGATTCCTGAACGTACAAAATCTATTTTCCAAACAAATCTTTTACGATTCTAAAATTGGTTTTAAAACCGAATTGATTTTGCATACAAATTAATTCAAATTCTATTAAGGATAACGTTTCACGAATAACATTAGTGGAAAAAGAATACCATACTTTCTTGCACTCTTTTAAACCATAATACAATGGTCGCATAACCGAATACCAAATACCAATTCAGTATTCAACAACGGATACGAATCATTTTTATATGAGAGTGAAACGAGTGTATGGCATTTTGATATCCCGCGAGTAATCAGAATTCAGCCTTTAAGGTTTCACTCCTAAATGATATTAATTTCAACAATTTCATGAATAAATTTACAGTCAAGTTAATCCACCATAACAATTCACTCCATGAAGAATTTTCTTATTTTTTGGTTCCTCTTTATAGTCTCCCCATTATTCATCTTTGTCTTTTGGTATTTCTTTTTTGCTTGTAAACTAAAAACCATCATACAACATTTCCAGTTTAAACCAATCGTATAGGAAGCAATTGAATTGAATATGAGAATGAGTTGGTTTTTAATGTCAAAGATCGTCATATAATACAACTACCATTTACTTGATTGTCAACATAATGAAATGATTTTAAAACATATTGTCATTCAATACCAACAAAAAATACAAAAGAGAGATTCCATAGAACAATTCAAAGTCACACAGTAGTAAGAAAGAGAGATTATCACAAGAGTATTTTGATTAATGCATTATTCATAAGGTACCAAAAAATCTTGAATCTTTTGTATATCACAAGAATGAAATTTAAATTGTGCCAATACCAAAGAAATTTATCACTCAAATATTCTTAGAATTTCATCCTACACTCCATATGACGTTACCTTAAGAGTAAAATCCGTTTTTCAAATACATTGAGTGCATCACAATTAGACAACTCATTATTTTCTACTTATCATGGTATGACAGTAAAACTGTCAACTATTAGCATATTCTAGTATTCATTAAAAGGATTCATGTACTTGTAGCTAAAAATTTATAAATTGACAGTATGAAATGCAATATTTTATGTTTGGAATTATTGAAGCGATCACATTTGAAGAGTCATACAATCTTCTATCTAACCGTCTTTTAAATGGAATATTCAATTGCTTCTTAGAAATATCATTGAATTCAATTGTACATGAATGATAAAAACAATAAAACAATTTCAATAATGATGTGAGTGTGTACAGGTGCAAACCCATACCCGTTTATCAAACTAGGATACGATCTAACAATAAATATTATTCATCTATCCATAAACTATGGATACAATACACCGATGAAAACCATGAAAATTACGAGAAGAAAAGCTGATCAGGAAAAGAAAAATCGAAACACGTTTTCTGAATAAATAATTTTCTTTTTCTTTCACTAGAATCTCTTGAATTTTCTTGACCCGTTTATATTTTAACGATCTCTCCTACATTGTATCATCTCCTGTTAGATATTAAAAATATCAACAAATTTTTTCCAAAATGTAGGTGGATTTGAAGTGAAATCCAAAAAGCTCTCAACACTTATTGACACATTGTTGTTGTTTCTTCTATACAAAATTTCATTTTTTTGTTTCTTCTTTACCATGTGCAACATATAAAATAAAACAAAAAGGTTTTTCCTCTTCCACGGTTTAACAAAGAATAATGGATACAGAAATACCATCGAAATGATGGAAATAAACCGAATAACCAGATGCCACATGGCTACAAAATACGTGATGATATTGTTCATCATAACAGATCTAGCACAGGATAAATTATATTATACTCATCGTCTAAGAGCAATGATAATACCATGAAAACATAATAATATACAATAAAACTGAATTTCTATGTTGAACAATAAAAACCGAAAAATACTAAAATGGGTATTCAACACTTTTTCCAAAAAAAAAACCTCACATCCGACCCCCAAACTCAACTCAGTACAATGCAAAAGATGGAAAATATTACTAAGTCGTGGATAAATGTTGTATGTGGCGTCAAGTATAAACTTCCGAATAAAAACAGTACCAGAATACACACACATACAGTCTATTTAGAACGTGTTAATTGCAAAATAAATAATATTTTCCATTTTAACTTGCTACCCATCCCCTTGTCCAGTATTTAACTGGATACACAGAATAGATATATGAAAACAGTGGCTGCAAACACAAAGTACAATTACAATCAACAAAGAAAATAAAATAATTCCACGGTTATGAGCCATATCATAAGGATATGGTTTTCAAAGTAATCTAAATTGAAAACAGTGAAGAAGTGTGTACCAGAGACCAACAAAAGTACACGGTCAATATCTAATTTAAAATACACAAAAGAACAACATAATGAAATTGGTACACACTCAATTCTATTTTTTTCCTTCTGTTTACAACCAACCACCATATTAATGGGTTTCATCCTTTAAGAGGAATTTATCCTATCGTTCCACATTAACCTTGTTTTTCATACGAAATACGCATCAATATGAAATTTCATATAAAAACTGTTTATTATTTCCCATTATTATTAAATTTAATGCCACTTTTCGCGATTAGAAACAATAACGTGTATAAGATTCCGACACCAATTTCAGTAGAAATAAATACAAAATATTCGTGAATTAAACTTACCGCTTCAGTGTGAATTGGATGTACAGCGAACAGCATAGCTGCTATAAAACTTGCAACTTCTGGTAAAAATATGGAACACATTCTGCAACAAAAGAAATTAAATAAAAATGGTTAATTATTAACGTTGTTATAACATAAAAAATATTAAAACATAATTCATATGAATAAAAAGTAAATTAACAATCCATTTGTATTGCGTAAAACCCATTCAGACACATGAGTTTTCCATGTGATACTGAATGAAAATATGGTGATAACAATCGTATCACCCACTCACAACTACCATTATCAAATGGTCACGTATTCATAGAACTCATCACAATATTTATTTGATTTAATTATAGAATAATTGTATTGGCCAAATGTTTTCACGCGTTTTCCTATTCATTCACTATAGTACATGTGACTTTGATTTCGATTATAACGAAGTAACAGCACACATTTAATGGGGAAAATGTTCATCCATTGACGCAACAAATATAAAGCAAAATTAAAGAGGAACAACAACAACAACCAAAATAAAAAAGAAAGAAAGAATGAACGGAATTCACGTTTCAACATCTTTTATCCTCGAATTCTGGGGCTTTTATGGAAATATTCCTCCATTAGACAAAAGCTACCAGTTACCATGAAGTCTCGTTTTCAACGCAATTTCACATATTCTCATATGGATAACAAAAAAAAAAAATAACAAAATAAAATAAGGTCACCCATCATATGGTGTAAACCGAAAATGAGGATATAAAAAAGGATAAAACGAAGCACAGTGGGCATTCCACCACATAAGAGCTTATCCTTATTTTTATAGGTAAAATCACATGGTAACCAACAGAATAAAAAAAAAACTTTTCCTTCACCCATTATAACCCCCTTGATGAGTAAAGAGAAATGGAAATGAAATAGTAGCATACGACATAGAAGAAGACTTTTAGCTTCAAATAACCAATGCTGTTCGTCTCATTCCCATGACACACGGAAGTAAAGGGAACAAAAAGGAAAATAACGAAAGATAATCAGAAAAATTTCATAAAGATTTGTGTTCTTATCAGATTTTCTCATTTATACCTCACAGAAGGAAGCATAGCAATGAACACCAAAAAGATTTTCTATTACGATTGCGTTATATTTCTCACTTTGAAATTTTCCAGTGTAAATGCGTTGTGTTCATTGGTAATATTTTATTGAACAAAAGAACGAAATATTCATTTGAAACTAAGTGTCTTTAGGACCCAAGAAAAGAGGTAGTTGATCTCAAACCATATCCAGTTCCCTATAGACAACAGATATTTTCTTCATTAACTATTAGGAATGGAATCACCATACAACAAAAACAAACTGACAATGAAAAAAAAAAAACAAAAGTAATTTCAATTTGCAATTTTAACCATAAAATAAGGATTTCTCATTTCTTTTATTTTTCGCTTCACAATTTGATATGAAATTTTATTTCATCGCCTTCTCCCCAACATCAACATTTACAAGTAAATGCGTAACGCTTAAAGTGTTGATAAAGTGATGTAAATTTATGATTTTAATAAATTATAAAGCTTATTGTTAAACATTATAAACAGAGTATTTGGCTTAAATTTGTCGGATTATTTGCATAAATTTTCATGTTTTCCACTATGTGTTGTACCATACTCTATAATCTAAAGGCCCATAACATATTTTAAGATAATCAAAAATATTTAAAACAATTGAAAAACCTTTGGTTAGAGATTAAACTAGTCCCACTTGGTTCTATGTTATAGATTTTATATATTTTCATGAATTGGAATTTTGTAACACAACAAATTCTAAATGAAAAACTTTCAAGTTTAGAAAATATTTTCTTAATGTTTGTCTAGCAAAGACTTTAAGAAATAAAAAGTACTACCAACACAGCAGTACCGTTCTCATACTTCAATCAAGTTAACTTTATAACACTCTGCTTTTCACATTTTATTGGAAAATAGAATAAGTAAAATATAACACAACATCAGCTTTTTCCAATATGACCTTCTTTATTTATGTCAAAAGTGAAATATAGCGATTTTACTTCATCTCATTCTTCGTTATGAAATTTTCCCTTTTTATATATTTTTCCATTGGTTAAAACTTTTCATTCTTTTGCGGTGTTAGCCACCTCTTCACGGTTCTTCCTACAGAAAATTATATTTTAAAGGAAAAATCGAAAAGTACTTTTCTACATATTCAACCATTATACGATTTACAAAGTAATACTTCTATTTTCGTTTCGTACATTTTCAATCCTTTTGATGGAACTTCATCAAAATCCAATGTGAAGTACACATTGCCAACACATTTACCAATGATTCATAGAATTGCATTTTCATAAATTGAATTTTCTTTTTTCTTTCTCATATTACATTCAAATCAAAAACACATCGTGTACTGTGAACTCTAAAATAAAATAAAAAATTATGAAGAAAACTTGACGCTTTGTAAGTTGCGCTTAACTCTTCACATTTTCCGAAAAATGACGGGCTGTTACAAATAATACGACAACACCATATGAAACTTTATTCTTCATCATACTAATTTTCATTGTAATTTAGTCTCTGATTTCATAATACGGGAAACATATAAATATGTTGATTTTGATTCAGTTTCATTATTACTGAAGTGGTTTGATGTGCATAGTTTAAATCCTAATGAAAAAAAGCTACATACCAAAACAACAACCATCTACACAACTAGTAAAGAGTGAAAATAGTAATTGTAAATATGCAAAATATGCATAACAACATAATATATCAATGGATACACTTGAAACTTCATAATCAGAGTTTTCATGGTACATACAAATCAAATGGAATCATATGGAATTGCATATTTAATGAATTTACAAAATCAGAAAAGTATTACCATTCCACCCACCACCAATGTTTACTAGATTCACTCATTATGTTGTTTAGTTCACTGTATATGGGTGGCAAACACATCCCCACACAAATTATATTCCCATATTTTGTTTATATAAAACTGTGGTGTATTCATCTATTTTTTTTCCTGACAACATTCACTTCATTTCAAATTAGCATATGCAATAAACATTTTACAGAAAGTTAGGCAACACAATCAGTTGTTGTTGATCCATTTATACAATATTTCATCGTCATAATCAGTTAAGTTTCCTACCAAACATTGTACAATACCACCCACATACACATAAACTGATTTAACCAATATAGAATTAATTTTCATACAAATAAAAAACATTTTTCCCGATTAACTGTATGTGGATATGTTTCAATTTCAATGTTTTTATTTAATAAACTTGTTCAACTCAATATGAGTTCCACTTATCAACTGCAATGTTTGCAAATTTTGTATTTTTTTTTGCATTGCTGAATCAACAAATTACTCATATAATTTCAATGGAAATCCATTGTTTATCTGATAGGACATTGATGAGTTCAATTTATTGACGGATACAACAAGGATACAGAAAATGATCGATTTTTATTGGTAATAAATGTTCTCTTGTTTGGGTTGTTAAGATTTTTATCACTTGACCAAGTAGATTAAATACATCACTAATTTAATGTTTTATGTTGTATATACTCACCGAAAATACATAAGTGACACTAATGAGTGGAGTATCATGTTGACCAAATGATATCCAGCTGGTTCCAAACCATGGAATAAATAGTTCCATCTGAATGTTAATACACACAGCGGACGATATGATTTATGGCTCTGTTCCTGCAAAATAACAATAAGATGAATATTAGTCAGTATAAAATGGTAAAAGAAAATTCTTGTGATTCTTTATTTTTATGTAGCAATTTTAATTTGTTATGCTCAACAGTACGATGATGATATAAAAGAATGTAGCGTGTAAAACCAAATCATATGGATTTTTTTTTACTTTACATGGGAAAATCACTCCCCATAATGATATTGTATGTGTGGTAAGAACATTATTAAAATTACTTGAAGATTTCTTCCATTACTGTTTTACCCAATGTACATTGTTTCGATGTATATCGGCAGTTTTATGATCAAATTGTTTATGTTTCAGTACTTAAATGACCATTAAAATATTGTTTATGGCCACAATGTTAATCATTTTGGTAACAACAACGACAAAAAACGTTGTGTTCAAGTATAATTTTTTGGTCCTGGTACTCTTCAAACAAAAAAAAAAAACAAAAAAGAACATTGGATAGGAATAATCTCTGGTTTGACCATAAAATGATATGTCTTTGTTTATAACTGCGTTTTATAGTCTTTTAAAATAACATTACTTGGTGGCAACATCATCCCCTATATGGAATAATAAACCAAAGTATCGTAACCACAATATTTCCACACGTTTTCTCCCTGTACTTTCTTTTGTTTTCTTAAGGATGTGTAGTTCCATTTTTTTTTTTTTTCTTGATTTTCTTTCACGTGACTCTGAATATCCAGAAATATACGAGGTGGTACTAGAATTTTAAGAGTGGCTGGGTGATAATTCCAATATCAACTGAATAATAAACCTCCATTGCGTGATACCGCATTGATAAGATACCAAAAATATATTCATTTTCAGTTGTTTCCATTATGGATGAAATATAAAAGAAATGTTGTTGTTTTAACACTCCACCATCCATAGAATATATAATAATAATCTCTTTTAAATTTCATTTCAAACCATAGGATGCATATTAAAATACATAAAATGCCCAGTTTATTGAGCAAGAAAAACAACAAATGTTTTGATAATAAAATTACATTCAGTTTTTTTTTTTTTTAAAAACATAAAAAGGTGAAATGGCAAACCGAACTGGCTCGTTTACATATCACATGTAATGATTTTTTTTTTGTTTTCTTCTTTTTGGATTTGGAAAATTCAAATTTTTTTACATGGAAAATCCATTTTTACCCAAATTTTTAATATTCTCATTCCAAATTGTTTTTATGTAGTTCACCATCATCTATATTCAGCTAAATTCTACTATGAACATTATTTAATGATTATAACTCCTGAGATTTTTACCATAAAAAAACATTAGAATATTCAGATGATGGTGTGAATAGCATACTAAAATCATTCGGGATTTGATTTTTATGGACTTCTAACACCTGCAAACCATTAAATAATGGTCGACCCCTCCGATCAAACAATTCAATTATGATTATCCGTCATTTCATTTTTCTCTTATTATTGTTTCCTTTTCTTTTACGATTATCGATAAAATCAATCAAGAAAGAATAGAACACAAAAATACGTTAAATATTCTTTATCTTTCATATTAAAAAATAAATCATAATGTCTTATTTAGTGCATGATGACGGTTAAGAAATAATTAATTAGGTAACATTACCGTTCGGTAGACAGATGAATTGATGTCGCCAACGTTTTTATAAGAAAATATTTTAAACTTACTGTTGATATGCAAAAGTGGCATACATTTCATTAAATAAATTAAAACGTTCAGGTTAGCATATAAATTGTTTGAATTATAAATGAACCAACCGACATGAATATCTCTTGCTTACGTTAGATAACCGTAATCCTTCTTACACAAGACTGATATTCTTCATGTTAAGCAAATACTGTTGAATTTTCTTATTAAAAAATTACATCAAATACACGATTTTCAGGGGTAAAGAGTTATTGTTTAACACATTAAATTAACGATATTAGAACACATAAAACAACAACAACTCAACGTTTTACTTTTAATTGCCATTTACCATGAAAGTGTAAAATATAGAATCATAAAACGTCTACTTAATGATAGATGAAGAGTTTTCATCATATTTTCCTTTGGTCTATTTGAACATTACTGTTCCAAATTTAGGTCAAATAAAGAGTTTCTCTTCTCCGTGATAAGAAAATTTTTGGTTTCCTCCACCAAAAAAAAAAAGGAAAAGAAAATTTATTCTCAAAAATTTTCATCGCCAAGAAGAAAAGAAAACTTTTTGAATTACAAATTTGGGCTTTTAGATGAGATTTATTTATTGTTATTAAAAATAAAATATCAAAAAGATGAAGTATTTTTTATTTTTCGGTAGAAAAGATTTGCCTCTAAGGCTTCATTCAATTAAATAAACCTCCAACACATTGAGTTTCATTTCTTAAAAGGCAAATGTTAATTAATTTGTAATCCAATTTAATTAAACTTGTGTAAATGTATTCCGTCTGGTCAGATAACCAGTAATAACCAGCAAAAAAAAAAAGAATAAGATAAATTACATTTTAATACAACACGGTAACTAAACGAAGATTTAATTTTTCCTTCTTCATCATGTAGATGAAGAAAATTCTTAATTTATAAAAGGAAAAATCGCAAAAGAGAAAATGGAAAATCTCTTTTATCATCTTTAAATGGACACTTTTATTTTGTTTCATTTTTCAAATGTGAAATGTTGTGTGAACGGTTCACAATGACAAGCATAAAAAGCCAAGCCAACCACGTCCAGTCATTTTCTTATAATCTCTAATGAATGAGAATTGTTTAGATTCGAATTATCTTTTGTATTTGTCTCTTGTTTTCTCTGTTTTCGATTGGCATTTGTTCTAGCTTACCACCCCCATGTAGAAAATACCACATAAAATATCATTGAAGTATTTTAATATCATCGTATGCCCTACCTCCCTAAGTAATTAAAGTACCAAGAATTTTATTTCTTTTATATTCAAATTGGAAGTCTTGATGACAGTTTAACATCATCAAGATAAAATGATTCAGTCTATACAACTGATGTAATATTAAAATGAACACTGACGCCTATTATAATCATATAATCATGTGTCTATTTATAGCAAATCTACTGAATTCTACTAGATCTCCAAATATAAAACACTCGTAACCAATTCTATAAAATAAACGTACCTTTTGCATTGATGTACCCCAAAAATCATTTAAAAAGACATTCTTTAGGGGCGTATGTGGCCGTAAATCCCTATTCTCTTTTATAGCACTTATGTCATCAAACACAAATCCACAATTAATACTATTGTAATAGCATAAAATACACGTAAGGGCTATTATAACCCCAAGAAAATGTTGTAGGGCCATTATTAATATCTATTGGCCTCCCCTATTTTACTTCTAATTTTACAAAAACACTTCTTATAATTTTAGAATTCACCATCCACTGCTAACACTTCTTCTCTTTAATGTGAGATTTAATTCATTTAAAATGACACTCTTTTATTTCACATTTCACTAAATTTTCTTTTTTCCTTCTTATGATTTCTTTAATATTCAATCACTAAATTACACATTTATTTTCTTCCTTTGTGATTTTCCTAAGCAAGAAATAAGAAACAAATGAAAATCAAATAATTAGTGTGTGCACATCAAAAAGGAAAACTAAACGAATAAAAATCAAATAAAATTTAGTTGAACAATTGAAAATAAAAAAGACAAACAGTAACTGTTTAGTATTTCATTTTATGGTTTTGACATTGAATATCCTAAATAATTTCAACAACCAATTTGATATACTTCGTATTATAATTTATCCCAATGGAATACAAGGCCATACTGATACTAAAAGACAAATCATGTGATGGCATCATAATCTCATACCACAAAAATAAAATAAATCTAAAAGATTTGTTGTTTGATTTAAAGTACCATTTAGGGAACATATTTAATCGCATGATAAAACACCAGTGCCAACAATATTTTGTAAAGAAAAATCGACAAGAAGAAAGAAGAAAAAAAAAAATACGAGAAAAATCATCAATATCGTCTTGATGTCATTTAATGATGTACTTCCTGGCATATTCGTTTTTCCACTTCGGATATCTTCTTTTCATCGGGAAAATACCAAAAATATATATAAAATACGATAAGAGTAAACTTTTTACTTCCTCATACCCGGGAGTAGAGAAATGCTTGTTATCCTTAAATCTCAATTTAGGCAATGTCATTTCAATACATACACAACCAATGAAAATGGCATAGAAGAAACGAACAGAATACACCATCAGAGTATTTTATAAAAATAAAAATTGTATATGTTTTCAAATAAAAGTTTAAATCACTTTGAATTGTATATAAAATTCCTTAACGCGAATATCAGAGGATGGTTCTCATCTTCCATCGTTATTACTGGTTACCAAAATACTCACAGAGCTTTCTTTTTTTCACTGTGTGATATGAATATTAAGGAGTACTCAAGTGTAACTAACAATAAATCAATAAAACATGATGCAATATTTATCAGTAAATCCAAAAATGTTTAGTAACAAGAATCATCATTCTCATCATATTGGTAAATGAAAATAAGAAAAAAACCTTGAGATAAATCAAAATATTCTGATGATTCTGTTTTTGCCATCGAATTTTTGATCGAAAAACATTCCAAATATACAAGTGAGCCAAACCACCTCCGTTTATTCATCTTCAATCGTGTTTCATTTCACTGTAAATGATTTGAAGCATAAGATTAAATTTTATACCGTTCAAGATGGTAAACTGATACAATTTTTATTTTTCTGACGAATCGGAAATTTGGTAAAACACATGATATTTGGTACCACTTTACGATCAAATTAGTTATGTAGGTGACAAGTGTTCTCCTTTATCAACATTTTGGTTCGTTCTTATCGTTACGGTAAAAATTATTTTTACCACAAAATGATTAGGATTTAACAGAATTCTTTATTTCCCAACTGATGATAAGTAGAGAGAGCATTATTTTCAAATAAATATTTGTGTGAATTATATTAAGACTTATGCTTTATACGATACGATTTTATCAATGAATTTTAATACCAAACAGAGAAACAAGAAAACATTTCCGTTAAGGATTTACATTGTACAAATTTCCACAAGATTGGAATTTATTCTTTTTCAGATAGAAAAATATAACGAGAACTAAATTCTAATAATATCGATTTATATGTGATAAAGATGTTCTCAGCTCTCTTGAGATGATTATTGTGGAAATTTTTCCGATATTTTATTATGTTCACGAAACACTTATAGGTCCGTTTTATAAGGCCTTGACAAACGGTTAAAGCTTAAGTGAATGGTGCCAATAAAGATCAGCCAACACACATATGTATAGTTTACCCATTCCACGTGCCAACCCCCCAAATAAATATTATGTTGTTAGTTATTTTAGTCACATAGTGGAAAGGACCTAAAATATAAAAACAGAAAGAATCAAATTTCTCACGATTTAGTGTGAGTGAAACATAAAACACGCAATCCATAAAGGAAATGTTTTTATATTTTCGTTTGCTGTTCTTGATCCTTCGAATAGATGAGAATTCAAGGAAACAGAACTTTTGATCGAATTAAAGAAACTTTTAACGTTGAAAATAGAACCACTTCAAGTACTGTAGATAATTACAAAACACTGTTTTTGATTTACTGCGGGCAATTAGACTTTAACGTTCAATTTTGTAAATAGTTGACAGTTACATTCTTGTAAAAAAAACTAACTCAATAATGAATTTTAATTAAATTTGTCAACAAATTGATTAAGTAAAGTCCATTAAAACTCCATTTAAATCTATCAAGGTTTCTTTAAATCAAATAAACTCATTAGATTATTATTATGTTTATTGCAACATTGGATCATAAATTATTTTATTTTACTAAAAAAAAAAACCGTCATATAAACATTTTATTCTTATCATAAAATTTTAATTATTATCATAACGTTAGTGATTGTAAATTAATTAACATTTTCCAGAATACCGTCACATTGAATGCCCAGTCGTTCATAATTTAATGACGGCACATTAAGTGAACTTAATTGCATTAGTTCGAATAAAAAATAGCGGAAAAATGTAATTTCAGTTGAATTTTGTTTCATTTTTCTTTTCCATTTTCAGTTCATATATGTCCGATATGAATTACACCTTCGACACATTAACTATGAAACAATATAAAATTCACTCATTATGGATTTCCCACACCATTTTTACGATTTCCCGCATTTATATGTGTTATATTACACAAGAGAATTTTCTATGAACATAAACCACATTCTTGTATAAATTTTCCTGTTTTTCTTTATGCCACATATTATGAATCAGATATTAAACGCATTACACACACTCTGTCACAATAAAAACGATTTTCAACATATTTTTATGTAGTCAAAGAAGAGGATATATTAATGATTGAAGCATAGAATAAACTGCTTTGCCTCATACCACCCACACCGGTTCTTAGTTCCTGCTGATAAAATGATGCAGGAAAAAAATAAATGATTTTAAAAATACGAAACATAAAAGTATTGAAACACAGTGAAACGTTGTGTTTAAGAGGCAAACGAGAGTGAATACAAAAATAAAAGAAAATCTTCAAGTACTTTGAATGGAAAATGTTTAACAATTTTCATTTTCAGTTTTTATTTTTGTGCTTGCGATCTAAAAATGTTTTTTCTCTGTCCAAGAGTTTTATTCAAACATCATCCCTTAACAAGTTCGATTTTGGTGTTTCCCTATTATTCTGGCGTTGTGTATTTTATTTTTATCATGTTACTTCATTTTGCCACTTGTATCAGGTTAAAGTGTAACGCTAAGCTGTTTGATACTTTAAGATGATTTTCACCAAAAACACACTACACCACTCACAACAAAATATTCAATAATATGCAGCATCACTTCAAACTTTTTCTTATTTTCTATCTCTTTTCCCTTATTATCCATATATTTTCCAGCTCATCCACCAGTAAAGTACAAAATGAGAACGAAAAGAAAAAAAACACAATTTCATGCACATAATTTTCTTCTTGTAAGTATGAACAAGAATATATAAAGGCAAATGTACATCATATAGAATATACTTATAGTCGAAACGAAAATGGTACAATATTTCTTCAATTATATATGTTTTATGCACGAAACGATAGAGACACATACACACAGTATGTTCTTCACAATTCAATGATTTTAATGCTTCTGGGCAAAAACGATTTTTTTTACTTGTGTTATCAGTGTAACAGAGACAGAGAATTTCTTTAGAATCATTATGCTTTAACATTTACCAAAAATATAAACCAAATACTCGGTAAAGTACATAACATTTTTTTGTGCAAAGACCAATATATGGATTTGATTTCATTATGCAGATATGTTCAAGTAGGAACAAACTGAATTACCGATTGATAACAGTAAAACACTCATCCGGTTTTCATTTCCCATAAAATATTTGTACGATATATGAAAAGGGGTTTTTCTGCACAGTTAATCTTTCTCAATTCCTTTGATTTTAAAGTTTAAAATGTTTTAATTTGCTGTTCTTTTGTTACCACCTTGTGGCATAACAAAAACACTTAGAATCCAAATATTATTTTTTTCACCCCCCGTCATATCACAGGAAAAATCAACTGTACATTCAACACTTAATTATAAAGTAACTTGACGTTGAAAAATATAAGAGAAACTAGGGCATGTGATAAAGGAGATCCAATTCATTGCAGTACCTGTAGATACAATTCCAAGAAGACTAACCTAAAGTACAAGCACTTGTGAATTACTCACATTGTATTTAATATTAAACATCTTTAGTCATTTTCACTTTGTAGTCAGTGTATTACGTTTAACAAATTTCCATCAAATAGAAAACGATAGGTATCACTTGGGACTCATAATCAGTGAAAGAATTATATTGATTCGATGCTTTTGTGGTTTCAATACTAACGGAAACGCAATAAGAAAAATAATTATTTGAAACGATACACACTCCCATACTGATTGCCGAAAATGAGAAATTAAATGAATTAATTATTTAGTAATTATGTTTTACTTTAGATTATCATAAATCCTTTCGGTTAAATTATATTCTTCGTGTGACGGTTAAAAGATAAATGTTTGTTGAACAATATGATACTGAAAATCCAGGTGAGTTGTAATTTTGCACTTGATTTATGGATAATCGAAACTGACGGGGATTTATGAACACGAAACTAAGATAAATTTTTATTTTATATCTTTTCTTCTCGGTTCCATGAATTTGAATTGTGTTGATAGATAAGAAAATTCAGTGTTAAAACCATAAGGACATAATTAAACTTTCATTCACCAAGAGCCAAAGATAAAAACACTCTCTTTTCTCGAATATTTATATCCAGCTGTATGGTTAAATAGCTGAATACGGTATTCAGCGTTTTGTTATTGTACGAAATGGAATGTCAAAATTTGCAAATCTGGGGAAAAATAATAAAAAATAAACGCAAAATTGCTTAAAAATTTACAATAAACCGATAATAATGGATAATTCTAATCGCAATTAATTAATTTTATCTTCACAACACTTGTATTCACTCGTCAAAACTCAATCGAATAAGTGATTATGAAGAAAAAACACAAATTTCAACAATACGGTGTTGTTTAACACAATTTCACTTGATTTCCATGATATCAACACTTAATTTCATATTAAAATGATTTAAATTACCTCTTATAATTGATTCACCAATAAATAATTACACTTCTATGCGTTTAAAACTCTTGTGACCAAGTACCAAGTATCAAGTAAAAACACTACACTTTACATTACACTAGAATGAAGCGCGTCTTCAACGAACCATCCGTCTGTCATACTGGTGTTACTTGAACTGAAGTTGGCATCATGTGACCGCGGTAGTTTTAACATTTTTCTATTCGGTCAGGTCGGATTGTGCCTGAATAAAATTTCCCAACAAAATATAGGAAATTGTTCATAAATTGATTTCAAGACAAGTCAAGATTTCGTACGCGCAAGTCTTTTCCGATCTAGTTGGAGAATATCCGCAAATCCATTCGTTTCTCATCATATGCCGTTTAACATTCAATATGTTAATTCATATGTAGGCCAAAGGTACAAGAGTTAAAAAAACAAAAAAAGAATAACATAAATAAAGTACAGCATTTGTATTTTGACGGTAATCAATCAACGGTTAATTTATTACAGGTAACTTAATTATGTATATTTCTATTTTATATTCAATTAATAATATCAAATCCAATTCTATTCAGATTTTTAATTATATTTCCTAGATTCAATGTTTCGGTTTATTTTTTACTTTTAACTAAATTATGCGCATGCTGTTGGAAATTACGTTTTGCCGACTTCACAATTGATATGCAAATTATGTGGAGAATATATGATTTGTTTTTCTTTTATTCATCGGTTGTAATACACGAATGAAATTTCTTTATGAAATTTTTCATTTTTCTTTTTTGGAAATTTAGATTGGATTGTTCAAAATCGTGTCTGGAACGATTTGATTTTAAGGAAATCAGATGATCGGCGGAGACAATTTCAAATTGATTCGGCGAAAAATTTCAACATTTGTAAATGGAAAAGGAAAATCATGATACGTTCATTTTTAAGGGATTTTCCAGTTTATACGATACGAATTGTTAGAATTTTTTCCCCAGCATCTAGTAACGAATTGTACATTTTTATTTAACAATTTCTTCATACGTGGTATTATCATTCTTTAGGTTTATTGCGAAGCCGCATCATATAAAAATTAAAGGAAAGAATAATTTCGAAAGAGAGAGAGTTAGAGAGAGAGAGCTGAAGAGTATGAGATTTCATCTATTCATTACACGTTGATAATTATGTTATGTTACGTTTTCATGATTATTACATTTCGTTGCACGAAACTTTTTATTACTTTATTACGGGCATAAGCATAAAAGGCGCAAAGGAGTGTATGAATATGAATCCAATGGGTGGTTAGACGATTTTAATTTCGACTAGATGTAATTATGATTCAATTATAATTGGTGGGGTTTTGTTTTTATTTTTCTATATTTTATAACGACGGTTACCATCTCAAATGGAGAATTTAATGACACTGCTGTATGTCATACGAAAAGACGATTACTTATTCTACCTTTATTGTGTGTATTTTTACCTCTCATATTCAAATGGAAATGTCCGCAAAATGATCAGTCATAGGACAGAAGTAAAAAATGAAAAAAAAAAAGAAAATAAACGAAACAGTAAAACATTATTTTTGCAATTTAATGAATTAAACGGATATTCAAATGGAAAGGCAGTTATAATTTCCATATATTCAGTTTACTTTATGTAAATGGAATATTTAATTTAATACCACCGAGGAATATTCCCTGGTACCCTCTGCATAATAAGTAAATACGTTATTTGAATTTTCTTCTTTTTTTTTCTTGATATTTCCATGTCTTATGTTTATATTCATTGAATGTTTACCATTAGCAGTACACAACCACCTCATCTAAACTTGCAATTATAATGAGTTCATTATTGAATTGATGCTTTTGGTATGTGTAAACAAAAATCACCTAAATGCTTTAAATTAAATTTAATGTTTATTCTATGCCAGTCCAAACAGTTTATTTTACTATTGCGTTTTAATTCGTCTGATAAGAATTTTCCTTACTTATACTTAAACATAACAAAAACTCATTCTAATAAATGAGTGTAATGAGTTGAATGCATACCAAAAAGAAGAAAAGAAAATTGTGTGCACATGAAAATGAATACTTCAAATATTCAACAAAAGCAGCAATACAATACAAATGAAATCCACTGTTTTGTGAATTATTATTTTTTTTTTTCGCCCCAAATAATGGGGAGAGTTAAAATAAAAAAAAGAACAGAATAAATTTATAGAAAAGTTTTATTTTTTATTCCATCTTTCCATCGTTAACTTTTCCATTATGTTGTTTTTTCACTCTCTTTCTCTCTCAGTAGAATACAGTTAAATAAAATTGAATTGTGTGTATTGCACGGTGTATACATATGACAGCCTTTCTAAATTTTTGGTTTAATGCAAAAAAATATTCATTGAATGTTACATACAAATAGGAAAGAAAAAACCGAAATGTAAAAGAGCTGCATAACAATTTTTCTAAACACCATTTGACTTCACCTAAGTTTTATCCCAAATCATTAAGATTTATTGTTATTTTAAGGTTGGAAAAACGCTCAAAGGAAACATATAAAATGTGAATTTTCTCCTCTCGTATTCTAATGTCGGTTTTTAGTTTATTGAGAAATCCAACCAGCTGCATAGTTATATTCAATTGAAATCGGTTATTGCCAATAATTTATGCTGCATAAAAATCCCAAATGGGACTGTGATATGATTGAAATACTCTGAAGCAAGAAAAAACCTTTAAAAGATATCACACTTTTGGTAGAATATTTGAAAACAATTTACTATCATTTTTATCAATAAATAAATTTGATTTAGTTGCGAATTATTAAATCACTGTGTCAAGAATAATTTAATAAACAAAAATCCGATATTCAATCAATACAATTCATTGAATTTATTCGTTAAAAATTGAAAAAAAGGAATATTGGAAATCAATTGAAATTTGATCTCAAGAGTTTCTGGTTTGTAATTCGTTATGTGTCCTATATAGGATGTTATGAATATCATAATTCCCTATAGTGTTAGTGACATATATCCTATAGCATATTAGAAAATCATAAAAACGTATATGGATTGTGATATTCGATTAATGAAAATAATGGCAAATGCAGAATTATGTCGGTTTACAATTGAATTTTAATGCTGAATTCTAACAGTGTGTGTATATCGAAAAAAGTAATATGGTTGAGCCAATTGGATTCCAATGTTTTTACGGTATACCGCATAAATACGATATGGATACATGTAACATTAAAATCAGTTCAGCACTTATCCCCCCCCAACGTCATTTTTATTTTAAAATTCTTTTTTTTTGTTTTTATTTATAAATGCATTTATTTATTGTGCATTTACTAATTGTTACTGTACACCAAAAATCAATTGAAGCGAATAATTAATTGAATACAGTGACTTTAATTCTTTACCAAACATAATTTGTTCTGATCACATCAAATTGAAACAAACCGAAAGAGATTTTTTGTCTGTTTTGTAAGCTCCACAATAATTTTTTTTTCTGTTTAAATGGATTTCATGTCGCCATTGAATTATTTTAATTATTCACTTGGAAAATTATATGGATTTTAATGATATGGATATGGTCATGATAGGATTTGATATGATCACTTAATGGTCAATAACATAGCACTCATCATTATCATCTCAGTGTATTAAATTGAATTGGATGCCTCAGTTCATATTATAAAATTTTGTTCATTCTCATAAATGGATACGATGTAAAATGCAAAAGAGGTTATATTGCATTGGATCAGTATTGGACTATTGGATAGTTGATATCCATATTATGTAGATTTAGATTGAATCGATATGCATTAAATTATCCCGTTTCATTGATATTGAAGGTAAAAGGGTTTGGGTGGTGGCAAGAATCTCTGTTCTTTCATAACTCTTAGATTGAAATTTTCCCTAACATTGAATATAGTGGATACTTCAATGTATATGTACGAGTCGTGTCGTTTTCTCCATATAACCGGAGAGTTAAATGAATCATGGATATTGTATGTGAAAACAAGCAGCTTTAAAGATTATCAATCCATATAATAGATTGTTTGGATACATGATACGATTTACAATTAATCTGTTTTCAAATAATCATATGGGAATTTAAACAATCTAATCAATATTAATGATAATATGTTTATCAGCTAGTAATCAATATTATTGGCGATTATTTTCTTTTGGCTCACTTCTAAACGAAATATCAAATGTATAATGCAACTATAACGAACGATTTTATGGCTTACTATTTAATGATATCTTACTCGTTTGTTACCCTCCTCTAACCGAATATTCATTTACGATTAGTTGAAATACTCAAATGAATTTTCCTCTAGTACCTTACATTTTCTAATTTCAGATTACAAGAAAATTGGATTTAATGGTTCTATCATAGAAACGTATAAATTTCAATTTCGTTTTGTATTAAAAATAGCGTTGATGAACAATATAATTCCATTGATAATTGAGAGAGAGAAAATTTATAATGTTTCATCACATCAAATTCAGTTTTTGTACTACTGTCAATTACATTTACTGCTGGTTGGTACACTATCAAACAACATGAGAACATTAAAACGCGTTAAACTGAAAGAGATTAATTACAGTAACAGTATATAGCAGTTAACTGAAAAATTGAAATTGTCGAATTTTCACAAATTTCCCATGTGAATATTTGAATTGCTTAACTATGAATGAATTTACAATTGACAATCAACAATGGAAAACTTTACAGGTGAATCATTCTCTCAATTTTCCATACGCATATCAAATGATATTTAATTCGTTCTGTGCGTTATTCAATTTTTATTACATTCCGAGTATATAAAGTTATAATCACCTGATGGATTTATTATTTGAATTAAGTATACAATTGAAAATCAAATAATAATGAAGCTCATATGAATCCATTACAGCTTGTTTAATGTTCATTTATGTTTTTATTCTTTGTAATCTTGTTTATTTGAAGAAACATTCATTAATAAGAGAATATACATGTGAAGTGTTGTTATAATTACTCAAACCATAATACCCTCAACCAAAAATAAATTATAACCAAGGAAATAATTTATTATACTCAAACCGACACATACACATAATTCTTCTAGTGAAAGGGGTTACTCCTTTTTTTTTTTTTAAATAACTCACAAAAGAAACACATATGAATTTAACATCTATTTACATAACATTTTCATAGCGATCACTGTATAATGTGACAATTTAAGAACTATGAAAAAAGTGCATATGAAACATAAGAGAAATTCTTATATAAAAATTAATCTGTAATAATAACAGAATATGATGCTCTTGAGGGAAACTTCAAGACGATAGATGATGATGAAGTTAAGTCCATAAGCATATGAAGTATGGGAGGTGACTGCCACCATTCTGAGGAATGAGTTATGGTTGCACATTGTACTGAGACAAAAATAATAAACGAATGAGTGGAAAAACTTATAAAAAAAGAAAATTTCTTGTAAATGGTAACATATGCTCTTTTAAACTTTCCACAATTTATTTTCATATTTATAAAATATCTAATCTACTTGGAATTTTTTTCCTTTACTTCACCTCTACCACTCTATGTTTTAGTGTTTACTCAAACTCTCGAATGCAAAAAAAGTAACACACAAAGCCGCCCTTTACCCAAACATTTGAATATAAGAAGGCGGTTTATTTCGTGAAAGAATATCATTCAGATATTATGTGGTGTTTAATGTATACCGTTTCACCTGTCACGATAAAGTATATTTCACATATAATAATTTAATATAACAACATTAAAGTGATACATAATGTCACATGGAATGGTAGAGAGTGGGAGTCTTAAATATGAACGATACTAAAAATTGTTGTCATTCACTACTCAACATAAGACGTAAAGTGAACACCATCACCATCAGTAGTATAGTTAAAATATCAAAAAATAGAAATAAAAAAAAATTATGAAAATTTATGCTTATAAGGTAAGTAAAACATAGGAAAGGTGAAACATGTTATAAAAAGAAAATGGACAAGTAAGTACATATGAAGTATGTGGATGCTTAACTTGTAAAAACTCCTTAAATACAAGTTACAAAAAACGAAAGAAATTGCAACTATCATTTTCCTGGGACAGAATGAGAGTAACAACTGTCACTGAATTGGTAAGGTTTTTAACTTACGATGGAGTAGAGTTTAGTTACGATACATAAATGGTATAACATAGTTAACATTGTTTTGTGACACTCTACCACCACTCATCAAAATATAAATAATTATGGCATATTATTCATTTAGGAGCACATAAACATAATGTTATATGTACCATGTGCTTATGGTCTTTTATAATTTTATTATTTTTCGTTACTTGAATTCTTTAGCGCCATTCAAAATCATATAACACTATAAGGTGATATGACCAACAATAAAATTTTCTTTGTTTTTCCAACATTGAATTATGCAGAATATGCATTTTACATTATATTCCATATTTCTACCATATCAAATGTATTTCTTTCTTTCATTTGTGATTATATTAAGTAATATTATAAATATATATGAGGGGTGAATCCAAATGAAATAAAAGGTTACGTTGATTTATTAACATAATTTGAACTGTACAGACAACATTTCCACATAAAATCATATATTAAATGTTTCATTTCGGTTTTCATATATTTTCAATGTGTTTTAATGGAATCGATTTAAGTTTGTATCTTCTATTCTCTGCATTATATAATTTTCCATACATTTTAATAAAAATGGTTTCGTAGAAATTTCTACTATTTTTTTTACATTTCACATTGAAATAAAACAAATACGCATAAAAGCTACATAATATTTTAGTCTAGCAAACATAATTTATATTTCATTTGCCAACTTTATAAATTTTTAACTTTTTTTTTCTTTCATTTTCATGAAAATTATTATAATTCATCGTTATTTTCCTCTTCCATAGAAATCAACTCCAAACTTTGTTTTTTTTTTTATTCTGAACGCACATATTTTGGGGGGTAATTTTTATGTTAAAAATATTTTTACCAAAAGTCAAAATAGTTAAAATAAAGCTATAAAGTTCAAATGAACAGTATGAGTAATTGTAAGGCTTTTCATTTAATTAAAAAATATTGTATGGCTTTTTGTTTTTAGTCATGTATGGATATGGAAAGTACATCGATATATATATATATAACAAATCCTCTGGTATATTTTATTTGATCCACTTGGCAAGCACTGCATGTTGTTAACGTTATGTGAATGAGTATCGTACGGAGGGAGAGAGAGAAAATAAAAAATCATGAATCACCTATACGTATTAGTTAAGTTAACCGTTTTACATTGCGTTTTCTATATTAATTTTGTTGCTGGAAAATCTTGAGTCAAAAGAACAGAAACACCAAAATCCTTAACATTCGTAATCGCTGTTTCATTAGACGAGGGCTGAATGAATATGGAGAAATATTTTCTACCTTTGAGTTTAAAGGGTTTTTCAGTTCTGTTATTTTTCTAGCTAATTTTTCCACATATCGTTTTATTAAAGATGACTATAGAGAATTGCGTGTACAGTTGATAAGGACAGGTTGTGAAATTCATTTAAATAAAACTAGATTGGGGGTAAAAGATATCGTTACGGAATTCAACTGTGTATCCTGTGAAATACACTTTGTGCGTTTTAAGAGACAGAAACAGAAAAAAAAAAACAAACGTGTATACTGATAAAATCTCTTCTATATCCTCAACATATAATTTTCATAAACTTTTTTCTGTTTTTATATTTCATTTTATGTTGTATAACAAACCATTTTTTTTTTGTTTGATTCCATATTTGGTTGGCCTTAAGATAAGAGTTTACAGATGTAAAACCAGTAAAAATATAAAAGGTATTTCTTCACGTAAATTATATTTTCAATTCACATATTTATGATTGTATGAAAAACTCTTTTAATTCGTTATATTCATGCGAGTATGAGAAATAAAATGTTTTATTAACATTAAAGACAAAGGATAAGAAAAAAAATGGGAAATGAAAACGGCGACTGAAGTCTTAAATTACTGATAAGAAAATGGTAGGAAAATGTGTATAAGAGTTTTCATTTTTCATATGTGTATTCATATCCATTTAAATTGTATTATAGTCTAGGCGTCAATTTTATTACTTTATTAATTCACCATAGAAAATTTAATTGCGTATATGTGTACCTTCCAATCTCATTGGCACTTCGTTTTACTTGCTAACAAATGTCTTGATTAAAATACGAATGATACGATATCATTTATATAACTTTGCTGTTTCTATCAATTGTAAATTAAAACTTAAAAGAAAGATACATCTTCCTTACGTGTTATACAAATGCAATAACAATTTTAGGAGTAATTAAACGATATTTATGAAACTGATAACTGCTACTCTCTTTATCAGTTACATATAAAAATCATTTTTACTTTAACCTTTTCCAAGAAAGCATTTCTAATTAAAATACATAAATTACATTTCTTAACATGAAATTAATCGACATATGAAAATTATTTTAATGATTCTTGGTGACTTAGCATATCGTCATGTATGGAATTATAACTATTCCTCAATTAAAATATTCAAAACCGCATAAACATTTTATGTTCACTTTATGCTAAAGGGATGAGTTAAAGAAACATTTTCTACTATTTTTGTAATCAACAGAAATCCCTTGCATAAGTTAGAAAAGAAAAAAAAACGAAAAATTTAGATCAAAAGAATAAAACTTGAATAAATTATTTATAAATTTTATTTTAAACTCTGTCACTTTCAGGTTATGCCATTAATCCTGTCTTCCTGTTTTTCACCATATCACATACAGAAGTAAATATTTTTATTCTAATGTTTTCACCACTTCTTGTGCAATAACGTATTACATGAGTGAATATTAAAATAATAATAATTTTCTTTCTATTTTATGCATGTTACATGAAAATTGGTATGTAAAATATGTGTAATTATGTGGCATTTTCATCAAACATACAACTTTGAATAATAAAAAAAATAAAAAATTAAACGTAACTCTCTGTTATTCATATTGTTCCATCGTCATCATCATCAAACTCATAATCAACATCATATCCATATGGAATAAAAATGAAGGCAATGTACACACATATCAAAACCATCCACCATCAACCATTGCCTATACGATAAACTTTTTTATTCCTTGTTATGTTACAAAATAGAAGTGTGGTTTTGTACCTGTGTAAAAGCTTTTTAACAACACTGTGGCCTAAACAGAGAAAAAAATAAACATTAAGCCCTCACCGTCATATAATAAAAATCATTATTCAAATAATAATTTATTTCATATCTATAGGATTAATATGATATTAAAAAACAATTCACTTCAAAACTCTCTGATCAACTTCTTGAATTAAGCAAATCCACCGTTTCCTATCTACCAATTCATCACTTTAAAACTCGTAAAACCAAACTGATATGAAAAGTTCTCTCTCGAAATACCAAAAAACAGAAAAAAAAGTACAAAAATTTAATTTGAAAACTCTTTCATATAATACTACAAGAGGATGATTGTAATAAAAAAGTACACACACACACATACTCTTCAATAAAGAAAAGAAAAAAAACAAAATTTCCTATAAAACAAGGAAAATTTCGTGTACAAGAGAACTTTTTACTGTTCCTTATGTACCAAACGCATATCTCATCATCATCATAATCAACATCACTTTTAAGGCACTTCACCATACAGAAGAGATATGGTTTTTATGGTAGAGGAAAAAAGAAAAGAAAACATAAATAAATTCCCCGGTGTTTGAAGCCTACCTGAGGCAAATTGGTCTCCAAGTATTTTTTTTCCCAGATTCACTTTTTATTTCCGACGAAAAAAAAAAAATTACAGAAATTTTATTTCGACTTTCTCTCTCTCTTAGAGCTAAAGGGCTGTAAAAACTCTTCATACCGCATAAGTTTAGAGTTTACCTGTTCTACCATAGATGTTGACTATTCAACCATAAAATATAAAACATTACATTTCAAAAAATAAAATTTCATCTCTATAACACGTAATGGACGAGAGATTAGTAAACCGTCAGGTATGATTCGTACAATTCAACATAAAAAAAAAACGAGAATTTCTTACGTATCACTTAAATCTCATTATGAAACTTTTATTCCACTGAGTATTATCGAATACTCAGTTTACCTGCCCATTTGATGATGTTCTACTGTTATAAATGTTTCATCATGACTGATAATAAATTTCAATTGGTTGGTATTAAAAGTAAATTTTTTTTTTACAATGGATTTATGGTGAATTAAAGAACATTTTCAAACCAAAAAATGATAATGTCATATACATGAATTGGGGAGAATACCACCCTGAATAGTGTGGCAGCAAAAATCCTTTTATTATGTACATTAGTAAAGTGTTGAGTTACTTGCTAAAATGTGGAATAACATCATAAATATGTAATCATCTAGTTGAGAATCTAGATAAAAAATAAAATACATAATTTGAATCGAAAATCATATTATGTTGTACAATGGTTTTTATTACTTTGTCACGTAGAAATATGGGCGCATATATTCTCTACCAAAAAATAATATTATAACCCTCCCAAGGATAGAAATGAATAAAATGGGCAAACCATTCAGAAAAAAAAAACAAAAACGTAAGCATAACGAATCTCAATGTCATTTCATATAATTTGAAAATGATTCTGATAGATAATAACACCACTTTTCCAGCATATTAAATATTTGATGGGCGTCATGGTATGCATTTTATTTTATTGCTACTGAAATCCATCCACCAAAGTGGCAACAACAACAAAAGCGGAAATATGGTACCCCAAGACAAAACTGTTTCAGTGTCGATCGGGTAACATTAATGTGCTTTTTGTGGTTCAAATTCACATTCAACATAAAAATTGGCGTTAAAGAAAAAAAAAACAAAATTTGACGGTTTGGAAATTTAATACACATACACAGTGAACGACCATAGGATTGTTGGTGCCATTTGGTCCATCATTGGCTTTTACTTCATCCCTCCAAATCAAAATGTACACAATCAGAAGAACATGTGTGTTACTGATGTGTCTCTGACAATGTTACCCCCCCCATCTGAATGAATTTCCCATCGCGGGAACTGATTTTAAATGGTAAATTGACAAAAAATAAAAAAAAAAATCAACATACAAGGATTCAAAATACAAAACATTATACAATCGTAGAGTTGAATACGAAAACAAAACAGACAAAAAAAATTACGCGAAAGATAAAGTGGATATAAAATGGAACAATAAATCATTCAAAATACAAAAAAAAAAAAACCAGAAAAGTTATATGGAAATGATCTTGATGTGTTTTCCCAAGGAAATTTCCACCTTAGGAAGAGAACATTCAAATCCAATTTTCATGTTGATTTCCTATTGATTCTACATAAAAGTGGTCTTTTATAACATGTGGGTAACCACCAGCTAAATAAAAAAAAAATTCTACAGTTTATTCCCCAAACGTTTATCAGATTACAAGAACAGACCTACGAGAGAAGAAGGCCATACTCTCTCACACATTTCTTTGGTACTTTATGTGCATAATTTTCAGGTTTTTCTTGTTATTCTTATTTTACTTTCATAGAGCCGACCTTTCTGATGAATTTCTTATATCAAAAAAAAGAAAGCATAAAAATTTAACATAACAAAACATGGAATATTGAATGTGTACCTTAATATGGAAATTTTATTCTATACAACAGGATGGCATGAGGAAATCCAAAATACGAAGAATTCAACTGACTTTAAACAACATTATAACCAAAAATCAATCGTTTAAAGTGTATTAAATATATCTGCAGCTGATACAACATGAAAGAATAAAGTCGCGTCTTACTGAGGGATGAGTTCCACTTTATATGCAAATAATCTTTATTTTTCTTTTTTTCTATTTTCTATTTTCATTAGAATCAAATGATTGATTCATAGAAAAATGAACGATTTTCTATGTAAACTGAAAGGTCGTAAAGCCTTCAAAGTGTGTCTTGTTGTACAAAATAAGCGGTAATTTTTTATTTCAGTTGATTTAATCAAATTATGATCCATCAAATTGAAAACCATTTTCAATGAGCCAAAATTCATATAAACAGTGAAATGAAATAACATAATTATGTTGAATGGTCATTACACATGTGCTTAAATACGGATAAACCAAAATAACTGATACATCACATACAGATTCTTTATGAGCTATTCCACATTTCACATAAAATTTTTGTCCGTTTGGCCTCATAATCATGTTTATTACATAAGAATACTGACAAACTGGTATGTTACACATTTAATGGACCCCAAAACTGATAATGGCTGTTGATATCATTTGATTGAACTAAACAATTCGTATCCACCAAAAGGTTCTGTGCTTTTTTAAAAGATTTTAGATACCGAAAACATGTTCCATAACAACTCTTCGGTTACAGTTTTATCCAAAAAAGTCAACCGGTCATTTTTCCGGTAACCACAAAAACCGTATAATTATATGTTTCGATGTGACACAAACTGATTTCATTGGGTATATGTTACCATATCATTTATACCTTCAATGTTATATGCCGTTGACAAATTATTCCACTTGATTTGTTCAATATATTAGAGGATTTTTCCATCACCCAAAATAAAGCGTAACACATAATGTTGCGATCATATAATGTTTTATGGTTCAGGGATAAACAATCAACCATTTTCCTGAAAATAATTTAATTAAAACCTACGGTTTGTTGTAATGTTTTTTGTTTTGTTCTATTCTTTGGTCGGTAATTAATATGGTATTAACCATTAATATGATTTTCTTGCTCTACTAAATATAATGCCCCCAAAATTGAATATGGCAGCGTATATTGTTATTCGAATATCATTATCAAAAGTAATTTAGCCTAAACATTTATGTTACAGTTGGGCTTTTTTAAAACAGAACTCTAACCACCCAAATGTGGAGGATGAGGTGTGCAAATGTTTGGCCACAATGTTTTACGTTTTTCTTTTTTTCTTGTTTCGATAGTAGAAAATGCGAATGGTACCTTTCTCTTTCTAATAACATGTGTGAGTGTGTGTATGTTATACGATATATGGTGTGTGGTATTAATAAATTATGTTTAGGGCGCACTTAACTTGTCATTATGTTTTTATGGGCCCTCATATATCACTTATAATGCAATTTAATATATATTATTTCGTTTTATAATGAGCCGTTAGATGGTAAATCACCACCTTCACAACCATCATCCATTAAATGTTCAAACTAAAGTTTCCAGTAACACAGTGTGTCTTACCGATTGCAGTTATGTCTTAAACGATACAATAGGTAGATTCTATCCACCATACCGGTTCCGTTGAATCAAAAAGTATAAGAAATTATAGAAAAATAAAAGTACCACAACAGCCAAAGGTGATACACAAAATGGTTCATTTTCATTCGTCGACAATCACAATGAAGTGTATTAGAACGGTAAGATCTGATTCAGTTATCGGCGTCTTCTGAAACTGCGAAACTGCTCAACCAAACATAAGACTAAGATGGCATAAAATCGAGATATGTTGAGTATTCAGTTGGGGAAGGCAAATAACATAATCCGTTAAAGAATTCAGTGGCATTCCGCAAAAAAACCACCTTTTATGTTTCATCGTGTCAAAATACTTGAGAATTGGATTTTCATCACTTTAGTTGCTTTCATTCAGTTGTATTCTATGTTTTGTTTCTTAACTCTCGCCTCTGCTATTTTCTTTTTGTTCCGTTTCATAGCCATCAGAGGATCTTGTTTTCCTCGTAAAACCATTTAAAAACGTTAAATCGTTTGTTATAAAGACGCATGGAGTTACCCACCTATAATTTTCATTCAATGGATGGTGAGCAGAGTATAAATTATGATATTAAACTGAACAATTGTTATCATAAATTATTGCTAAATATGAAATACTATTCACAATTCTACCTTTTAGATTGCTTCTACATTTTATATTTTTTATTTCAATGGAGAGTTCAAACGAATGTGGAAAAAAAAAAACAAAAATTGAAGCAATTTCATGTGCTTCTAACTGATTGCTAATGATAAAGCTCTCTCTCTCTCTACATTGGCTCCAATTTCTATTCTGTCTAGCTGACGATGTATAAATTTTCATCTAGATTTATTCAACAACGTTATCGTTTTCCCACCCTCTAATAACATAGAAAATCGCATTTGTAGATAATTCGCAATGAATCTTATTTCATTTTTATTTGATACTCCATTTTAATCAAAAATTACTCACCCAAATTCAAACAATAAACGTATCATGCTGGACTATCAATGATTTTTTGTATTTTTATACAACATTTCTTTCATCCGTTTTATTAGCGATTTAATATTCGGAGAAAAACAGCACAAGACCTCAACAGAATTCTTATGAAAAATAAAGAAAAACGTGTAAACAAAAATGAAAAATTTATTATTCCATTCGAAAGTTTTTTACTTTTTCCGTTCTTCAGAATTTTCCTCAAAACAGATCAAAATAAAAGAAAAAAAAAGCTTTGTCGAATACCGATTTTCAAAGTAAATCAAATAGGAAATAGGAACACGAAAGTTAGAAAAAGATTTTGGTCCAATAATAAATACAAACGAATAAATTGAATGAGAGACAAGATTCCGAAATTATTATAATGGATAGGTCGTGTCATCGGAACAATAATAATAAGAAATTCATTCAAGATTCAATAATAAATCATTGAATGATTCTAAGCGATGGCCTATAATAATATCCATTTTTGTGTAGAATTGTAAGTGGTCGACTAGAATAGAATAAGACCAAATGATATCTTAAGCCTGATTAGATGAATTCGGTTACCATGTGATTGGCTTCAAGGCAACAATTCTGAATAAAATGAAACAAAACAGAAAAAAAATGGAAGATAATAAGCCAACACTACAGAGGATTGAATGAAGAAAACAGTAAAAGATTTTCTACTGACACAAACAGACGTACAATTTCCATTATAGAGTGAAAATCTACAAAAGAACTGCGGTTAGGCTGCCCTAGTAAGGATAAATATTTACTGTGACTAAATAAACTCAACCAATGTAATACTGAATTTCAAATGAAATTTAATTTAATTGATTTTCGTTTCATTTTTTATGATGATTGCGACAAGAATTCTGACTTTAATGTACACAAGAGTGATAAAAGCTCATACTGTGATGGGTGTTATGTATACTGTGATGGGTGTATGTATAGAGTTTAATGACCATTAGAATTTTCCAATTGATTATTGAAGTACCTCTATCACTTAAAACAGTTTTACAGCTAATGAATCTTTTATTGAATTCATTCAAGAGTCTAACAGATGATGACCATTACTATCCAACTGGTACAATCAATGAATTTGTAAATATTTGATAATAAAATTGTTTTATTACCAAATCAAATATGCCTGAATAAATCATTTGAAAATCAGTTAAATGCACTTTTATTTTCTTTTCATCTATACTCGTTTCAAATGGTTCACAATTGATACATGTCTCTAAGAGTGTGAGAGACTTATTTTAAATATTCAATTTGGCTTTCGGAATATTTTAACTGAAAATTATGATGAATCCTGAATTGGCATGAGACCCATTCCTATTGCACTCTCAACAAAAATTGAATGGATTTTATTCAATTGGAGTGGTGAAATGGAAATGAAAGAAAAAAAAATTGAATAAATTTTATCATCAAACGAATGTAGACATAATGGTGAATCAATTGACTTCGATTCATATCAATTATTTTTCAATTTCATAAGGAGTTTCCCTCAAACGCTATGTATTAGACTCTCTATTTTCTGTTTTTTTGTCGCCACCATTCATTGGTCTTTGTGTCTTCGATTGATATTGGGGGATTCCTTTTTTTTCATTTTTCTATAGATTCGCTCATAAATGGATTTGGATCACCTTTTATCATTTATGATTTGTACGGACAAATAGCATACATACATACACACAATTTTCACTTATGATAAATTGAATTGAAGAATGAATTCATATCTATAAAGGAAACCAAATAATACATTTCTTTTTTCGATTTATGAATGTCCCCAATGAAGGAGTCTCTGATATTAAGTAGCTTCAATAATGTATTTCTGTTGTGGCCAATTGAAAACCACATTCACATCTGAATTGAGTAGTATATGATTGAATAAGAGAAAATATGCTTAAAATGTCTGTATTCCCAATTTATAGCAAAAATTTCCTTTTTTTTTATTTTTTTCCTCTTCAGACAATTGTATTTTGGATTGTATCACAACGAAAAGAACTTAAACCAAAATGAATATAAAGAATTTATTTTCTTTTATTTTCCATAAAAAAAATAAAGAAAATTTTCATTGCAAAAGATTTAGAGACGATTGAAATGAAATCGTTTTTTTTTGTAATTTCCTTTTTTTATTCGTCCCATACTAGAGCGAAACCAAATCTATTTTATTTCTATTGAATATATTTTTTTTTTGGGTATTTTCAGAGGAAAATTATGTATTATGTCTTTGTGGCTAAATGTAATACCAATGGAATTTTCTTTTCTGTCTAGAAAAATTCAAAGCATTCGTCTACGAACATGTATAAACGCCTAAGGAATATGTAGGCGATTTCAATAATGGAACATTTAAACACATTGTTATATAACACATATAAAACAGAACATAAATTTATAATAACAAAATTAACTTGAACATTTTCATGGACAATTTTCTCTCTCAATATAAATGACATTCGCATGTTCAGCGAGAAAGAAGAAGAGAAGAAAATAATAAATTTAATAAAGCGAATGTGAATGTGTGTGACCATTTCACCCATCCAATTGATTGATATTAAAATGTAATAAAGAAATAGAATGGAGGACAAGATAATTGCCGTGGGCTTTTCATCACATGCGAACGATATTATAATTAAATGGATTCTCATATACATAAAAAATGAAATTCCAAGCCGCTTTTATACTTTTCAATTTCATCTGTATAATGATATCCGATAAACGTTGATGATGATTGTGGGGTTTTCAGGTGGTTTGGGTGATTACCGCAATACCCAGCCACCCTTCTCAATCATATTCACACACAAATATACATGAAACCCAAAAACACCAGAAATTGTAAATGTATTTTTAATGATTTTTACTTTGCCACTTTCATAAATGATGGCGAAAAAACTGATGTATTTTATATTTATTCAACTGTTTAATGTGTTAGATTATTATACATTTCCTGTTCCGTTTAAAAAATGACAAAAAAAAAAACTCAAATATTCTATGGCCTTAATTGACATCAATTCCGCTAAATTCCATTACAAATTGATATTTTTGTTCCCCCCACAATCACAATCATCTTCGGTCTTTTGTACAGGTAAATCAAAATGACAAAAACGAGAAACATAAATTGCCAAATGAGGTTGAAATGTTATCATGTATGAATGATACCAATTAGTTTGTTACAGGTAATAATATAAATCATCTGTCTCATTATATTTTATATTTTTCCAAATAAAAAATTTGATAAAATATTTTACATTTTCATTTTGAATTTGTTACCATTTTAAATGATTCAATTGAATGAATTTTATTTAATTTCCATTACACATCATTTCATGACTATCGACTGTAAAATCGTTAAACACCAACTACGGAAATATATTAAAATCAGTACTTTTTTGTGTGTCTGTGCTTATATGATTCATTGTTTTTAACACCGATCTGATTATCTAGAATATTTTATTATTATCATTTTTATATTATTTCTGTACAGGTAGAACCAAATCATTTTACACGTAACCGCACTCACCTATAAATTATGGATTCATCCGTTAAAAGGAAACACTGATTATCAATGTATGAAAATCAGTTTCCGGATTCATCTTAACCAACAATCAACCGCCCATACATCTCTTGTTTGATTATTCACTTTTATATATTCTGATAATACACACTAATGCCAATATGTACGATATACGACATGATATCGTCTACCATATGAGTATGTGCCGATGTTACTGTGTATGGAAATATTAAAAGCGCGTGTAAAAGGAAAATTCTATTCACTTCAGTATTATTATGTATTTTCGTTTTCTTCCTTTTTTGGCGTTCGATGAACATAAAATGGTACAGGAAATGGTTTTTATATGGTAATATTAGGAATAATTTAAAACAATCACAGCCTGTTGCATTAAACATGTGAAAAGTTTAATGGTCCTTATGGCATTTACAGACGCGTTTTTCCCGTATTCTGTAATTTTTCTTTTCGCAATAACAAAACATTTTTCCTCTCATCGAATCACTCTCACTTATATTCTCCCTTGCGTTTTCAAAAAAAAAAAAAAATTGTATATCGTTACGATCATTTGGTTCCTTTCCTCAAACAGTAACGAACAACAGTAATAATACAACGTAGTAGCGAATCTCCCTTCTGTTTAAGTTCCCCATTGAGGAAAATTGAATATGAGGCTGTAAATATGCCCACATTCGTGATATTCTATAGAGAAAATTGGATATGAACTGTTTTCTGTGTTGGCGATTTTCACTTCACATGTACAGCACTTTAGCTTTCTGAGATTTTGTAATTCACACCTCTTTGCTTGTTTATCAAGTAAAATCAGGTAAATTTCTATTTATTCTTAAGCCATCGTGAAGTGAAAAAAAATTGAAAAACGTAAAACCATTTCACTTGTTAACAAATTGTTGTCAAAATAATTGGACGTTCAAAATATGAAGTCACTTATGAATTTCATTTAAATTCAAAATATGAGGAAACTTGAGAATACAATTGGAATTAAATATGTGAACAGTACTCGATAAACATTCAAAGATTATTTTTCTTACCCAAAAAAATAAGGAATAATAAACGAATTTTTCCCAATTTATTTTCAGTGCGGCTCAGTATTCTTGGATTTTATAATAATGTTCATCGAATAAAATAGAAATAAAACGAAAAGAAAAATCATAGACACAAAAGAGATTCCATATAATTCTTCATGCATATTATTTGAATCCCCATATGAAATAAAAATGTCTCAATTTGTTATCATCTTATATTCCCATTTCATGTATCATTCCATCTTACGAAAAGAAGCTGCCGGTTTAATGTTATAAAAGAAAAACAGAAAATTATTCGATTGGCAGACGTACAACAACTAAATCTCAATAATAAAAATCTGTATGTTTCTTTTCACGTTTTACTTTTTTTTTTGTATCAACCGTAAATTGTTGTCAGCCATTTAACATCATTGTCTGTTTTATTCGAAACGATGAATAAACCCAAAGAGCAAAAATTTCGTTCCTTTTTCTTTGGCAACAAAAAAAAAGAAGAAGAAAAAACAGAAACATACAAAGAATTAAATTGACTATCAAAAATGTCTTTTACCTTTTACTGAAGACAAGTGGAAACGCAATTTGACTATCTCTATGTATGATGTCTTTTAACGAAATCAAATGTGATCTCTCTTTCTTTCTCATCATTTGCAAAATATAAGAAATATTCTGGTACGTAAATTTAATACAGTTGACATGAAAATATCAGCAAATTTCAATCTATTTTTTATTGTTGTTGATAGGTAAACTCCTATTTCTTGTTATAAGAAAATTCTTTATATGCGATAAGAATATATGTAGAACATAATCAGATTCGTAAGGGAAAAATGATGTGTATCAAACATGATATCATTGATGATGAAGGGTAACTCTTTAATTAAATCTTTATTGATTTATTTAAAGTAATTGCATGATCTAATGCTATCCGAATAATAGTAAAACATAAAACTTAAATGTGTTACAAATAAGTTAAAAATTATTATGCCATTTTATACGTTCTGTTCCAATTAAATACGTTATTTAATTGCATTTAATCCATTTTATATGTTCTAGTTATAAGTAATTTTGTTTTCTATTTTTTTCCAATCTTTTGAAACTAAACGTGATGGCAACATGCACGTAGAAAAAGACTCTTAAATTGAATCACGCAATTTATTATTCGTTTATAAATGCCAGTTTAAACGATTGAACGTATAAAATTACACCAACTATTTTAAGGGTAAATCATCCACCCATTACTCCAACATTCTAGAGTTAATATGATTCGTAAAGTAAAATCATCGCCAAACGCAAACAAATAAATTCTTTTAACTGATGGCTTTTGTACGATTAATAGAGTGAATATTAATTTATTTTTTATTTTCCCTTGTTATTATGAAACTCTTTTAGTATAAAATTAATGCACTGATTTTCACCTCATTTCCCATACCACATTGAATGATTATAAAATAAACATTGAAAAACCACAAGTTGCATGCCAACTTACCAACCATCCTATCATGGGGTAGAATCAATTCTGTTGTTGTACTCCGCACTGGTATATCTAAAAGGATATATGAGATGGAAACCATTAATTACAATATATTGCTGTTTAAAATATTCTAACTTTATTGGGTTATAGAAACAAAAAAAAAAAATCATAAAACATGCAATTTATAATAGAAGTGTTTATGGTCTAAGCTTTTATAGAAACGGGTGCTCCAATTCTGATAAGAGACCAATATGAAAATTACCTACCCTATTTTCTGTTTTTCGTTTTGTTTCATTACCCAGTAAATTCAGTTACAAAACACATACTCACACAAAAAATTATTAAAATTGTTAAAACATCATAAATTTTACTTAAAAACTTACTCCCCCCAAAAAAAAAAGTATAAAAGTTAACCTTCGAACCACTTCATTATTTAGTTGATTTGTTTTATAGTGCCCGTCCCAAACAATTAAAGGAAGAGCCAATGGTTTACAGTTAGATATGATCCACTAATTTAGTGGTCACAACCAAAAAACCAAATTTTTAATGTTTTAATTAAGGATTCCAACTGGGGATTTATCTTAACACAATGAAAAACCAAAATATGAAATTTTAAACGGATTAATTTGATTGTAGTCACAATATTACTTTAGTTTTTATGAATAAAATAACAGTGAGTCTCAAGTCAAGTTAACAGTCACGTTTTATATAATCAAGGATTTCACCTATGGCGAAGGTAATATTTCATTCAATTTGTATACGAAACAATATATTGTACACTTTGGTCGATTTTGTACTTTTAACACAAAAAAATTTGAGAGAAATGACAACTCTTGTGGGATTTTATAAACGAAAACAGAATAAATTCTGTATAATCTCTAACTATACTTTATTCGGTTAAAACTCATTCTTTCAACAGAACAAATAAAAATTATTTTCATTTATTTCAGTGTGGCAAATTGACGGTAATGAAGATAAGCTAAATCTTCTTTGGATGTGGCTACAGATTAGATGGTAAATTGTCTGAACGATTGACCTTTTATTATTATGCCCACAATGGAAAATAAAAACAGACAGATATTTATATACAAAATGAAAGTTAGTAGATGAACAATTAAGATATGGTAGAGAAAAACAACTCCGAGAGTCAATTGGATCGGTAGAATGACTTTAAGATCAAATATTATGATTTTAATATTGCCTTTGACCCAGGGAGCTTATTATCTTACAACTACCCTGAATTCCATTCAATCGGAACATTGTATGGTTCCCAACCGTTGAAACGGAAAAAAAAAAGTTTTGTTGACTGTGTGAAACGGTAATTTATGAGTATTGGATTTCAACAGAACGACATTATCCAAATACACTTGATCCACACATATGGAAATCTCTTTTTCACTCGAATAATCGTTTTGAATAACATTTAAGAAAAAAAAAAAAGAAAAACGACGGAATTTTCCTCAAATAAAATTCATTCGTTGAAAGAAAGTTAGCGATTTGCTCTCTAAACGAAGACCAAAAAGAAGATCATTCTAACTTTGTAAATGTTGTTTCTCTTTTATTATTCAATAGTTTCACCATCGTCTACATTTTATCTCATCTGAAACTGTCATATGATAGATAAGAATAATGTAACTTGACTGCTAAAAACCAAACTGTGTGATCTTCATCGTATTCACTAAAATGTAACGGAAGCATCTAATAGTTTTTCATGCCAACACATTTCCTGTTGTAACCGGTGGGGTGGTGTTATAAGTATTTCATACCAAGCATTTGAATGAGTACTCAATTTGATCCCTTTTTTTTCTATCTCCTTTTCAACTATATCGGTTCACAATCGGATTCCGTAAAGAGGAAACCAACGAATGAAGAAATAAAAAAAAAAATTCAAGAAAACTGAGAGAAAGATTTCGTGTTAGATTTACCATTGTTGAATGTAAATGTAAAACGACGTATGAGACAGAATATTTTCCCATCCGATGTACTCGATGAACAAATAAAAATCTACAGGATTACATGAATAAATGATATGTTTCGAAAGTACACAATCTCTATGTGTGATGGTACCAATGTTACACTTTACTTACATACCATCATCTAACTACTTAGATTCACTTGATAAGAATGAATTCTCAATTTCCGTGATATTTTCTAAGTCGTTTTTCGTTATGCCAAACAAAATACCATTGCCTTTCTCATTTGTCTTGTGTCTGTCTGATAGTTTCTAATAGCAATCGAAATACGAAAATAGCATGAACATCTAAACGAATTCAATAGTCATTCATAATTCAATAGAACTTAAGAGATTCACCTTCATTGTATTTTGAAACGATTAGCCACTCGTTTTTCTCTATCATACATAAATTGTATAAGAAGAAATTGCATCATTTGGACCAAGAAATTCAATCCAATTGAACAGATCTAATGATTTCGTTTTATTAAATAAATTGTAATGATTAAATCGTAGGCTGAACCGCAGACGTACACAATCAAAATCATAATCTTTATGTTGGGATTTTAACTAACAAAAGCTTTTAATACTTCTAGTCCGGATACTGTAGACCAAATGATTCCAATTGACATTCGATGAGAAAAGGCGAGACCAAATCATCGAACTGTAGAATCTTTTTCATTTTCGTTTTCTGGTTACGACAGTTCAACATTGACCAATGGTAACTTCAATGGTTTTTGATATTTCCCATTCCATGTTACCTTATTAACGTTAGCCAATTCGATTTCCATTTATTATGTTGCATTACAAATATAATTTTTCCGATTACGTGTTGGACACACAATATATTCTCATTTTATACAATCGAATTCATTATAATGCTAAGAAAAACCTGTCATTTACTTTCGACGACATACATTCAACCAATGGTAGGTAGTATGTGGTATGATAGTGCGGTGGATAAGCTCAATTTTCTATAAAGAATGGGTCATCAACTGCAATATCAAGTTATTGGTGTTATAGATAATCTTGTTGGCTACCAAAAGCGAATAAAACCGCATTCAAGTCTTACGGTTAAGAACTGCCACATCATTAAAGATTGGCTCCAACAATCTCTTCACTACTGTCGTACTCGGTTGCCTTATTTCTTATTTATGGTAGTTAATAAGATGAAAGCAAGATATCATGATAAAAACGTAACAAAAAAAAAACCCAATCCCATGGAAACTTTAACTTATCGTCGTTCTTCTATGTATGTCGACCACATAATGGTAAGGAATTGAAAGTTTTACTTGTCTCAACTTCAAACCAATTTAAGGTAATAAAATTAAGAATTACATAATTCAAATGGTAACAGTTCACTTTATCTACAGAATAACAACAACGAATGACATTGATTTGATAGCGCCAAACAGTTAATGCAATCTCTAAATTGAGACAATCTTTGTCTATTATTTACTTGAAGGAGATGTATTAGAAAGAAGATTCAAGCAATGGATAATACCTTTTCTCTTATTCAATATCCTAAATGTGAAGTAAATATTTACAATTTTCAAAACCAAAATAACACAAGAACCGAAAATTAATTGACACGTAGGGAACAACTAAAAACTTGTGAATGAAAATCGTTTTGAAATTCTCTAAAATCTAAGAAATAATTTTCATAATAAAATTATTTGAACTGTAAAACCATTCTTATTGCCCAGATATATCACATTAATGTGACCCCATAAAATTCATTTAAAACTTAACGATGACCCGTTTTAATTAATATGGTAAAACTAATGTGACTAATATTGTTACGTCTATTTAATAACAGTCGAGTGTATTGCAATCCAAATTTTCATTCTCCTTGGGTGCCAAAACAATTTTCCCTTGAATGCCAAAAGTAAGTGTAAGTCTATGCCGAAAAAGAGATGAGAAGACCTTAACTATATGGATGTTCATTTTGATAAACTTCCGTTTTCTCATTGTATTTTCATTTCCCCAATAATATTAAATTGGTCTTAAGGAAAAGTTTTTAACACCAAAGAAAAAAACAACAACCAAGAAACGAATTTAAAATCTTTGGTTATTTAGAAATCCTTCAGACATACTTCACATGTGTATGCTGTGTGTTAAAGATCTGTTTGCTAACATAAAAGATATCCTATACTCTGTACATTCACTAATCGTAAGTTGTGGGTGCAACTAAATGTCAAGATTTTCACAGCAATATTCTAAAGAGTATAAGAAGAAAAATAAAAGGAAACCAAATATCCCTTTCCTTTGAAATTTTATAGATAAAATGCCACATGAAAATTACTAAACGTGGTGGACAAACAATTGCTAACAATCGAAATCAATGTATACAATGTCTTAAGACTTCACTGATTATATTATTTTCTAGGGGGTTAAATAAAATGTAACACAGAACAACCAGAAATTGTTCACACATAAAACAGTAATGAGTCGGTTCAGTTTTTCACAATGTCATCTGTATAGTAGAAGTATTATTGTTACGATTTTACAAATAGAAAATTTTGTATTCTTAATACATCCAACGCGTGAATACAATATCGTCCAAATAAACTGAATGATTGTAGTTTTTGAGCAAAAATCTTTTCCTGATAACAATAACTAGAAACCCAAACAAAAACACTATGAAACAACCCTTTAGCGTTTTTAAAAATGTTCCCCATCATCCGTTAAGTAGAATGAGTGTGTCAGTGTATGTGGTTTTAGAATACAACGAAAGGAATTTTACTTTATATTTTCAACTAGATTAAGTAGTGGGCCAACGTTGATACCGTAACTAACAAAATTACAATAAGACAAGTGAAAAGGACCAAACGATTGTTGAATTTAAAGTCTAAACGGAAAATATTAAACCATACGATACATGGGCAAAACCGCCTTTTTAGATTAGACCCCCAAAAATTGTTTAGTATGCCAATGGTAAAGTTTTATTCGAACTATGAACATTTTCTGTGCACACAAAAAGGGTAGATTGAAACAATTTTATGTAATTTAATACTTGACAGACACACACATCTTATAATTAAAGGAAATATTTTTTAAACAGAAAATAACCCCCAAAACTCTCTATAATAGAGAAATATTAAATGGATATCATTAGTCAGTCTGATAGTTTATAAAACTTTAACCGTAAGATCTTAACATTTGCACTGTACGACACTGAACAATCATTGAATGAATATAGAATTGTACTTGTATTTTTCGTATAAGACATTGGCCTGAAGGGTGCAATCAAACAATATTCAACCATTGTATCTTTAATTATCATTGAAGTTGAGACATACGAAATTACTCAGTTGATTCACATGATAATGCATTCAGTTTAAACGTAACCATTTTAAATACACATCAATGATGGCAAATCGTAGATGGTATGAGTAGTTTCATAGAAAGATCAACTAAAAGGGTTCAATTGCTCTTGCGGTTTTAATTTTGTGGGTGTATACACACGGATACACACAAGTATTCACCCCAAAGACAGTAATACAAACACATAGTGAATGAACCCTTTCGTAAAATTAATCCTTCTATCGACCTTATCACTTAATATTCACTCCTTTTTACATATCATGTCTCATAAGTAAAATCCCTTTCAATGAGAAAAATTATTAGTTTTCTTTTTTGGAAAATGTCAGACCAATTCGTTCACTATTTTCCATTATTAGGTATTTTGACTATCATCTTATATTGAATCCATCATCACTTATGTGAAAGATTTTACTCTTTCGCATACTTAACATCGTCTAATGAAATGTATTGACAGTGTACGATAGAGAAAATTAATTTGTTTCAAATGGAAAACATAAAATTTTTTTAAAAATTTATTATTCCACCATCAAATGAGTGAGAATGTAATCATATGGTGTTATGATGGAAATAGTTTTTCTTTTTTCTTATATTTTATGGGTTATACATATTATGACCAACATACGAGTAAAACTTTAAGAAGATTATTACTAAACCGTACAATTCTATTCAAATATTCTATACACGAATGAATTAAGGCACAGACACTTCATCTTAAGTAATAATTTCTTGTTGTAACTTAAGTATGAGGATATGGGACGTTGAACAAGTGTTGACTTTCTATCCAATTTTAGTGAAAATGGTACAACAACAACAAGACGAAAAAAAAAATAACAAAATAAAGAAAAGTTCAATGAATATTATTTATGTAATGTGCCATGGCCAAAACCATTGTACCCAACCAGATTCATTTGCACGTTCTTCTCATAAATCTTTAGTGGATTAAAAAAGTTTTGCGGCACGCCGGTAAATCACTTATGCTACTTTTTTTTTGTATATTCAACTATTGTGTATACGGGATAAACTTATTGGGCATATATTGGATACTTGGATAAAAACCGTCACAACTTGAAATGACATATAAACATACACCGGTCCAGAGACTGATATAACTGGACTATGTGGATTTATTGACTCACTATAAGGAACAAGAAATGTAATAAACATAAAAGCATATGAGTAATGAAAAACTTTGTGTTTTCCAGAATGAAACTTGATCTATTGATGCAACTCTGTTGAGCCGTTAAATGAATGAATTAAAACGTAATCCAATGATGAGAATAATCTATTTGACAAGGTCATTATCAATCTCCAACTGTAATGTTATTCTTGGTTCTTTGATTGAATTTTCTTTTGTTTTAACTGATGTTTATATTCTCTTTGATATTTCTGTAATTTCTTTCGTTTCAAATAACAAACCAATGAAATAAATTTATTTCGTCATTGAATATATACGAATTTTACGATATTCCATTAAACATTTAGAACGTATTCAATGATCATTTCTCAGTTACGTTTAAAATGAGAAAATTTCACATTAAGTACACATAATTACAATTCAATCCCACCCACCAAACTTTAAAATAAAAATTTCTATACGAAATAATCATTTTCGTTGTGAATTGAAAATTAAAATTCTTTTAATTTCTTTTGTTCTAATGGTCCGATATGTAAATTGAATTGGTTTTTCTATGAATACCTGAGCGAATTGGTCGGTACGCTTCAATGGGTATTATAATAATAAAAAAAATGTAATAGGAAGATTCTATTTCAGCCTCCATAATCGTATATTTATGCTGCGTACTCAATATGCATGTCAAAGACAATAGATGAAAATCCTATAGAATTCATGGAATAATACGAAAACAACAAAAAAAATTTATTCATGAAACAGCTCCAGCCATTTATATTTAGTTTGGTCCAGAATTTCACCTTTACCATTCAGCCATCATTTGGTATCGTTTTTTTTTTTGTTCATTCACTCTGGATATTTAAAGTGGAAACATAATCCAAAGAGGATATTAAAAATCAGTAGCATAAAAATTAGTTATCCGACTATGAAGTTCATTATTTTGATATTTAATCTGTTGTTGTTGGAGGTGAAATGTTCAAAAAAAAAGAAGAACTCCTCAGTAAAATTTGTTGTAATTTTTTCGGATAAAGTCGAGATCTCTTTCCATTAATTTTGGATTCGATAAAATGCAACCATCGTTTGAGCTGTACCAGAACAAAAGGTTTTTGCCTATTTAATCTTGATTCAATGCTGTATGATCCTCTACAATCTTTTTTTTTCTTCTGAGTATTTTACTCTCTGTTCAATGGATACTTAAACGTCTTGTTTTTCATTATCCTCTATACAGCTCAATGTTAAATCTTTATGCTAATACTTAAATCGGTTTTCATATCGACTCAATGTATACATAGAGTTCGTTATTAATACTCAACCATGTTAGGTAAAGTAGCATCAAATCAAAGAAACGAAAAAAAAAACAGAAATTCAACAACTGAAGTCTATTTGAAGTCAAAGAGAAAAATGTAGAGTTGATGAAAATAAAATGAAAAAAAAAGAACTTTTTCATTTTACGGTCGTTCTTTTTCTTTCGTTTTCCCTTAACTGTACTTTTTGTTCTTATTACTCTTGACGTAAAGAAATCACCATTTTTAACATTATTTTCTTAGCCGCCCCAATCATTACAGGTTTTCTATAGCACAAGGAACACAAAAGTTAACAGAGATGATGATGATGGTACAGAAATAAAAAAAGAAAAAAAAAAATAAATTATACCAAACCCCCAGTAAAATAAAACCGAAAATCCCGATTACCTTATTGATTTCCATTCTTATTCAAATGTTATATTAAAACTCTAAAGCCAATAGATTTTCGGTTCAGCATTTATTGAATAAATTATATCGTTCATGCTTCAATTTTATGATTACGATTTCTTTCATGTAATACTTCTTTTCCGATTTCATTTCTTTTAATGTTACCATTGGTATCTATTGAAATGCTAACGGTTATGACATTTAACGGATTCACCGGTGTTGCCGTTCTCCAAAAAAAAAAAAGCCAAGAAACGAGAAATAAAAATTGGACGAGAAAACTGAAACTACGGGACTCGATTACAAATGAATATGACAATTGAATTGGGCAAATTGTGGAATAATTGTCTTCTTCATATACCTTTTTAACACCGGGTATTGTCATTAAGTAGCTATCCCGGAGGGTAACGGAGACGAATAACATCAACCATAATTTCCAATCTTACAACAGTCACCTTCATTTTAACAAGACGAACCATTTGTACCATTTACAACGAAAAAAAAATCAAATTACCTTCTAAATGACATTCATGAACACCCTCGTTTTCGGTTCCATTCACCCAATCACAGAGTCAAAACAGAAATTAAAGTTGTTAAAAATGAATTCAAATAAATTTTGTTTTTCTTCAATTTTCTTAAATTCAATAATGATAAAATAATATTTTCTAATGAAATGGTAAACGATTTTACGATCAGAAAAATTCGTTAAGAAAACTTTTTAACGATTTTCTTCTTATTACTTTATCACCCCTTTTTTTAATTATATGAACTGGGTATGGATTGAGTCACATACAAGTTTGTGAACACGATGAAAGGTTTAATTACAGGGATCATTTTCTTTTATAAAATTGGCGAAATGTTACAGTAAAAGGTAATTAGCAATATGTTATCGTTAAACACCGTTGAATGGAATTAATCCATATGGACGCAATTTGACCAATTTTATCGACATTTTGCTACTTAAGAGATTCATATAGATGCCGGCGGTCCATTTAATTCAGCTGAAGTGAATGTAACGATTGAAAGACTGTTATAGCTGACGAAACCCAACAAATGATTATATTCAAATATTATCTCAATTCATTTTTCAGATTAAATCGTTTTTAATTCAACTTAATTGGCGTGTACATTCAAATCAGTGAAAAATCATAATTAATTTAAACAAAAATGTCTTTTTAAAAAACTTTTACACGAAAAATGGTAACAGTGAAGAATCTTCACCTGCCATTAAATTACAATGTTTCTTTGGCATATTTAAATAAATGAATTTCTGATTGGATGTGATCTACCCCCGAAAAACGAAATAAACGTACCTAAAACACATAACCGTTTGCAACATGCAATTTACATAAGAATTCTCTTTGGTCGATTTTATAAATTGACTAAACAGGTGAATTTCATGTCATTCTTTTATTACAGTCATTTTACCGTTTATATAAAATGGTAATTGTTAGTCATATTGCATGATGCAATTTCCATTAGGAAATTCGTTGTTCTTTCACATTTACAATATCTTGTGGTGTTTACTGAATTCGCATGCAAATTATCTTAGATTATCAACAATATACCGAATTAAAAATTTTATGTGTTTGGAGGCCTTCACAAGTTTTGTTTTCAATAAAATGTCTAACATTTAATCGAGTTTAACTCTTTACACCAACCGTAATTCACTATATTACGTGTGCATGTACACCATCGTGGATAAGACCTTTAGTAAGAAAATAACTAACTTTCTTAACAAAAAATGTCTTGGTACCAACGATTGAGCCGCAATTCAACCATTCATTTAAACTTCTACAACAAAACACTTTATGCATTCTATATAGCATCGGTGTTCTTTTCATTGCCATCCATTACATTTGAACGACAATTTTGTCTTAACAATAGCCATCTTCGAAATATCAACAAAATATTTTCATCTGAATAGGACAAATTTTCTTTTATTTTTCTTCAGTTCACAATTCAACATTTAGAGCTTTTTCTTTTTAGTTTTCCACAAAAGGGCAGGGATAGAAAATTTCATCGATGTCTGTTTTAAATTACCGTCCATTTTTAAAATTGATGTGCACAATCTTTACGTAAACAATGTTTAGTTTGTAATACAACATATCTCCCCTCACATACAACTGGACTATGTAATATAATCGTCTGTTTGCTCTTTCAAACAATCAACAAAATGACCTGGAACAATTTTTCTTTCGTTTCCTTTCAATTTTTTTATTTCAATGAAAACTTCACATTCAATTTTTTGTTGTCGGAACTTTCATAACTTCTATAGCTAAGCCAGTTCTTCTTAATACATCATGGAGTGCAAATATAATCGATGCTGGTCAGAGACTTGGATATTTGATTCGACTAAATTGAAATTGCAAAAAAATAAAACACGAGAGGATAAAAAATCAGAGAAAGAGGACATTAAATTCAACTGTGATCCATCGAAATTTCATCTAATATGTTTTAATACAATCGTAATAGATGGAAAGCATATCGAATCATAAGAAAAACTTCTTTCTGTCCTGTCCTATTCAATTCTTATGTTTGATTATAGCCATCATCTGCTTGAATCAGTCATCTAATGGGTTTTTCAAGCAAAATTCATCACAGATCAATTTTAGAATCTTTCTTTTTTTCATTTTTTATTAATATTTTTCTCTGTAGAGAATCTTGTATGCATGACTGCTTTATAAAATCACTGTTTGAGTAACCGTTTACCCTCGTTTTATAGATTGCCTTGCCTACAGTACTATAATCATATAGATGTTATCTCTGTATGAACATCTAAACATTGCAAATTACAATGTTCAATTTATAGAGACCAGAGCAACGGAGTTCATAGAAAGAATGAAATAAAAATCCGATTATAAACATAATTGCAACATATACACTTTGGATAAGGTCACGAATCTAAACGAATGAAAAGGTTTTGATCTTTCTCATTCTAGACATTTTCAAGTCACTTCCATTACACACTTTCAGTTAAATGTACATAATTTCATTATTTAATAGTAAATGTAATCACTGTTTCTCAAGGTATATAAATGGCAATTGAACATTATAATATACGATACCAACATATTGTCTTTACTTGCCCTAAACTTTTTAGGTTATTCGTTGAACCCATCCCCCAAAAATGCAAAAAAAAAAGTTATTACAATGAACACTTTACATTAAATTAGAAACAATATGAAATTTTATTCCAAATTGTGACCATATAAAATGAATTTATGTGCAAACACGTTGAACGTGTAATTATTTTGTGGCTGATTTAAACTTTCAAATTGGGATTAAAGAGCCAAACAACCACCATAAAATAATAATAAAAATAAAACTAAATAACAGTCAGAAAGAGAGAAATAAGGTGCCCACCCAGTTTTCTATTATACTCCACATGAATACATGAAATGCAATTTAAAATATACAACTTAAGCCATTTTCCAGTTTTCAAAAAAACTAAAACTTCTCCATCCAAATCTCCACGTTTGGTGTTTGTGCATGTTGTCTTCCGATTAAAGAACACCAACCACTTTGTCTGTTACTATAACAATGGAGATACATAAGAGAGATTTTAGCACTTGAATACTGGTAAAGACAAGTCACATTACATTAAAATCGATTTAAAATTGTATAAAATATTTACTAGTGAAAAAGATGTACCAATTAATGGAACTACATGACCACTGTGTGTCTCTATTACACCTGTAATAATCATTTATTGGTATCACCCCCCAGTTGGACATTGATGAAATGTAAAAAGAACGCCTCAACTAACAACAACAATACAAAGTCAAAATTGGTCTCTGGTTGTGAATCCACAGGACTTACAACTTCTTAAATGTCGTATTATCTACGGTTTATTGATCAATTTAACGTATTTGGTCAGTTCAGTATTTCTTCTTTTGGCCAACAACAGAATTTCACATAAAAATAAAACATAATTCACATCGAGTGGTTAAGACTAATGGTCATGTTGCCAAAAAAAATTTCCGTTTTATTTATTTCCAGTTTTACTACTAAAGATTCTTGTTGTCGTTTTTCTATTTTTTTGGTTGGCTGGTCTGAATTCAATAAGTTTCAATTCCCATGCTCTATTGGGATAGATACACTTCAATCTGAATTGAATAACATTACACTCAATAACTCGTATATAGAAAATGTAATATTTCTGCTTAAATTGAAATGAATAGCATTTGAAGGGATGCTGGGCTTTTTCGCATAAATAAACACATGTCCATCATGATAAGTACCATTATTTCGCTGACCACAGCTCATTTTGTTTGCCACCAAGTAAATAGTTTTGGACGATTAAAGGCATACACAGTCAAAGGAAGTTAGCGAAAAAAATAAAGAAAACTAAAAGAAAATTACAGTTTTCCATCGAATTCGTAAATGTATTAAGAAAATCTGTTTTCTATTAAGAAAAAAACAAAATTATTATTATTATTCTATACCATCCAAATAACTTATTTTCTTCGTTGCTGTCCGTTGACCAGATTTCCGGTACCATTTCATAAGCTTTTATTTTCTCGTCATAGCAAAACAATTTGATTTTTCAAATTTTTTTTGGGCAAAAGTCGTTGAGCATAACAACAACAATCTATTAGATTCACTATCAAAGATATTAGTAGGTGGTTACCACCCTCGAGGCAACAAAAAAAATTGTTGAGCGCCAAAAAAAGGCGCCAAATTGTCGAGTATTATTTGCTATGTGAAAACATCAGACACTACGAATCATCGTCATGTACGAAACAATATGAAACCATATTTTTTAAGCGTAAGCTGTTTTTTTTTCCATTTTTTTTTTTCGTCCTAAAGTCCGTTTATGTGAGAGGACACCCGGAAAAACCTCCCATTATTAAAGTACAAAAAAAAAAATAAGATGTAGAAGATTGTACCCTTCCGTTTATCCCAATGTTACACATTCCAGTTAAATTGACATACAAACATTGTGAATGTTTTTACGAAACTGTCTTAGCTGGAGACACAAAAGACTATTTTCCTTTATGGTTTTTCTTCAATTTTTACTTTGGGGTTACCCTACACCCTACACCCTACGCATAAACCGTCGCCAATCATCCAAAACAGAGTCCTTTAACGTATTCAATCGTAAACTTAATAATATTCAGTTTATTATTGACCACTTGGAATTGTGAAAACCTAAAAACGATATCATAAACCGCATCACTTTATCCTCTCCCCACATACAATAAAGAGAAGAGAAACTCATCATAATTTCCCATCTATCGAATTTTAAATGTAAAAACAGGGAGAGCACATTCACTTGGCCAAGCAATTCCATCAACTAGTAAGTGTCTACCCCCGCACGCATTATTGAAATAATTCACAACCCCAGTTTGGTTTTCAGTCAATATACAAAATAAGAAAATATTTATGAATATTATTATGTGTTTTGCATAAACGCGTTCAGCATTAAAGAACCGATATCCTTTTAACATTAGAAAGGAATAATAAAAAAACAAAAAAAAACCGAAACGGAATATTATAAAGCTAAATCCATTTTAAAAGGAACCAATGTATTTTCCTTTTATTTTATCCCATATATAATGTTATCCTTATGCAGTGTTTTTTTTTATACATTTTTCATAATGTTCAGTCAATGTTCTTAAAGAGAAAAATGTTGTGAAAAATCATAGACAACATACATTTTGGCACACAATGAAAAAGGATCAAGTGAGGACCTAAAAAAGAAACTCATATGACTAGTAGAGTCACATAATGAAACTATAGATGAAAATGGATATATGTGTACACTGTTCCTTCTTGGTTACTCAAATGGATAATGATATTTTTGTCTTAACGAGATTTTATATTGGCGAACCGAAAAGTGAAAAAAAAGAATAAACGAAATGTAGAGAGAGATGATGATGTACCAAAAAGAAAATTGTCTAGGGATTTTCATTGTTCCCATTGCATGTAGTAGTTTGTATGTCTTATTATTATGCTGGTCTCTTGATCCACAAAAAGAAATACTTAGTTATATGTTAAAGACAATAACGATATTCAAGTGTACACTGCATAGAAAAAAAAGTTAAAATATTGATATTAGTACAAGCTGAATTGTTCAGTAAAACTTATAGGAACAGAAAACTTTTACTCGTCTATGTATCACATCCAATTACTCGAATATATTTAGATTTACTCTTGATCATATTCTTTCCAATGAACAGGTCTCTTCTTCTTTTCCTGAAGATCTTTTATTCACTTTGACAAAAGGTCCAAGAGAAACATACACATAAACTAAATATGAATTCATGTGAATAAAAGGATAACTGAACCATGTTCAATTCATTAACATTTCCCATTTTGTTTTAAATTCATGATACAAAAGTTATTCATTAAAAATTGAACAGAATATTCAATGAATTTTAACTCCATTTATAGTTTTATAACAAATACTTAATGAATCAAGGATTTCTGTATTGAATTTTCTACTTTGAACTTTTCTTGGTTAATCAAATTTTATTGTTATTTGTCTATTAAATTTCAAGTAAATGAATATGGAATAAAAATGAATTTATTTTTGTTTTTTTATGGATTTTAGTTTAATAAATCACCTGGTGACAGGTAAACTAACAAATAGACAACAGAATCCAAATAAAAATATCTCAGCCGAAAGTAAACTTATCACATGATAAACATCAATTGGTAATCAAAGTTATGTGGACTAAACAAATAGACTGAAATCAAATATTGCAATTACTATGAATGAATGTTCTGTTATTTTTTTTCCTCGATAATCTCAGTCTCTTGTTATTATTTGAACAACATAATGCTGCGTACTATAGAAATTTGTTATTGGATTTCAATTTTATTGATAAATACATTTATTTTGTGGTGAAATGCACCTGTGCATTGGACCATCATCTTTATATATTCAGGATAAATATTTTTGTCTGTCACTTCATCATCTGTTCAAAGCCAAAATAACAAAATAACTTCTCTATAGCAAAAACTTTCGCAACAAACATTTATTCACCTCATCATTGGCAAAACATCCAAAAAGTATTCAATGAATTCATCGTTGATAAAAAAAAACCAGTTGTTGGCCACCTCGGTATATATGGTAAACAAAATATTTCTGTATTTCATTAAATAAAAACATTTTCATTTGAATTTTCACAGTTTTTCTTCGGTGCCATAAATCTTGGCACGTTGTAATGTCAACATAATAAGAACTAACAGATTTTCCAACTCCACTACACGCCTTAAAATCCATTTAAAATTATAATGAAAACCATTGTGAAACTAATTTAAAATACAATTTAATTTTTGAAAATGAATTTATAAGAAATTTTCGTTAAAAAACATTGAACAGAATGAAATTCATTTAGAAAAATATTATTGTAATCGCAATGGATTAAACCAAATAAAATTGTTGCGGTGAAGTATCATTCATTTTTTTAAAAGCATTCAATATAACCACAACAATTTATAAAATTCAAAAAGGAAAATTAATTATAATCACAATTTAATTGTAATGTGTCATTTTACGTTAACTGAATTGTTCAAGAAAAATGGATTTAACTCTTCCAGTTTTCATCAAAAATAAAACAAAACCACATAACAGCACCTTAAGAAATTAAATTCAATTGTCAGATTTAAAAGAATACAAATGAAGAAAAAAATTACAGAAACTTTTGCGGTTAGAAAAAGTAACTCTTTCTCAATGTGTCATATGATACAAGACGGTCGGTGAATATTATGACAATAATTTTCTTTTTTTTTTAGTTAAAATCCAGTAGCCAAAAACTTTTAGAAAATTGAAATACAAACAACCAAAAACTCTGAGATATTTTTCCGTTTCCTTTTCTCCACACAATCAAGGTTTCTCATGATAAATTTTCTCTGAGTTTTTCCCCCATAAAACCAAGATATTCGTTACATTCAATGAATTTTCCATTGTTAAGCTCTGCATGAAGTTTTCATACCAACAACAAAAAGACACAAACAGAACCATTTAAAAAATAACTAAAGAATCATTTGTTTGATAACCGGAGCCACACACACACACTCACATAATCCAAGTGTAAATTTATTTAGGAATAAAAGCATCATATAAAATCAGTCTAATATGAATTAATGAAAATTTAATTTATGTGTGCCAACTTACAATTTCTACCTAAACTCGTGTTAGACATTTTCCATCGTATTGTATTTAGTCTTTAAAAATTGTTTTTCCTTGAATTTGTTTAGTTAAATGAACGGGTCCTGTACCCCCACACTACCCTCTAACCATCGCTCATATATTTTATAATCCAAATATAAACAAACAGAATAGCCTATTCATTAGTTAAGGAAATGTGTAACGGAAGCCGCATACATCTAACAAACAATAAGGCAACAATTGTACTTGATATCCACAGAATCATTCCATTGGTTTTATGGTTTTTTTTTTTTCATTTTCATTTCAGTTATTCACTCAACGTTGAAGTAAATTAGAGAATACAAAATAATTTACACAATAATAATGCCATTGTTATAATTTATGTACATAAGCATAAAAGGAAAAATCATAAAATGGTAAAAATATGAAAAGTTAAACTTTGATATCAACACCCCGAAAAAACCGAGTCCTGGCGATTTACAATTTCTTTGTCCGTACCATACAAAGACGATGGTATGAGATGAATTAATTGGTAACTCTGAAAAGTTTATCTCTGACTCAGCCATCGTTGACTGGCAGACAGTGAAGAAAACAATTCTTCATTGTTTCACCATTATTTTATCCGTTCACCGGAGAACAACCACCCCGACTACCTTTGAACCATTAATGGGAAATACATAAAGCAAATTCAGATTGTTTTTCGTTCTTCTTATTTTATTCTGTTTCAAATAACCAGTGAAATGGACCAGTGATAAGAAAAGAGAGTGTGTTTTTAATTGATTTTCATCTGGTTGGTTCCAAATATTTTATTTTGATCGGATAAAATGTAGACAGATTGAGTCAAGAAGACCAATGAGTCTCAGCTAAATGCTATACAAGATAGATAAATTGTATGTATTTCAATTTTACTTATTTTTAATTAATGACACTCCTCATCACCTTTTTGTGTAAAATTTTTAAAATGGTGACAAACGTTAAGTTCACCAGTAAAACAAAAGAATTTAAAATTGTAAAAAAAAAGGTGAAGATCTGTGAACGGAACTAATTAGACGATCCTGAGACCTGCTCACCTCCACCCACTACTTAGTCTATATCCGGTATACAAGTTCACCATTTATGCCCGTAACACAACAACAAAAGAGAAAATTTTCTTGAAAAGATTTTCTCCTTTAACGAAAAAAATCAAAAAGTAAAAGAAGGAATGGGGAAAAATAAATTTTAAGTTTTAATGGAGGTGAAACTCATACCCTCAATTTAGTTAGGACAGATTCTCGAAATCTTCTTAACCTTAATGTAATTACGACTTTACCCGTTGACAAAAAAAAATAAAACGAATTCTATCTACCATTTTATGTCTCTTGATGGTGTTTTCATACTATACATTTTCAATTTCTTTTATTTCATTTCTATGTTTGAATGGTGTGTTGTCCATCACTAAAATCTCAGTGGATTTCAGAGTTAAAAAAAAAAATAATATGAAAACAAGCAAAAAGGGATCCTCTTTTGAATTATATTTCATTGAAACAAAGTTGAATGGTCGAAAGAATGACTGAGTATAGCAGTGAGGTCAAAAGGATAACGAGAGTGAATAAGAATTTTTCGTTGACATGAATTATGTAAGGTACACATGCCATTATGTTCTATTGGCCTTCTTCACTTTGTCTATATATTTTAGATATTCGCCAATTTAAAATAAAAAAAAACACAAAAAGAAAAGATGAAAAACTCTCAATGTTCACATATTCTCTGTTTTGAGTCACCCAGTCCCTCGTCCCAACAGTTGGTTTTCCTTTTGGTCAACCCCGGGGAGACCTTTTATCGTATTCTGTTGATGCCATTGATTTCAATGTTTCACTATGCTTGGTCTCATTCACATGTAGTTCTCTGCTTCTTTTTTTATTCTGTATCTCTTTTTTTTTTGTCTGTTTGGGTTACATTTATTACCATATTTGGCGATTAAGAATGCGATGGGTCAGTTAATTTATTTGCCAAACAATAAAATTCAGTCAACCAAAAATGGAAATATAGAAAGAAATGTACGCCATCCACCACCAACCCCGTAACTAGAAATTTATCTATTCAGAATTGAACCCTCCAACACTATCCAGATTTATGGATATGTTTTTCCGCGAAATCATCTGGTTTTAGTTCTCTATTCATGTGTAGATTTTTTTACGTTTGTTTGTTTATTTTTAACGTTGCATACAAAGCACTTTGGGAATACTTTATCTTCTTAAAGGTTCAGTGTCGTTTTACTGCGAAACAGAAAGTTCAATGGAACGCACATTCAATGATATGCCAATGCTATGATACACATTGGAGCACTAACTGAAAGAAATGTAAAAAACGATAAAGGATAAAAACAAGAAGCAACGAAAAAAAAGAAGAGAATTTCATATGCATGACTGGAAAATTTATGGGATGTGTATATTTGCTGACTATCTTTCATGACGATTCGGCATTATAATGATCTTGTACTATGGGTTCAGTCATACGCAAATAGACCATATGTGGACACATCCATAGGAAGTTGAGGAACCAGAAACTTTTAAATGGTTTTCTCTGCCTTTCAAATGGATATAATCGAGTATGTGTGTCTCTCTCTCTCGTTATTATTAAATATCTTATTGACTAAGGAACAGTCGAGTCCAGAGAGATGCTGACCATTCGAGTTTTTATTTGACTAAAGAATTTCAGAAAATGAATTGACGAATAAGTTGTCCCCTCCACCCAACCAGCCACCCCCAAATAACTCATCCAAGTGCAAATTATGAGAAAAACTAATAATATGAATATTGCAATATTTTAATGGTCATAAATCACAATATTTCAACCGATGATATCACACAAACATTTTATTCAGTTCGTTGATCTTTAACTAACAATATTTAAAGAGTACAATATCATATGATCTGTTCACAATTAAATGTGATATTATTTAAGTTCAAAAAAAAAAAAAAAGAAACAAGACTACGATGAAACAACATAACATTTTCGTTAACAGAACAAGAAAAACTAAAAAAGCAAATTATAAGATTCATCATGAAACGACCTTCACGTTATAGAAAACAAATAAAAAAGAAACAGAAATGTTTAGAAATAAAACATGATTGTTAAAAGATTAAAGGTGTAAAATGTTGAATAGAATGAAAGATTACAACGTCTGACATTGCAACAGAAAACAGAATTAAATCCACCACGGAATATCATCGAACAACATCAACGTAATAATAAAAACCAAAACTAAGTAAACTATGAAACAGACAATCTACCTGAAACATTATATTAAATTAGACAGTATAACATAGCATAGGGAATCATGATTATTATTAATTTTTTTTTCATTTTGTTACAATCTTTATGTTTATCTCATTCAATAGCATTGTAACATAAAAGAATTTAAAAAACAAAAATCTGTTTAATGCTAAATAAATTCTATATTCTGGCGACGATATGAATTTGGCTTTCAGTTGTAATGAACATTCAAGTACGTAAAATAAAAAAAAAAAAAAAAAAAATAGATTCCATAACATCAGATGATTAAACGTAAATGAATGGCATAAATTAAAACTCTTGCATATTCAAATTCTACCAAATGGAAGTTACACTGAACGCCAAAAAAAAAAAACGGTAAAGGGAAAAACTACGTTGATATGCTTAAACATACCTCTTCGCTGTATAAATTTTAATATATGGTAACTGTAATGAATACTCTCCTTCTCTATATACATACACACACACACACTCAGTAATACTAATAACAATGTGAAAAAGTATATACGAATTGTATAAATAAAATACATTGCAACAACACCATAAACTTAGTTGAATCCTTGATAATTACAATAGTACACGGAACAGTTAATTTAATTAAAAATTGCATTGCATCTATTTTCAATTCACACAATGGAATCTCCCACAAACTTCGTTTTTCATTTCGATTTTGTTTTTTCGTTTTAATTTCAACGTTATCTTATAGTTCGCATTTCATTTTGTATCACAGCATCATTTATTTCTAGTATTTCTCTTATTTTAGTACTGAGAGAGAATCTAAAGCCAAACCATAAGAATATGCGGTTTTATATCAACTATTTTTGAGTCACACAATGGACAAAGCCAACATTTATTAATCGCAGTTAAAGTGAAATGAGAAGGGATTCTTCATTTTTGCCATGTGCAGTATTCACATTCCGAACGTTTTACCAACAAATACAAAGAATTAAAAAACAATTCAAGAAGAAATGTTTAATTGCAACACCCCAAACGTTTATTTTCATTAGTCACTCTGAGCATTGCATTTTCTATTTCACTTAGTTTTTGTTCTCACTCATTTATTAATTTTCATATCTTTAACAATGTTCTTCGGGGCAAATTCTCAACTGTTTGATTATCAGCTATGGTTTTGGCGTCAAAAAAAAATGAAAATGATAATTTCTGCAACCACATTGTAATTATGATTTTTCAACGTTCCATTTATGAAATCTTCATAAAACCATTGGCGTCATTTTTATTAATGTTGACCTGACATTTTAATGAATATGATTTTTCATTTGCAACACATACACAGAATAACAGAAAAAGAATCACTGTAATTTGCCACATTCATTATTTAGTGGGTTCAATTCAACCAAAAGACGTACAGAATTTTTAAAGATCGAAATCTTATTATAACAGCAATTATCAAAGTCAAAGTGAGTATCATTCAGAGCGTCGATGGATGAATAAAAATCCTCTTATTTCATTTTTTTTTTTTGTTCATTCGGTTTCCTTGTATTCTTGTGACCACAATCGCGTAGGTAATTCATCCTTGGTTGTAGTTGATATTCCCTAAGGATATTCTCCAAAAGTATTTCACCATCTGGAGGAATCTAACAATAATGCGGTTGTCGCTTTCGCGACTTCTTTTACGCTAAACATCCAATTGTATGATGGTGCCCCACAAAACGATACACCGTTGAATAGCAGAGATTACAATATAAATTGGATTGGTTTTGTCGGTGATACCATTATTAGATTTATCTTCATTTCATCGTTTGGTCTTATACAGAAATTATATGGAATACTTCAAACCGCCATCATCGTACACAAGACACCACCCTCACCACGTAAATATTTTTGTGTGATTGAAACGGTAATCGGAATTAAATGGAACAGAGTCACATGCATACAAAGAACAAGGAAAACCTCAAGCTCAAATTCAAATGATATTAAAACAGATAATTTATCTGTGAGTGAATTTTCCCCAAAAAATTCTACTACAGTGGATATTGTCTCCCAATGAGCCATAATGATAAACTTAAATGACGATTAAAACTAACGACATAAACCAACAAGAAACATAACAAAGATAGAAATAAAAATACCATTCCATTCACAGTAAAATCAAATGGAAATTGGATTTCCCACAGGAAATTAGATGAAAACCATTCGTATCTGATAGCAAATCAACGAATTGTTTGATTCTCCAATGTCTTCTACTCCAACACTGAAAAATAATTGGAAAACTAAAATTATCCAATGTTTTACTCGCCTTTATGATATCGATATGTTTGGTTAAATTCATCCATTTCAGTATCATTATCTATTGTGTACCACTCTAATGAAATTACATTAATTTCCGTTCACGTTCCAATCAATTGTCTACATCGATTAACCAAATAATCATAGCAAAAAAAAAGAAATACACAAACACCTTTAATAGATCATGAATTTTCTTATAAATAATTTAATCGAATACTTTACCACCCATCATTTCCCAAAAAACCCAACCGGCAGCAACAAGATATGACTATCCGAATAAAATACAAATCCATACGTTGTATAGGAATAGAATTTAATTGAAAATGAATCGATGACCTGAATCACGATCATCGATTAAATTAAATTATGCATTGATACACAATACAACAAACACCGTTCAATATGAAAAAAGAAAGGAATATTACACATCTACATTGTCATTGATTGTATCACAACTTAATTCCCCAAACGGATACAAATCTAAGATGTGTTTATATATCAAATTACTAGCCAACAATAGAGTTTTAATATTAAAAGATATCAATCTCTTGATTATTTGTCACTAAGTAAATTCAATTGTGTTTACATGCGTCTAGTGTATAGCATTTGGTCCTATTCAACCGTTCGCGTACTAACCAAATAAACAAGATGTAATAGAAGAACTAATAAATTATTAATTTGTCCCCAGTTGAATTTTAGCAGAACTAGAATTTTTTTTCCTCTTACAGCTAAAACATTAATTCCATAAGACCCGGTGACTTATTTCTACCCAAAGTGACACTGAACAAAAAGAAAAACGAAAAATTAGTAAAGTTTCCCCAATTAAGTTTACGGTTTTTATTTCGTTTCTCTCCTTTTTTTTTTTTTGATTACACGCAAACAAATATTACACGTTGAATTTAATTTCAGATTATTTTAGTTCTATTCACTTCATGTTTCGCATTTATAAAAGAAAGAGAGAGAGAAATACATTAAGTACACGTAAATGACTCGAATAAAATAAATGAAAAAAAAAAACGAAAATTATTCGTGAGACATAAAGGTGTGTAATTAAATAGTCATGAAAATATCTAATAAACCATGTTTGGCTTGTCTATTTCAGGTCTCCTTATTCTTTATTTAAATCAAACAAAAATGAGATCCCGCTCTTGTGTAGGCGACTTTTTGGAACGCAATTACAGTGAAACTAAACTTCTTATTATTTCATACCATAGACTTTTACTAGCACGTTATTCTTGTCATTCTTCGAATGGGGGGATAATCGTAAGAATAACAACAAAATAAACATAAGAAATAGAATATAAATGGTAATAGAAGTAGTACACACGTTTTCTTAAAATCGTTAATATTATTCTTCGAACAACTGAAAGAAATAACCAATTTAAAAACAAACAAAACCAAATAGATAGATACGGAACAACCTTTTCATAGGCAATTAATATTTCAACCCTCCGACTGTCCGAGACTTGTCGAAATTCATTAATAATAATTACGTTTAAATTATACCACAACTTTAGCTAATACACCACTGTCCTAATACAATATGAATAATAGAACTAAAAACAATTCAACCGTTCAATTATTGATTGTTTCTTGCTATTTTATTCAGCCAGCTATCATTAAAATTATATTGAATATGACCAAGAAGTCTATCTCATATGATTATATCTGGTTATACATAATTAAATTAGTGTGTCGATCTAACACCCAATGAATCAGTTTTTCATTACCAAAAAACTAAAAGATTAATCTATGAAAATCACCCGTGAAAGAACAATAGTAAAATTGATCACTAATCATACGGTAACGAGGAACAAAAATCAATTCCATTCTAATTGTAATGCTTTACATAAAAATTATGTTTAATCCATTATGGTTCAGGTATAATAAAAACACCAAAAATATAATAAAAAAAAAAACTTCAACATTATAAGAAATTGGTTACAGAAAATCAATGAACATAGCAATATTGTTATTATTATTAATGAACCATGTCAATAACTCATTCATTACTTCAACTTTTTTTTTTTAGCTTTGCTTGTTGTCTTCTATTGTCTGATTTAGATAAAACTATTAAGTAAATCATTACTGGTATAGATTGCTAGCTAACAATGAATAGAATTCAACATCATTATTTGATATTATCTCAACAATTGGTATAAGAGATCATAAAACCATATAAATTGTTACACTTAATGACATTTTATTTTAATTCAATTAGATGCTGGTTATTCTCTGTGTAATATGAGCCTTCTAAACAATCGTTTCCCAATAAAATCTAGTCTAGAATTTCCATTCAAGATGTCGTTGGATATCCAATCATTATAATTCGCACAATAATAACAATATTGTTAACAATTTTTGGTTTCACGTTCATAACATTCCATATGATTTATGAATTATTTATTACGAAAAAAAAGAATTGAAAATCATTAATGAATTGTTTATGATAGATTCTTGGTGGTATACCACATTGAAAAGACTTTAACCAATTATAATGGAACAATAGAATGTAAACTATTAGATGGGGTTTTTATTTTATTTGTATTTTGGTGTTCCATATTTGTTCAGTTGACCTTAAGAAAATCGTATTTATGTCAGTACAAAAGAAACAATTTCCAAATGATATAAACAAAATTGTGCTATGAAAAAGTATAAAAGAAAATGTTACATTAAAGAAATAATGTCGCGCAACCGGTATTGAGTATACTCAGCTTCCAATTTCAAAGAGAGAAAAAATAAATTAATAGAATTGCGTAAGGGCAACTGTTTTGTGTTCATTGGCAGATCAATTGAATATTTTTGAAATAATCAATACACTTAGTTTACAGTTAATTGCGTAAAATCATTGTTGACTCATTCAAGTATTCAGTAATTCACCAATAAAACCATATCATAATTAATCCCAAAAACCATATATTCCATACGTAAAACCCTAAAATTAACGACCATATAATACAGTGGGGGGAAACTTAAATGGATCAATTTGTGTTCACTACAAATCAATTCAAATCATTTGATACAAATCCATCAATTTTATTCACGCCATACACAATAATTCGATTAATGAAACCAAAAACAACACTGCCAGACTCAAAATAAAAAGTGTTTCTATTTTTTTTTTTTTATTTTATCTTAAGGCAATCAATTAACCTTGATAATGAAGTAATTATAGACATCAACACAACTGTATTAAATCGAATTTATTTCTATCAATTTTATTCCACCATAATAAAAGTACGCGCTTTATGGGTAAATGAATGCCTCCGCACTACACAATTATAATTATTGTATACATTTATTTGACATGGTAACACATAATTGTTGGATTATATTGAACAATAAAAAGAATTACATGAAACTTATTTATACGCCGGCAGTCATATGTCGAGTACACAAACAAAACATTATAAGAAATTGAATTGCAAGAAATACTTTTGATTTCTTTTAATAATATTCACCGGGTGTCAGTTTGAAATAAAAATTTGTTTAACAATTGAATAAAAATAAATATGAAATCTTAATCTCTCTTCATATGATCTCTATTTAATCCAATCACTTAATAATTTCAAGAAATATTCAATAACGAATAAATGAGAAACACGTTTATTTAATATCTCTCTTTCACCTGGATTAACCTTAAACGGTTTCAGTGAATCATGATTGACATTCGTTTGGGCGATAATGAATAATAAAAATAAATTGAATAAAAGGAATATTAACACTTAGAGATTTACATACCAACACATCATTTAAGTAATTCATAGGCACAATGTAATTGCCTGTTCATTTAATGGATTATATGGCAATGATTAAAATCCTGGAAAAGTGTCTGAACACAAGAAAATTCTTAATACGACAGTCAGCTGTAACATAAATTCAATGTATTTAAATATTCTTCTATCTCTTTACCCTATTGAGTATGACCATGGATTATGCTCAATTTGCAAAATGTGATAATTTATGTGAATTTTCACTGACAAATCCAATGGGATCAAATAAAAGTTTTTCACCTGCGCCTTATTTAGCTGCTAGTAACGTAATACCGATGAGTTTAAAACTTTCTCAAATAAAAAAAAAACATAGAAGTAAAATAAAACGTTAATACATTTTAGCATAATCCAAAAAACCGAATTTATAAAAATTAAATAAACAATTTCTTCACACACAACTTTTTTCATCTGGAGTCAAGCATCAATAGAGTCTCCATTGAATGGAACAAATTCTATAAGAACAGGAAAAACCAAAGGCTCTTCTCATTTGGTCTCTCTTACAAAGTGTATTCAACTGATAAGTATCGTGAATGTGCCCAGCCTAAATAAATTGTGGATTTTCACCGTTTTTCACTTCGTTCCATCTGTTTGCATTTCGAATTTAAAAAAACAAAATTTTCCAACTGTTTTTCTTGTATTTGCATCGAGACTTTGGCAATCGAATAGATTTTTTTTTCTCTCTTTAGATTCTGTACAAGGTTTCCTTATTTTTCCCCCCATCATCGTGTCAATAAGATAATCCCGTTGCTATACAGAGCCGCAGTAAACAGCCAATGATCCATATATTCAGAATTTAATACTAAAAAATGAACCATTTCGTATGTGTTTCTCTATAAGAAAAAAAACAACATCAGATTTCATCTCAAACAAAAATTTTGTCTTTCAATTCTCAAACGGCTCAACAAAAATGTGCCAAAAGGAAAGAACTGCACCATATGCCACTGGTTTGATACCTCCAACAGACAACACCGTATGAAAACTTCCAACATTCTCGATTTTTTTTTGCTTCCTCTTTACCATTCTGCGGTACTTTATCCTGATCCCAGAGCCATAGTATAACAGTAACCAATGGCATACAGACGAAAAAAAAAGAGAATTACTCCGAATGGGAAATCTACTTATCATTCTTATTTGCTGAATGGATTTAACTTTTTATCCTATTTGTTAGAATCACGAAAGAAGAAAAGTCCAATGTTTCTTTTTTTTTTTATCATTGCCTCTATACGATATACTGAATTTTATGTTTCCCGCTATTGCTGTTTGAAATACTATTTACCACTCTAAACATTGAGTATTGCGGAACAAACGAAATATCTCTACTGAACATAAAAATAAATATAATTCCGTTTTTATGCATGTTATTCTTCAATGATTCCATGATTCAGAAATACCGGCCTTCAAATCAGAATTATATATCCCGTATAGATCGACAGTGGTGTACCATTTTCATTGAAATTTAATGCAACCACTTTAATAAAAGGTGAAAGTTATTCTTGAATACAAAAATTGAAAATCATATGAAAACTAACTCATATTGGTTCAATCAGTTCAACAAAAACCTGGAAATATGAAAATTTAAAAAAAAAATGTTAAAGCTCACGATAACAGAATCACATGGAGCTTTTCATTTCTTCAAATGGATGGGTGCACTTCATATTCGATAGAATTTTTAATGACGCATTATGATAAACCCCGAGAACTCTGTATATACGGATAACCCCATAATACTCTACTATGGTTGGACGAAATGATAAGTACGATCAAAATTAACAAAAGGAAATAATAAAAAAAAAAAGATGTGGAAAGTATATTCAAATGTTATTCGTTTAATGGATTTGATGGTCTTTTTTATCCATAATTCTCGTTATAAACTCATGTTTTAGGAACTTCAAGAGATTCACTTCAATTATCATTTTCTGAATCCACTTTACAGCGGTTTGATTCCACAGAAAAACCTCATTGATCCGACCCAAACATACCAGCAGTGCAATGTTTCTCTATTCAGATTATAAATTTCATTTTCTCTGTTTTTTTTCCTCATTTGGTTCAAAAACAAATGTATCTCCTTTGCACTGTGTTAAATATTTTAACCCTTTTTCCTATAAACCGTTATCGGAAAACCAAACATTTTTATAATTTTTGATGGATTTTAAGTCATTTATTACAATGTTTAACGGAATCCACTCGTTCCCAACCCCTAAATCAATAGCACTTTTTTCTTCTTATTGCCTTTTAGAATAAAAAAATTTTCATTCAGTTGCCCGATTTGTTTTCGATCATCGTTTTACATATAAAATTATATTCTATGGATCATATAGATTAATGGCATATTTATTGGATATTTTTCGAGTAAAATATCCAATATAAATTTGATATGGAATTATAGAATATTTATATTTTGTATTTTTCCTCAAACTCATCTACCAATTTTCAATACAGTTGAAGTATGACTACGTAGTGGTATTAATGTATCCAAACCTCTCTTGTCTTTTTGACTCAATGTCTATGTATAGAGACGTAGGCCACAGATAAAAACATATTACATATAAATCAATTGTATTCTCTCTCTCTCTCGCAGTATTCAACCACCACCCCCATAACTAACGTTTACATGTGAATATTGATATTTCAGCATAAATAATGATGCACAATAAATTATTTTCTGGGCATTTTTAGTACGGCGACCGGGAGGGTTTTACAAATAAAACGAAACGACATCCATATGGATGAATTGAATGTTAAAATAAAAAAAATTGAAAAAGGTTAGAGTAAAAAAACAATTTTATAGATTTGAATGGACCAAAATATGTACAATACTCTAGCCGTTTATCATGGTATAGGCAGCTGAATCGTAAATTGGTTCTTTTGACCTCATTCGAAAATCAACACCCACACAACTCATCATTGGACATTGATCATTCCCCATTTGATTTTTCATCCCTTTTATTCTATTTTCATACTTGGCCACAAGGTATGCATACGCACATAATGTAAACGATGGAAAATCATATAATTAATTATCAAAATGTTGATATATTAATATTCATTTCCGCCAGTGTGTTTACCTCTAACCCAATGCAGTGCAAAATTTTCAAATGTTTACCGTTCAAACAATCAATTTTTCTTTTATTAGAAAATGGTTTACTTTCCGTTACGCTCTTCAAATTAATGCTGAATATGTGAAATTCTATTTTTATGCTCACATGTAGGTACAACATGTTTATAACAGCAAATCATTATTAAAATTATCATAACACATCGCACATGCAAAAAAAAAAATAATTGTAGGCGATTGTTGATGATAAGATGTATTTGATGCATAAAGACTGTTTTTAAGGACTTGAATCTTCAAATAGATTACTTTGGAACACGACAAAGTTTTCTGCTTTTGGTAATAAAAATTCATTAAAAACGTTCTAATTAATTAGAAAGTGTTGTTTTATGATCCAACAATTCAGGATTTAATGGGAATTTCCAAAACGAACCCGTGATAAAGATTATACATCCGAAAAGAAAAGGAAAAATAAAACTTTTATTTTTATTAAACGCATCATCACCTGTGTGTTACCATTTAATTTTCTTAAAAGAAAAGTTTCTTACTTATCAAACAATTTCCGATACCTTAAATTTAAAAAAAAAAAAAAA
>JXOR01000134.1:110619-142899 GCA_001014335.1 Coboldia fuscipes | reverse complement strand
AAAAAAAAAAAAAAACATAAATACAAAAACGTGTAGGTAAATATGCTATCAAAAGAAGCAAGTCTAATCTATTCTACCTGTCTACAGGTATGATTGAAATATCTCAAGAGTATGTTTGATGTAATATAAAACATAACCGAATTAATAAAACTGTCAAAATAATTGCACGAATATCAACCAGTCACAAACAATCCCAAAGCTCAACTTATAATTAAGCCATCTCTATTTGACCTCTTCTATCACCTACGCCATAAAAAAGGCAATCCATTTAAATCCTCACCTTATTTGTCTTTCACTGCCAAAACAACAAAAAACTCAACGAGATTTTGGAACAGTGTTGAGCATCACAATTTGTTTTTCTATTCAATTCATCACAACACAATCGACAAAAATCCCGAATAAAAAGAGTCACAAATGTATCGCAACAAAATAAAATGCAATTCCAAAAAATCCAGAAGTGACATTACCAGGTGTTTATTGATTTTTATCTTTTGTGTGATTCATCAAATGTTACGTTTTCCATTTCCTGTTTTATTATTGAATTGCCAACCAATGCAAAACAATCATTCACCTTTGAATTGGTGTTCATATCCGTTCAAAATACCATCGTGTCCATTTACCTTCAATACCCCCCCAACATCGATTTCAAATAACAAAACAATTGAAATACACGAATCCTTATTGTCAAATATCTTCACCTTTAAGTTATTAGTTTTATGGCATCATTATATCCTGTGTCTGTTTATATTTCCAATCTCATATCCTGGCACAAATGTTATCCACCCAACCGTTCTGTTGTCTGTCGCCTTCACCGTCAAATTGTTTATTATTGAAAACGTAAAAGAAACAAAAAATTGAATATAACAACCCATTCAATTCAAAATCCGGTTCGAAAAATTGTCAACAGCAATAAATAACGATCAGGTGTGCAAATTCAGCAGTAGTACCGTTTCAAATCAATGCAATTTTCACTTCTGTTGTTGCTACCAATGCAACATTTGCCCACTATTATTCGTAATCCTCAATAGTTTTCATTCAGTAATACATTTTCTTATTCTCCACATCATAGCCAAAATCGGTCAATTACAATGTAGCATCATGTGGCGTTTTCATATCACACACGTTAATTATCCGTTCATATCAATCGACTAATGGTTTATAGCTCAGATACAATTTAATAATCTTCAATCATACATTGTAACATCGTATTCATTAGGCCGCTTACAATTCAATAACATAAATCGATATCATGCTGAGATAAACACTTCCAAAAAAACACCAAGGCGTTTGTTGTATTTCGCCTTCATAATCAATTGATAATTTACTGCGTAAACTGCATCATTTCTCTTCAGTTTCAATGCAAAAAACTCGTTTATTGTTTTTTAAACTTTACGGTATCAATAAAAACCAACAACACCGATTAACTAACAATTTATGCTTACGATTTATCGATTAAATCAACTACATAAAGTTTCAAGAACTGTTTAATTCATCTTCTGGTAAAACGTTGAAAATACTTTCAAGATTTACAATTGAAGCATAACAACTCATACTGTGCTGCCTTTAGATTTCAATTGTACAACAACACTATTGCACGAGGCCCTACAAGATTTGTTGTATTTTATCTCATTACAATGATCGTTTTTTCACGAATTTTATCGTTGTTTCATCTCAACTATGATTACACCCAACCGTTTAAACAACAAAATAGAATGCAATGTGATGAAACTTACCGAGAATGCACAAATCACCAAACAACTGGAGCTCAACATGAATGCCAACCTGAAAATAAATAATTATTTGTGGTCCATTAGAATGGTAAATGACAAAAGTTTTTTAATTTTTTTTTTCATTTTAAAATTTAAATGTTTAAAGTTGTTCCTGATGTTTTTAATGTAACTATTTCAGCATACAAAAGAGTAACATGAAATAGACGATTGCATGGAAAATATAAAAGAAAAAGTCATGAATAGTTGAAATATGGAACCAATCGAATGCCATTTACAATTGCAGGAAACTTTAAAAGAAAAAACGCCCGCGTCGATAATTGTTCGCCTTTTAAATGAAAAAAAAAAAAACAAAAACCGTTTCACTGTGAATAATAAAATGTCAATTCAAGTGATCATCATCTGTAGAATATATTTTATGTTAATCATCATTTAATTCACGATTTATATTGTACTACAGCATACAACACTCATCATCAATGCTATAACCTTAACATTATTTTATTCGATTATTCATATTTTATAAATTGTAAATCTTCAATTATTAATTGAACCGTCAACAGTACAAGACAATTATAATTGTTACTCTGTCGATTACAATACCATATGATTGGTAAAATGAATCAATATCAGATCAATTGGATTTAATTGTATTATACCACTCAGTTTGATTTAAATTACCGAAGAATTGTAAATCATTCGTCAAGATCAACATCACCTTGTATGAATTTTGATCCTCAATTTTGGGTTTTTATTAATCTCCAATCTAACCATCTGACAACTCTCAGGTTCTTGTCAATTAAAATTCATTGGGACTTTTTCACATAAAAAAACTAACTTTACGTTAAATAAAATAATTGAAACGTCAACAGCAACTGTAACCATCCAATCAAATCACAATACCAACAGATTTTAATTTAATTCAACAATTACGGCCTAATGATCACCAAAAATAAATAGATAAAAAAGCACATAGACCAATGATAATTACAGCTAATACAATTCCATTTAATTTATTTGTTTATTAAATATGGTATGTTAAAATGAATTAATCAATGAATTTTATATCATTTGTTCTCTGTAAATTAATTTCACAGATTCATAAATGAGTGCAAATAAAATCTCATTAAATGAAAAAATAAAAAAAAAATTAAACAGCAAAATGGTTGTTTCATAAACAACAGGTCATAGAATGTCAGTATACTCCACCATAGGTAAATCAGCATAAATTATCATAAATTTATTAATTCTAAAACGAAGGAAACTAATATGATTTACAAATTTGTATGGCCAATAATATTCCTAAAACAAGAAGATTTATTTCATGCATTTTCGTAAATTGATTTTAATGACGATATAAATAAATGTATTTCATGTATTTTTCAACACCAAAAAAAAAACTAACTATTAAATGAGAATAGCACGCTTCACTATTTATGGTTATTTAAGTAGGCAATGGGTATTATGGATACAGATTTAGTAAACGTGTAACCATTAATAGCATATAAGCCCTTAATTGTGAATATGCCATAATAAATTCACTATATTTATGAGTTTCACTTTAGAAAAAATAAAAAATAAAATTAATTTTAAATCTACTTTACACCAGAACCATAGGCGATTATTAAATATCAAAATAAAATTCAATATTTAAATGCATCCCTTCACATTTTATGTTCATTATATTCCATAATGGAGAATATATCCAGTTGCACATTAGGGTAATTTTAAAACGAAAAAAAAAAATGGAGAATTAGTTTGGTACACTCACCCCCAAATACAATAATTTTCATACTGATTAACATTAAATTTATTGGCCACATAAAAGTGGTAAATACACTGGAAACAGTTGTTATCCCGATAAATGTATAAAAAGAAATTTAAAATTTATATGATTTCAACTAAACCACCAATTGTACTAGTTTCTAATATTTTCTATTCGTATACGCATTAATCATGTCCAATTATTGCAATCATATTTCAACCAAAAAGTGTATGTACATTTGTTAGTGGTCAGAAATTATACCACCAGAAGAGTTATATCGTATATCAAATATCTAATGAATTTGATTGCGGTCAATTAACATCCATAAAATATAAAAAAACAAACTGTAGTGAGCCCAATTTTGATTAGTAAATTTTAATATTTTAATAAGCACCTAGAAATGTGAGATAAACAACCATGAATTTTTAATGAAAATTGTGTTATAAATTCACCATACCATTGCTACCCTATCCAAGCCCTATCAAGTGCACTTTAATTCAACAAATGTGGGCTTTTAAATCCATCAATTTACACCGTATCTTAGTACCACGAAACTTTAACGTTACCAATTCATTGAACTCACCCAAAAGCAAAGAATTATACGTGAAAAGAAACTATCTAAAATACCGCACCTCTCTTATTAATGCCGTTCAATTATGTTTACAGACATAATGTTAATGTTTCTGTTAGTAACTTATAATTTTTTTTTTTTTTTTTTTTGTTAATGCAACATATGAAATATCTTGCATTTCTCATAAGTGTTATTTCATCGATAAATTATCGATTGATATGTACTCATAGTTCGGAAAATCCATAAATGCTTTTAATATTAAAACAACAAAAAAAAAAAAATAAATTCTCTCCATTACTCTATCCAGACCGAAAATAACACTGATACATAACACCTCTTTATAACAGACATGAAGAATTTAAAATTCAAATGAATATGAACAAAACCTTTATAATAATCACTTTGTACCATTCAATATATCGAATTATGAATTCGTTTGGTATCCCAAAATTCCCAATAAAATATTGTTTTTGATCAGTTCACGATTTTACCTCCTAGAGTTTATCGTTTTAATTCCACATTTCCATCTACTGTACACTAATGCACATATGAGTGAAAGAGCATCAATACGTTGCACTTTTGTTTGCTATTTTTGCATATTTTGCACAATCGTTTACCGAGCAAATCATTAAATATTTCATTCCCTGCTCCATCGCTATTTTTTCTATATGAATTTCAACTAAAAATTTATGCTACTCATTACCAATTACAATGGTATTAACATACCATCCGCATATAAATTTAAACGGAAAAACACAAATTTTCAATTATGAAATCATACAATAATGTCGTATTCAATGTGCATGTGCTTCGATCTTGTTATGCTTTTTTTTTTTCAATCCTCTCATTGAACTCATATTGATATTCATATTGCCGATTAGAGTTTTTGCTTATTTCAATACCTTCTAAAAAGAGTGCAAAAAATAGAAGAATGTTCATGGGTATCACTGAATGATTACAATGACTGAAACTTGGTAAATATTTCCATAGTACTGCATTCGATATCATCAGTGTGCATTCACTAAACCAATGAACCATAAATTCATTAAATGTAATCTGGAGCATAAATTGATGAGATCGAATGAGGTTAGCATTCATCATTACTGTGTCGCCTCTCTCATGCATTCTCCAATTGCCTTTCCAATTTTTTTTAGAAAACTACACAGAAATCAAATACAATTTATCATCCAATGCATAATACAACAATTCTTGTATTTTAAAATGATGGAAATTGTAATGTTTATCCATTTAATAGGCCTATGACACGGGAACTAAAATAAATACGCGTCAAACTAAGAAGTTATAAACAGACATTCATATAATTAGATTCAATTTTATCTGTTTTGCGCGGACTTATGGCAATCAAGACAGTTTCAAGGTTTTGTGTACACACAAGTCAGTGACTAAACACTTTAAGATCAAATCCATTTACTTCTTATTATGGTAAATGAAAATTACCGTTAAACTTGATTCATAAAAATTTCAATTCAATTTCAAACACCACTGGATCTGATACATTAATCTCAGAGTATGCAAAAAAAAGATTATTTTGTATTTTAAAAACATTAATTTCTAGTACATGTACATTATTTTTACATTTGAAATTAACATTCATTTTACATTTACAAAATATAGAAAAAGTAAAACTTTACCATAACTAACATGCCAAATAACAAATAGCAAATTTATGTTATTTTGTATACGGGAAAAAAATAAAAGAATAATAATAGAAGCACAAAACTTTTAGTACTAAATAGAGATTTAACCATAGAGAGTATTGAAACTTTATTTTTAATTAAATGAGTTTTACCATGATTCTATACTAAACTTGTTTCATCATAGATCCCATGGATTTGTGGCCAACTATTGGGTGAGGATCACTCATCCACAGTGTATCCAACAGTGCATGATTTAATATTATTAATTCTATAATCTTATAATGAATTGTACCGTTTAATAGCAACTGATGCTTAATAATGACCACAATTTTAAACTATCTAATTTCAGGATTATCCATCAATATGAACAAAACTGTATGTCGAAATTCACATCCCTGTGACTACTAGTTAATTGTACCAACTAAACTGATAACTAGCAATAGAGATATGAAGGTATGGTATAAACTGTTTATAATTACATTTTTAGTTATTGCGCTAATTGATGTACAACTTTTACTATACTTGCATATATCATTTCAATAAAATCCATGCCAAACTCATTCATTTTATCATTGAAAATTCCAAAACAGTTTTAATTGATGAAAGACTATATCATATACAATGGTTTTCATACACAGAAAAATAATAACTTGATCTCATTGTATCCATTGACTACCATTGAACAACGAGATGGAGAAATAACAAAACCTCTTCAATTACATTTCCAGTTAAATAGAAAAAGTCCTTAAAAACATAGTAAATGATTTTCTCAAGCCGGTGCTCAATCAAATTGTCATTTTCTCTTCAGGAAAAACAGAAAATGAGAAAAACTAATTTTCCTGTCTGAAAATTCATTAATGTTTTTTAATTGTATTTTCATGTTAATACTTTCACATTATTGAAAATTTATTTATCCTCTTTCTCCTTCATTCAATATTTGCTACCCAACAACAACAACAATAAAATGTTGTTTTATTTCAACAAGAAATCATTTTATGTTACGAATCAAAACATTAAAAAAAAAAACGAAACAACATAAATATATTTAACACAAACTGCATAAATTGCTTTTTAATTGTTTTAGTTTTCGTTCAAATAATGCATTCCATTTTTCCCAAGTAAAAACCAACAAAATTACGTATACCAGTTGAACGTATAATACGTTGCCTTTTAATGGTCTCCCATCCCGTGCTTTTTAGTTCAACATTGAGGCATCTCATAAAATCAATGTAAAGTATACAAGAAAAGGATTTCGTAACAAATTTTTCACGCCTTCATATCTTGTTAGGGTTGTGACAAAGTCAATGACTCATTAACATCCGACAAATTAAAATCAAGACGTACATAACACAGTACCCGTTCAAAATAACCCAATTGAATTGCATTCCAAGCTCTGTGGAAAACGTTTCTTATACCCTCATCTAAGATGATTTTCAATTTATTCTCAATTAACTAACTTCTTGGCAACTAAACGAGACAGGCTGCCAAATAACGAAGGGACTGAATTCGTTACTTCATCACAGTTGATTATTAAGTGTATCGTAATAAAACAATTGAATATAAATTAATTCCATTCTAATTAAAATAAGGAAAAAAAATTTTTTTGTTTAATAACAAACACTACTTGAAAATTCCTTACTGTCTAATTGAAAATATTTTTATTGAAATTGTTAAATGCGTCTGGGCAATAAGCATAAGTTATTTTGAATAATAAAATTTAACAATTTCCATACAATTTTATTGTCTTGACAATAGCATAACTGTATTGATTTCATAAAAATCGACTAAACAAAAACAATTCATTTTAATTCTTTGATTTGTAATAATTAGCCGTAAAAAATTAAGTCACAAAGTAAAACACTCTTGGTTCATTTAATTTCTGTACTTAATTTCAAATAGAAAAAAAAAAACAAAATCCATAAAAAAGCATAAATAGCAGCACCAATAGACATAAAATGTAGAAATAAATAAACGAATAATAATAATAACATTTCCATTTGATTGACCTTCAATATGCAATTCACCATAAGGTACCATAAATACCCCAACAGTCATTTGAATTTAGCGAAACAAAAGCGATAATAATCGTTGTAATAACGACATTCAATTGGTAAAAGATTTGGCCCCATAAAAACATTAACAACATATCCGTTGAACAGTTACATTGTACAATTGGTACAGAACAGACTCCACACAGATGTGTAACCGTAGAAGCCAATTGCTTTTTGCGTATTATTGGTATTTTAATTCTCGTCTTTGTCTATTAATCCATTAATTAATCATTAATTAAATTGTCATGTCATTTTCAATTGTATCCCACCAATTTACAATAATGACCAGTTGCTCACCTAAGGTCTAGTTCGTGAATCACATATACTAAATTATTTCAAATCAAACGAATTATTAACTCAGATCTCTATCAATTTTGATTCAATATGAGAAATACAAATACAAAAACTTCAATCAAAAGTCGAGAATTACAAATAATAAAAGTGTCCAATTGCTAAACAGTATGAAACAGCCGAAATAATCGTTAATGAAACTTAAATACAATTAATAACAACTAAAAGTAATTCAATTCGTGGCAACATAATCATAATAATTTAACATTCCTCATTGACTGTTTTCTTGGTATATTCAAATTCCAATTAGACACATTCATAACGGCCGAATAATTGCATGCAAAACATTAACAATTCACGATTTCTTACTAAAAACTGATTGTCCAATTTCCATAGATTCTTATGATTCCATTGGCCATTATGGTACTGATTTTCCATGACTAAAATCATTGTATTATATCAGAGACCGTTAATTATTTTGTCTTACCCATTAGTTCAAAAGTGTTATATCTTTCTATTCATAATTTGATTTATGTTCTCTCTTATTGTCAATGAATTAGCATACGATTAAATGGCTAAAGAAAAATTTAAATGAAACAGAGTAAGACAGAAACGTACTCAAATTGTTAGAAGTATTTAATGCAGTGTCAAGACATAATTGATTTATTATATGATCAAATTTCCATTATTTCACTATAACCCCCCACCACCTCCTCCATTGATTCTTATATCAAATTTTTTATTGTCCTAATCTAAAATAATATGAATAAAATGTATAACATAATTGGATAGTTAAAGGAACGGTACATGTCAAAGTTATTTTAAATATTTAACTAGAAATACGGCGTATAACACGTCGACCATAGAAAAAACGAAATTTAAATTACCACAGAAATGTAATTGCTTAACAATTGATATTGACTTATGTATATACCACACAATACCAGTGCCCTATAGGATAGTGTCAGATACTATTGATTTATCATAAAATATCCATGTAATACGATTGCAAACATTTACTTTAATAGCTCACTTATTATTTATTGATAAAATATAGACAATCTGCATTAACGTTCAATATAAATCAACACAAGTTTTATACAATTCATGATCTTATCTCTCTGTTCTATAGTACAATTAAATAGAGAAAATTATTTCCTCTGTTGATTTAAACGTGTTGTACTTCAATCAGCCCACGTCTAATTTACCCAGTCATTGTATGAGTAGTTTTTACGCTTGACTGAAAACTAAAGTGTCTAATTAAATCCTTGACACTCAAATTCTGGCAATGGGATGTTACCCTTCCCCGTCAACCAATAATTTACACATTTTCCGGTATATTTGGTGGCATCAAAATGACCACAATCTTTTACGTATTAAATACACATAAGAAAACATACAAGGAAATTGTAATTAAAAATTTAATGTTTCATTATTGATTCTGTTGGGTAACTAGAAATCTTAAGAAAACTTGCGCGCTTAACATTAAATATACAATTATGTTTACATTAAAACCGCATATTATCTCTGTTATAACCCCCCATCCTATTGTTTGTTTCTTATTCAAACAATCAGTACTGTTGTTATTGATGGGGGGAAGAACCTTAAACTTCCACATCATAATAATAATGAAAAACTTAAGATCTTGATAAAATGCAACAAATTATTGAATGTTGTTAACATAAATTGATTTCCATCATTGTAAAATCAATAAACTAGAGATTATCGTATTAAAATAAACAATAATTTATGTATAAAAATCCATTTATATTTTAGTGATGGTAAATGCATTTGATTATGGCATTTGAATTTGTTTATTCATTGACTGTATATGAAATTGAAATTATGATTAAAATATCATAATTATGTACATTAAATGCTTTATCATAGATTAATCAATGCATTCAATTAACCTATGCGATATTACTAATAACGCCTCACGTTCATAAAATTGCAATTAGCATCAAACTGGGCTGAGCTTTTATGCCATTGAATAATTAGTTTTGTTTTTCTTTAAATCACATGAATGTCTTGTTATTTTTCTTTACGATAACTTAAAAACTGAAACAAAAAACATTCAATTCCTTTTTTTAAATGAAAACTAAGAAAAAACAATTTTCAGTGAGAAAATAACAGACTTACAATGGTACTCATACTAACATTGATAATTAAATGTAATTAAAATTATTATTTTTTAAATAAACCGTTTTAATATTTCTTTTAAATAATTACTTTAATTTATATTCAATATTATCGTTTAGATAGGCTTCATTTATTGTGGCTTACAGTTTATAAGACAACAACAAAATTATTAAATCATTTATGATTTCTATGTTAATGAAGAGGTGGCTTTAACATTCCAAACACATATGCTGTTTATATTTCTTTTAATTTTCCATTCATTATTAATTATGAATTTATATGAATGGTGTTTATATCAATTAAACATTTATATTTAACGTGTTTCTAATGATCTGTATACTTAACAATTGCCATAGTTAACAAACTTTACTTGAAAACTTTTCCAAAAACACAATCATAATTGATTCTTAATTATTGATAGCTTTTATAACGCCTTCTAATCCAAATAATAAATTAGATTCCTTACACTTACCGCACCAATATGCCACATATAAATTAGGCTTTTAATGTAACCGAAACAATCGTACTAATTATTGAATTGAAATTGAATTTAACTGTTATACGAAGTGTATTGAAACTAAATATCAATGTGACATGTAGTAGAGTTGAAATACCATATAAAAATTAAATTTTATAAAGAATTTGATTGCTCATAATTTATAATTCAATCATAAATGTCTCCTCTGGATTAGAACATACATAACACATAAGAATTCATACTACATAAAATTATTAACCAGTAATAAACTGAATCATATTTTATTTGATTAATAGGAACACGGAAATTAAAACCAGCCTAACCCATTGGCCACCTATAGCATAACCATATGCTTTGTGGTCAGTATGATCCCATAGATCCATTTAGACAGAAATAGAACAAACTATTTCGTTTTTTATTAGATCAAAACTTATAAAATTCACTAAAACAATCTCCGTAATTCATATTGTTACAATTACAAGCATTTCGGATACTTATAAGAACTCATAACATCCATCATCCAACCATAAATACATGAATAGCCATAGACCAGAATGACTTAAAACATTGTCTCTCCCAGAGCATATTAATGATTTATATTTAACGCTACTTTAATACATTTTATTGTCGTATAGTAACAATAATGTTAACTTGAATCTAATTGTTAAGATCAAATCGTATATATCATATTCCATAATTTGGTATAGAGTTTTCCGCGACATTAAATTATGAAACACGAAATACGAAACGAAAAGAAAAAGAAAAAGAAAAACATAAACTTATGATTATGATTAATATCGGAACAATTAATGAGTGCAAATGGTTCATTTATTTAAATTTATGATGGATAATGAGTTGAATATAGTTTACGTCTCTTTCTAACATTCAAATGAAATCGCTTTATGCTGTAACTTTAGTTTCAGCATATAAAAGTAAAAAAAAAGTCGTTTGTCTTTCGCGCCTATTTAAGGAATCTCTATCAAAGTACAGAAAAGTGCCCACTTGTTATAGTACTTTTGTTATGGTGGACCTCTTCATCAAAACCACTCCATCACTGAAGGACAATGACTAAATGAAATTTCTATCACTTACAACATGAGTGGGACATTCTCTATTAATTATGACAGACAAAATTGTCGGTATAGTTTTGCTGTTTTTTTTTTCCTTTTCTTTCTACTACAGTAGAGAATTATATTTAAATGAATATGAAATATTTAAAATAAATGACAAGATGAAAGCATGAAATCCATTATAAAGTACAAAAGGTAGAAATACTTAAAACAAAATCAAACTTATCATTATGGATGTTCAATGGGCCACTCTAGTGGAAATGAAAATAGAAATAAAAATTATTATGAAAAAATATGCTTTTTGGATCAAAGCGGTTTGATGGTTTTTCGTTCAGATTATTATGATTTTTATTTTATGTTTTTTGAAAATTGAGATTACATGCGGATTTCATATTTTTTTTCTTTTTTAAATTCTATGCAACAATAATCATGGACGTGATTTTAATGCACCTTTGTCCAAAGCCGCAAATGCTTTTTAACTCAGTCCTCTATATTCAATGTACTTTAGCCTCATTATAATAAATTCCCGGCCGAATACAAAATGATTTCTTTGAGAGAATGCAAAAAGGCCATACTGCATCATACCGCAATATTATCTACTCTAGATTACAGTTGAATCTAATCAAATCCATTCCCTCAAATTATTTTTCTACTAATCAATCAGTGTAATGTAGAGAGAATTTTGTTACAATTTTTTTCTTTAACAAAAACTCTAATTCAATCAACATTCTCTGAATTAAAAAAAAAAAAAAAGCGAAACTACGTCTATTATCAAGGCCTCGAAATGAGTACCAACTTTTCTCTCATACATTCGTAATCAATTCCAGAATCAAGTTGCAAATCACATAATTGGTGCAACAGTTTAAAGTGATTTATATCAATAGATCAAACAGTTCAATGTGAGTGGGTATTGAAAAGTATTTAATCACTTCTTTTTTAAAATATTTCTTTCAATGATTTTATTTTTTTTTCTTCATATTTCATTAATAAATTACTTTACTATCCGTTTTAAAATCAATAGAACAGCTAATTTGTAAGCATTTCTAAATGGAAAATAAACTCAGTAACATACAAATTTATGTGCTACTAACATGCACAACATATAGATTTCAATACCTCGTTTATTCATACAAAAAAACCATAAATTGTTTATGAATATGCGAAATAAAAAAAACGGTAATATTGATGTAATATTGTTATGACTTTGTTAATCTTATTTTCATACCTCTACATTTCTATAATAATTTTCAAGTGCTTTTAACTGAATCATATATGAATCGAATCAATGAGATTTAATGTTTAATTGTTCATTTATTCTTATTTAATAAATAATGCAATCGAAATACAACTTTTTTTTTCAATGTTCAAAGGCACAGTCAACATTACCGTTTCTATTTATTATAATTTCGCAGTCAAGTAGTTACAACAGTATAACAAGACATAAATAGAAGGAAAAATGTCGAAAAGGAGTGTAAAATATCAAGGTTACCGGTGAATTGATTACACATAATTCAATAGGCATAAAACAGTTTCAATATGAGAGTGGTAACGAAATGTTTATATTTTTATTTTTCTTGTAAATAATTCATTTCTAATAATTCTTGAATGGCTCCACATTTCGTATGTGATTTCTTACACTTTTATTAATAACAAGACATGGTGGTAAAGGTATACCATAAACGCATTCACCCCAATGTTAAAGAACCTATCTAAATAAGATAATATTTATAATATTGAGTCTAACCGTTAGATTTCAATATGAAATAAACGAATTTATATTAAATTAAAAAATAAATTCAATATCGATTGAAAGGTATCGGTAAACCAGCCACTTTTCCAATTCAGTACAAGTAACAGAAGTGAATAAACAAAATAAAAAAGCTCTAATGTTCAATACAGAATCATAAACTACGATGAAAATGTTATACCGTTACAATTTAATGTTATTTCCTAAAGGCTTAATTTGTTATGTTGCAATCAACTAAATGGAAAATTTAAAATCAAGATTTTTGTAACAGAATTTTTTTTTTATTTTACCATTTGAATACTTCAAAAAAAAAAAAAAAAAAAACAATTCAAATAGTCGATTTATCTATGCAAAAAATTCATGTATGGAAAATTAATTTAAAAAATTTTAAGTTTATTAAATTGAATACACTCACTTTAGGTAAAACGATTTTATATGTTACGAATTCTTTATTTTTGCATATTCAAATGTCAATTTTATTAAAATTGATGGTGAATTTAAATAGATAATTTAATTCAATTATATTTAAATATTTTATTATAGAAAACCATTCATATTCAATTGAATAAAATATAACATAATTAAATTGTATATGAAAAAAAAAGAAAAAGAAATTATCCATGACATATTAATATGAATAAAATCAACACAATTCAATACCTTTTAGTGAATATTTGATAAAAACATACAACATAAAATTAAATTTTATTATTTAAATCAGAGTAATGCATTAGGAAATGCCTTTAACTTTAGCCAGATTGGCTACCGGATTAAAATTCACACGAATGTAATTCAGAGTACACGATATTCACCTGAGCTGCCCAGAGTACACAATTTATTGATTATTTAATTAAAAAATCGTTTTAATTCCGTTATAAAAAATAATATTCAATTAAAACATAGACTGTCTTACTTAATTAAAAATGTCCAATCTAATTAATTTACAGTTCTAAATGAATATAAAATCAATTTTATTTAGTACAATCATCAAATGGATTTATAATGAAATTCAAAATAATTTTTGTTGTAATAAAGTAATAACCTTCAACGTGATTTACCGAAATATAAAAAAACTATATCAACAGTATGAAGAAATATTTCATTGGGTCACACCATTTACTGCCGGTATGCAAAGCATAATATTATGAACCAATTCATAACAATCTTAATTACATGTCTTAAGAGTACACTTGATAGCCAAATAGTTGAATTCAACTATGAAATCAGTCGACTGCATTAAGTGTGTTATTCATATTGACTAATATTCAATTGAGGTGTAATTGATCCCATTTGTCATTTTTTTTAACACTCAATGGACTCATGTATGACGTCGTACAGTGCATGTTTAATTACATAACAATTTTTGGTCATGAAACATTGATTTACTTGAAATTTAGTTTATTCTAATTTCTTTGTTTACGACAAATAAACGATTTTTATAATGAATTTTTATTGGTACTGTTGGACATTATGGTCCAATATTGGCCTATAACGAATTTCGCAAAATAAAAAATTGATCAATACTTCACCGTTGATTTTAATAAAGAAAATTATTAAACAAATTTGTTTCATTTTACAACATTTACATTAATTTAAATTCAATATTACACATAAAAATTTGTCGTTTATGATTTTATTAATCGTATTAAACATTCATATGAATGCAATGTTAATTCAATGCAAATCTATACATTCATGTTCAATCAGAGTTCATATTCAATTTTTATTGAACTTCAATTCAACGGTTTCTTAAAACCAATTAATTTGGTTGCTTTTGCTTGTGTGGACTTTACATAAATTTTAATTTCATTCATTAAATTATGAATAATATGGAATATTTATAAACAACGGAATTAAATATGATGAATTCAACAAAATTATTTATTAAAAAGTTGCAATTATTTACTATTCCATTTAAATTGAAAGGATTTTATAGTGAATATCAATGTAATTTAAAAATTTTGTTAATCCATTTCTTGTTTTCCTTTAATCCGACAAATTAAATTCAATAAATAATTGCATTTGATAAAAGAAATAGAAAAAGGAATATTAACAATTTAATTTATTTAAATATCAACAATCCAATCATAATAATGTACTGACTACGAATGATTTTAATGCTCCAGTAAGTCTTTAGCTTTAGGTAACGTTCAAATATACATTCCTCCACATACGATGGATTTAATATTACCACTGAGGAACACCACAGCTTACTGCTAAAGCCTATGCGTTCATATACCATAACTTTATTAGTCCATAAATGTCATCATAAATTCAAAGAGTTCATGTGTTAATTTAATTTTTTATTCATTCCAAAATATATGTTTGCATGTTTGTCTCTTAATTTATATCAATTCATATTAAATCGATTTTAATAAAGACATTTTCTGCGTAATGGAATTGTCTCCAACATTATTGGATTGGATTGTAATGAAAGCCGATTTGCAATGGAATTGAAATGATGCTGCTAGCTATGAATGATATCAATACGTAATCAATGTTTTTTTTAATCATACAAATCATAAGGATTTATGTATTGTAGCTTGAATGCTTAACACTACAACGAATGGCCAATTGGTACCACAGACTTACAAAAAAACCAAACCAACGATGAAATCTTGATTAGAAATGGTATAATTTTATTCGAAACCAATTTAATGAATTCTACAATATTGACGATTTCACAAGAGAATTTCAATTGAATTTAGTGTATCTTACGTATAGAACTTATATTTGGTGAAAGGGTTAAGTGTGAATGCAATTATTTATATTATTGAAAGTGTCAAACAATGAATTGAACGTATTGAACTATTCTCCCCCCCTTTGGGTAAGTGTACAAATGCTACCCAATATGTGTTCATAAGACGTACATTGTTCTAATAAATCGCAAATAATCATATTGTTAATATTCAACTAAAAAGGGCCAACTATAAATCCAATATGTTGTATTGATATACAAAATCCACCCAATAATTCCAATTGAAATGGAAAATTAACAAATAAATAAATCGAATTTACAATAACAGAAATTTATGTAAAATTTATCATATCGATATAGAAAATCCGATTTATAAATGAAACTAGCAAACATATTCCAATTTACTTAGACCGGTATTCATCTTATAAGATTATGTAATGTTAATTATAAAACAAAGATAAGATAACGAAGAAATCTATGACTCAATTAAATGCATTAGTTCTCTGGCACACTTTAAGCACCAACAACAATAAAATTATTTATGCTAAATGTACTTAATGGTAATATGGTACAATAAAATTGATTTTATGTATTATGAATTGCACATTGAAATCAATACGGTTTTATGAAGATCATTAAAATTACAAATATTTGTGATATTTAAGAGGCAAAATACGAAAATTCAGATGATTGAGAATATTTAAAATCATATTGCAAATGATCAATTGATCAACATTTAATTATGGGCAAACACTGATTTATATGAAATGTTTTTATAAAAAAAACTAATCATCGATCTACCATTTAACAATTTATATTCATTAATGATTCCATAAAGTGGGTACTTAATCAACGATTCATGTTTTTTGTTCATGTTGTTGTTATTGGGGAATAATATTGTATACAATTTGTACTATATGTGAAGTGAATATTATGTTAATATCTCATTAACGTCATGTAATAGCCGTTAATGTTAAACCCAATTAGAGTACACTGGAGCACATGTGGTTGCGCATGAACTTCCTAAACACCGTTTAATTAGCTTCGAAAACCGTCGCATACAATTTTTCAATTGAAAACGTTAAATTCGTGAGATTTTGGTCCATGAAATCAAAATAAAAATTTTAAAATCTGTTGATGGTCATTAGTCAGTACCTTTCGTTTCTTGAATTATTGCTCATTTAAGCAAAAACATTCTAACCATAGTTACAAATTCAAAAGATAGGAAAAATCATAGCTAACAGCATTTTAGATTCTTATCCGTATAATTGCAATTTCAATTTAACCGCTGACAACACTAATGCTGATTAGCATAAAGAGAGAAAAAAAAAATAAGAAATAATTTTCGTTTAAATTGATTAAATCATTAAGATTAAGCTCGTTGATTTCAATTAATTAACCGTTCATTATGAATTACTTAAATAAAATAATTTTATTAAAACCATTTCACAGCGGGTAATCATGTTAACATTGTCGTACAATTTTGTATTCAATAGATAGCACCAGATAATGCGCTTAATTCAACATAACATGTTTATTCATTTTTGTTTAACATAATGCACATTCTCCATCAACTATTTGTTACTATTTTCTCTCTCTCCCTCTATACCAATGACTCTGAAACTGACATACTCCCGTACTCTTATACTAAAGTGATAATATGGAAATCGTGCTAAAAGAAATGTTTGCACTAACAAATAAAAATAAATGAATTGATCACAATAAACGATCTCATGGACATGGAATAGAGTATAACATACTCATGATTGTTTAATAAAACATGTGCACATAAATGCTATTTGAACTTCAAGCGATGCAAATAAACTAAATTAAATTTCAAATCAATTTTATTTATAAAGAAATCAAATGTGCAATCAAAAGAGTTAAAATTCATTATTGCGTGATGTCAACTTATGCAAGTAATATGATACGTCTCTTACTGTTTTCAATATCACCTTAATCCAATTCTGTCTAAATAAATCAAATGTCATATTTATTATGTTATGAATTCATTTAATGTTTTTATTCATTTGGTTGACTTCATCTCTATAATGTAGACAGGAAAAAGAAGCAATCAAATTAAAATAACAAAGACAAAACTAATCGAATGCATAAGACTCCCTTCTCTGCAAATTTATAATTATGACAACCACAATGCAATCAAAACGATATATGAGCAAACAAATTCCAATTAAAATCATAACTTAATATTGACGACATATCAATTAATACAGAATTAATTTAAAACGATGTAAAGTAACGGAAACTTATGAACACGAAGAAAATAATAAAAAAAAAAATTTGTTTGAATCTATTGATCCAGTTTGATTGCTAAAATCCATTTATGATTAATAAATTTTATATTTAAAAAGATTTTAATGAGACTGTAAGAAATCACTTAAAGATTGCATAAAACAAAGTATTCATTAACAAAGATTATTTTTATTTTTTCGCACAATTATTTTGCATAATTAATATTCATTTGGAAATAATTAAATTGAAATAATCAATTCGGTTATGATTTAAGCATACAATTAATTAACTGGCGAGTAACACAACATTAATGTTTATTAGGTGAGAAATTATTCGTAAAACATTCAACTAAAAAAATAATAACAGTCAAGCTGCGTAGAAACGATACATTATGAATTTTATTTCATTTTATTCACACTGACTACTGATTACCACCTACTTAACACTTTAGTCAATTTTAAATACCCTCCAAATGAATTTTCCACCGTGAAAATAATAAAAATCCACACTAAATATTGATTATCAATTCTTTTGTAATTGTGCACAGCTAATTAATCAATCGATTGAATTTTAACAATCATTAAAATCCAGTTAAACGTCATAAATAATGAATTAAAATAAAAATGCAATACCAATTAATTTAAAGTTATGAGCGAATAGTCAGTGTAACCATTGAATGCGGATAATTCCTCTATTCATTCAAATCGTTTACAAAATGTTCTAATTTGATTCGTTATTTCAGTTAATTGAAAGGTGCCGCTTAACTGCACACTCTTCAAGATCTCGCCATTCATTTTGATCACTAGAGATCATTAAATCGATGATTTATTTCTAGCCCAAAACATCAAACAAGCAATAAAGTTTCTAAAAAGTTCTTAATATCTCCATTTTCAATTGATTTCAAAGAATCAATTTCAACCTGTACAAAATATTCGAAACATTTCAAACATCAATTAATTGCCGATAAACATAATCACGAATAAATCGAATAGCCGTCGAATAAAACCAGCCACAGTCAATAACAACAACCACATAAATCTCTCATAAAATATGAATAAAATATCGTAAAACTGATGAGTGTGAATTTTTTGTTTTTCATATAAAAATGAATGAATATTCAATTGGTACAGGTGTTGAACCACATTCAGTAATATTGCACATATGCAACATAATCCATTGCCTCATAAACGCATAACACATTTTAAAAGTAATTCATTGTTCTTAATGATGAGAAAGGTCCATCCAAAATGATGTCAAGTTTATTAAAAATTCGTTAAAATCTTTGTACATATCAAAATTGAATTACATCGGATTTAGTTCTCTTACTCCGGTGTTTAGTAGTTTCCAGTTGTTGTTGACAACGATGCATTCATTGAAAACAATTGATATAAAAGATAGATATCCTTACAGTACAGTAAAATTTGAAAGCAATTTCAACATTTAATTTATTCACCTCGACATAATCAATATGCGTCTCTATGTGGCTGTGACATCAAATGTGCAACGAATTCAAAATTTCCTCAATGCAACAGAGAATACTGGAGTGCTTTCTATGTACAACATCTCCTTATTGTCTACACGTAATGCCTATTTTCAACGTATTGTCAATGATATACGAATGCATTGACATGCCATGCGGTTTAATGGATTTGCATACAAATCTCTTTGTATTTATTATTTTATTACGAATTCATATCGGCTCTTATTTGGACCAAAAGAATAGAATATAAAACCGACAGATTCAATGTCTATTTGTAAGTAAATTCTCCATAGAAAATAGAAAGCATAAAGACAACAATCGTCTAAAAGAAGAATTATTTAATATTTTCATACAATTTCATAAGCAAATCCCATTGAATTTTCATGATTTTAAACATCACAACAAAATATTTATAATTTGATTCAATGGTCAAGTTTCTTTTTACCAATAAATGATTTATGAATCCATCACATAGTACCATCATTCGTTAATCGCCATCAATATTTTATTTGGACAAAAAACAAACTGGAATAAAAATAAATTCCAATGGGGGATGTATAGAATATTCAATCTGAAATTCTCATGTGACTGAACATTCCACATGGAATCATCATAGGCAAAAAAAAATGAATAAAATATAAAATCCCTCAAACTTAAAATTTATTCCAATTTTTCGCATTTCTGTTTATTCAAATAATTGGTACGATACATCGGTGTGACAATGGCTATTTTGCATATTATATGACTCTGAAAGTATAACAACAACAGTAGTAAATCGAATCATATCAAAATTCAATTCACATATTTATATTTTATCCATTAGTTCAACATAACCGTATTGAATTCACATACACACACTCCCACATGTCCTTCGCTTTTGTGACACAGGACATCACTTTTACCAGATGAATCACACAAGTAACAAAAAAAACGAAAAAAATAAATGTCAGCAAACTGCCCTCGCCCCCAGAATCCATCAAACCCATTCGTAACATTGTCCATCGTATGAAAACGAACCAATTTAAAATGCGAATTCTTTCCATTTAGATTCAACAATATTAACAATTTAATTTGATTGTAACACAGTCAAATGATGATGGAGGAATAATCAAAATAAAGTGAGAATAAAATGAAAAACCAAAGCGCAACATCATTATTTTTACAAAAATTCTATAGTGCAAACAAATCATGTTTTTATTTCAATGAATAATCAAAACTGTAGCATTTTTTTTAACTCATCCAACATAATCATCCCGGGTACAGCATATAAACGAGCATAAACCAAAATAAAAAAAAAAGGATCGAAGATAACAAACAACCCATTGACGTGTCAAACAATTTCTATCTCTCTGTCTCCACCACCAACTCACAGAATCAAAATAAAATTGGTACAAACGATGACTTGATTGTAATTGAGACGTTTTAAATTCATACGAATATCAAATTGTGTTCAACGAAACAACATTCAAAAAGGACAATTCGTTAAGCTTATTATCGGTCATTGTGTTGGCCCATATATTGCGTTCCATCCCATCCCAAAGAATTGACCCCCACACCTTTAAACAAAACTGGTAAACAAAAAAAGCAGAAAAATTCTGCAACCAAAAGGTGTTTGTTGTCAAATAATAAACCAAAACGTGATCTAAATTTTAATTCATTCAAATAGTGACACATAAGAGAGACAGTAAAAAAAAGCACCTAAAATTACGAATAGATTTTTGTCATTTTTTTTTTATTATTTCTCCTTTGGTACGTTACCAGCAAATAACCATCGTATAATGGTAAATTAAATTACTGCAGTCATGCATTTGATGTGTATAGAACAGTGTCACTTATACATTCTCAATAAAATCATTGAAACTGTATAAACGAAATGGCATAACTTAAACATGTTTCATTGAATTATAAACGTTTAATTTGATGTTACGTGAATATGACAATCAATTTAGAATTCATATATGACACATGGTTAAATATGCAACGATAAATATTATACGACACGCATTATTTATCATTATAATACATTATTGTGATCAATTTTTAACACCGGTAAAATGCTACCGTTTCGGTTCCCTTAGTCAATTGGACAGAAGAATCTAAACGAATATGAATATAAAAAGGCAACAGCTACTAATAATATTGATCATTATTTACCCACCCAAATTGGTGTGACAAATATTAACAATATTGAACTAATCGAATTCACTATACAGACAAACACACACAACATAAATAATCAATAGTTTACCAACCCGAGGAAGGTAATAACATAAAATACGGGAAAATAGTTATTAGCCGTTATGAATGGCTTATATGAATCCACCCCCACAGGCAATACTTAAATTGTAGGCACTCCATATAATTTTTCTATAGAACCATCAAATAACAGCAATTCGGGGTACATAATAAATGCGCACCAGAATCAACCGAACAATATGTGGAATCAAAATGTGAATTTTCCTATGGATTATTATGTGTAACCTGTTGATTCTTTGATGCCTTTTGTTGTATTCACCAATGTTTGTATTCAACTGTGCATCAAGCAAATAGTCAGTTAGTTTACTTCAGGCCATGCGTTCAAATTAAACATCATAAAGTTGTTATAGTCTCTTCTTATTATTTCCATGTTTATTTAACATTAGTAATGGATAATCTATACGAATGCAATTTATATGTTTTTCATAATCAAATTATCAGCAGCAAAAAAATAAAAATAAAACAGTGGAACCAAGTAAAAGCGATACATAAATATGAATATTTTATGGTTTCATGTATTTAACATGACAGATCCATATCGTTAATTGAATATTATTTAATGTTGTGAATTGAATCAATTTGTCAAAATTGTTAGAATAAAATTCTATTTAATCCATTTCAATAAAGGTGTCATGTTCTGATATTTTTATTTAAATATTCTCGCAATTCACGCAATTCTAATCGCATTATAAAGATCAATTCATACACAAAAATTAAATAAAATCCAATGAATTTAGATGATTGTTAAACTAAATAAATCCGTAATTAATTTTAAATCAAATAAAGCAACACCTGGGAACGATGAACTAACAGAAAATAAAACCGAATATGATCTGTGCATTCGTTCAACTGTTTGCAGAATCGTATTGACGAGCTGTTTAGTGAAACCAAATGGTAAAACGCTTAACCAGAAACCCAAAAGCTTCAGGTGTGCTGGATGGGGGTCACCTTTGAGGGAAACTGGTAACAAAGTGGGAGTTCAATCGGTTAATATTTTTCTTTTAAATATTTATTCCACAGCATTATACCATAATAAACAATACATTGGTATGTTACGCTCTCTCTCACTCACTCTCCTCCAATAAAATGTATTTTCTTTCAAGAACTAAAAATTGCTTTGGCATCAGCAATAAAAAAAAAAAACTAAGTAACACTTTTAGAGCTCAAACTTAACCATTGGGCCCGACTTACCATTTATTATGTTACGCGAGGTTCATCGAATCAGTCGCGATCTCTTCATTTCATATCAACTACACATACTTAACTAAACGGTATTCAATTCTAATTTGAATATTTCAACAAAAAGAAGTTTTAAAAGAAAATACATTTTTTTTTCTTTAGTGCATCTGATTGGAATATTAAAAATATTTTTTTTTTCGAAAACTTTATAAGTGTGGAGGAGTTAATAGAACACACCTTTTGAGGTATTCTAGTTGTGTGCAGAAGTTATCGAACTTCAATTAGTGACGAAAGAACATTTTGGTTTTTATTTTTTCATATTCAAAAAATCGATCCCTAAACAAAAAGTTATAAGAAGTGTGTGAACTCAATAATCATCGATTGCATAGTGCTTGTTTAACCATTGATCGTTGTGAATTTATACCAAATTTATTAGTTGACTCTTTTTTATTTCAATTCATCTTTATCTGTATTTTGTGTGTCAGTTAGTTAAAAGAAAAAGGTGAGTGCATTATGATTTCATCAGTTGCATTTGAATCATTGTTTTATAAATAAAATTATTTTGATTTTTTTTCTGAATTTACATTCCCCTTCCATTATTATTCATTTTTAAGAATTTTTTTTTTGGTTTTTAATTTTTGCAATTTTAACATTAAAGTATTTACGATTAGTGTCACTTTAATTATGTTCGAATATGTTGAGTGTATTTGATTATTTTCCAGTACGAAAGTGAATTAATAATTAATTTTTATTTAAAGCGAAACAATTTAAATGGATTTTTATTGAATTATTTTTTTTTTATTTCGGGAATATAAAAGAATATTGGTGCTTTTAATTTTTATCTGAATGAACAGAAATTCATCCAATATTTATTTAACGAAATTCGTGGTCAAACAATTAAAACATGGGAATACCAGGAATAATATGAGACAACTAAAGTGGATCCATATAATCGAATTTTAAATAAAAATATTTAAATAACGTCAACAGAATATTGTAATGAAAAATAAACGATGTGGAACATAAAAGGTGTGCAATTAAAATTTTGTATGAGTTCATCGTTTTATGGATATTCTAGTACAAAAATGCGATTAATTCTTTTATATTCCATACAAAACATTTCATTTTCCTGAATTTTTAACGATTTTATGCCGAATATTGGAATACAAAGATCCTTTTATATTCACAATATCGTTTAATGGATGAAAAAAATAATATAAAACAATCTGTTCTTCTGATGCAACTGAATTACCATTTAAATAATTAATTCTATTCAGATTAAATGCTGGAATTCCACTTAAAATTCAATGCTAACTAGTCGTTATTTTAGTTAACGGAATAATTACTTTTATGATGCTAATAAATGAAAAAAATGAAATTAAAAATATAATAACTGAACTGAACAAAAGTTTATGAACAATTTTAGGTAAATGGAAGAAAACTGGTCCAAATTCAATGATCTGAGAGAGTAAATCTCTAATAACTTTTTATTTCATTTAACCTAAACTGTGTGAAAGGTGTCGATTTCATCCAACTCATTGAAGAAAAGTGAAAAGATATAACATTTTTCAATTCCAGTCGAAAAATAGAAATAACAACAACAAATCAATTGAATACTTTCTTAATCATTTCTTCTTGATTCCGGTGTTAATGAACTACACCAATCAATATAAAAAAAACTGGAAACAACTCGCCAAAATATTTAAATAACTAAATCTCATTTCTTGCGATAAGAATCATTAAAATTCACCAAAATAAAATCAATTCTATGGATTTTAATGATCAATTTAAAATATCGTTCTGCACCCCAGCAGGTTTATATTTTATTAATTGATTTTTACTTATATGGAAAGAAACAACAGAGATTATTCAAATTTTAACCGCTCACACCCATTTAGATGAATATCTTATTAGCGAATCTAGTATGTCATTATACCTGAAGAGAGACACCACATATCATAAACTAAAAATCTAAAAAAAAAGCATTCCATTGAGTCTCGCGTTTAAATTAACTATAATTTAGACATAATAATGGACTGTTCATACATAAAAAATTGTATTTAAAGTACTTTAACATATCCATACGAAATCCATATGATACGTGATTCAATTTTACGACATTTGTTACATAAAAGTGCAAAAATCACTTGTCATTTGTAAAATATTTATTAGTTAACTTTTTTTACATTTCTATTTAATCTTCTAACAAATTATTACCGATCTCTGTTTAAACAGATAAATGAAAATCTACTCTCCTTGTTAAACGTAATCGTTATATGTTATTTTAAATGATATTAATGACAAATTTATGCAAAACATCTATATTTATATTATTAATATCAATGGCTAATATGTTGTTTTTGTTTCGTTAAAAGAAATCATGGATTTTTACGCAATTAGAAAAATTTCCTTTACATTAAAACATACAAAAATTCGAGTCATTTCTATATGAAATATGTTGGTTATTTGTTGTCTCAAATACTCTTTAATAAACCACAAAACGTATTTATGAATTTCAGTCAGCTATTTGGACTCACATAATGTTAACGTCAATGATATTATTCATTGACTCTATTAACGTATCACCCAAAACACAGAAAGAAATAAAAAATTGACTAAAAACTAATCAATTCGGTGAAAGAAGCAGAAATCATACGAGACACGCAAATTACCGGAATAGTAATAATATTCAATCATTGATATTAGTTAGGAAGATGATGGTGGTGGTGGTGTCGCTGCCAATGGCCGGTTAAATAACAAATAATTTCCATTTTTATTTCTCTACACCATAATTTCTCCAATTTATAAACGTGTGCCGACCAGGTGAAACAAAACAGAGAAAAACAACATTCAAATCGAAATAAATAAAAAAAAAAAAGAAAATTAATATTTAACCATGGAACAGCAGAAGAAGAAAAAAAACAAAAACATTCAACCGATCAAATTGACGATACTTAAACGATGATACATAACGCATCACAGTGATATTGTTATTATCTGTTACCATATAATTAAACGTTCAACTAAATGGTCATGCACATAAACAATAATTGTTTGGACCGATGATTTTAATTATCCACTGATATTTAATGAAAAGTGATATAGTCTTCTTATTTTTTATTTTTAATTTAGTTCATCTGCTGTTGAAATTAATTTCAATTTTAAATAAAAAAGAAAGAAAGAAAATGAATGAAATTCAATTTGGATATTCATGTTCATCGAAAGCAAACATAATACTCCACATATGATTAAGCATACAATTGTATTGACTCTGTAAGGTATTTTTTAATTAATTTTCTATTTGAATTATTCCCTTTTTTTTATTTGATAATCATAAACAATTTTTCAATATTCAAAATTACAAATCTCATTTTTTTTTTTATTGTGCACACTATCAACAAAGAAACATCGATTGAATCTCTTTTAATTCAGAGTATCATATTTTGCAAAAATATGTTGTAAAATTTTAATAATTTTTCAATGTTTTTCATTGACCAGTAAACGTATGCGTGTTATATTTGAAACATAAAACTATATGTACTCATACAAAAATTACAACATGAACTCTATTGAATGATTCCGATTCCAATTAACTGAACATGTGTTATTTTTTTTAATTAACATATTTTCACTGTTACTTCTGTGTAGCAATTGATATAATTACCCAATGATCATAAAAAAAAAAAATTTTTTTTTGTGGTTCCGAATGAAACTTAATTAATCCGAACATAATTCATCTCTTCTATTATCTTTTTATTGTACCAGGATACAGTTTACCACCTAGAGTTAATAAATCGATAGAAAATCTATTAAATCGTTATCACAGATAATCAAATTAATACTGATTGATGTTAGTACTTAATTTGATTAAAATCTAACAATAATCCATAAATTAAAATCATTTATTGCAAACTGTAGTTAGTTTTCTATTCAATTTTACAATATCATTAAATGAAATGATACAAATAAACAACAGTAGCATTAACATAGTCTATCGGCTATAAAAATATCCTTCCCATATGTAACCGCATGTATATTTAATTAAGACCACAAATTAATTGAACACTTGTCGACCTGTTTATATGTTTTAATCGAGATTGACATCATATGGTCAATATAAAAATATGATATGCAAAAACTGTTTATTAAAACATTTTTTATAGTAATGTTTAACATGATGACTAGTTTAAACATAAAAACATTCAAATAACATTAATGAACAAGGAAATCTTATTAATGCAATTTCGTTATTTAATATCCTCTTAAGATATTTCAATTACTCCGAGCCATTTAAAATTCTTTTTACTCTTAGAACAAAAAAAAAAGTAGCCAATAAAAATATAATTTTTAATATTTAATTGATTCCGAAACATATTACATAACAATCGTCAACAAGAAGCAATGAAATTAATCTGCTTGATACCAAAGTATGATTGTTCATTAATTCCACGTAACAACAATACAAAGTCTATGAAATAATAATTTGATTATTATCGTTAATTCAATATGAAGTACTTCAGGGGGATATTGCTTATGCACAATCTCACACTAACTACTTAATAATATACAAGAGTAAAATGGTATGTGAATTAGTGGGAAAGTTTTCGTTTCTTCGTTTTTAAATGAAAAAAAAAAAAACAAAGTAATAATGCGACATCAATACATCACCATATCAATAATTAAATTAATGGTAGGTATATGTAAAACCTCAATAACCAAAAAATCAATTGAACACGACCATTATGTTGCAAATGTCTTATAATTATGCGGTTAAATAACTCACGTATCTGCCCCTTTAAAGTGTCGCAATAATCCCCATAGGTTTTCAATCACATTAATTTTTAACTAATTTCATGCAATTCTTAACAGTGGTTAAACACCACTCTGAGACATTTTTGTTTTTCTCTCACTCTCATTTAACTGAAGCGGTTGATTGAATAACGACCAATAATTTTTCTTAATTTCACCATCACTAATAATTTCTATTTATTCTATAATTATTATGATAGACAAAGTGTTGATTTCTAATCAATGGAAAAGAGAGAAAAAAGCAACAAATTTACTAACAATTGATTGTTTTTCAATTGAATTTCAATAATAACAAATTGCTGTAAAACACTTATTACCAATCTTAATAATAATTTTATTATATTGCGATTATTAACACATTGGACTACTTAAATTCGATACGAAAAAAAAATAAAAACAAAAAATTTGCCTCTAAGATATTTCCATTCAATTTTCATTCAAGTGTAAACAGAAGAATTTCATATAACAATTATATTAACTGTCTTTTGCAATTATATACTTTTCTTAGAAAACCACCCAACATATTAAACACAATTTTCGTAATGAAAAATATGTATAACACATAATAACAACGGCTCATATTCATAAAAAAAGAAAGAAACATTTCCATTGAACTAAAGTACTTAACAAATCATTATTATCCACCTCCTTTTAAATGAAGTAATCCTCAATCGGCCAACACACTTTCCATAAATAAATAAAATTCTTTCTTTTCTATTTCTTTATATAACAATCATATAAAATACCTATTGATTATCACAGATACTAATGAGATATACTTTAAATTCACATTTACATTCCAAGCAAAAACAAGTTAACTTGTATGTCAGTTACCATCAAACAAAATGCAGAACAAAAAAAAAAGCATTCGTTGTACCAAAAAGAATAATACAAACGATTCAGCATCCAAATGGAACCAAATATACATGAGATGAGTACTATACATTCCGTACCATTCAATTGAAAGAGAAAGGGAGACCGATGACAAAACGGTAAAAGATGTTGTGTAGATGGATCACTTTCTCTTATAACTAAATCCCCCCAAAAAATTACAACAACTAAATGACGTTCAAGAGTACAAGAAGAAATAAATGCGATGCTTACAAACGGCACATTAAAATTTATGTTAACCGACAGTTTTTGTTTTTGTCTTCTGTATTTCTTTTTTTCTTTCTTATTTTATTCCGTTTGCTTTCCATGTGAATTAATTATTATAATCATGATGGAATTAAAATAAAGTGTTTCACGGATGATGCTGCTATTTTTGTCTCAAGAAATGATTACAATTCTGTGTAACAATTGTATCTCATGGAGTGCATTTAATTACAATCCATTTCTTCTATTTTCTATACCGCCCAGAAGTACAATTCAATAAAAGTTCAATTGTAATCTAAAACAATAATCACACTCTTCGATATTCACCACATGTGGTTTTCCTGTTATTCAACCTTTAAGATGCGGATGAGATACTTGCTCACTTTTTTTTGATTAGATAACACTTGATTCTCTAATGTTGTCTTGTATTTCTTTTCTTTTTTATTTTAATTCCATATTATTCTTCTGTTTCCTCAAACATGCCGCGATTATAATTCAAATAAAAAAAAAAAAAACAAATCACAATACTTAAGACATTCCATTGTAATATAATCCATCAACTCATACAGTCTCACACTACTACAAGTTGCTTCAAAGAGATCATTTCTTTCCGAATAATAATAAGACAAATTGTACTTTTCTACCCGGTTCAATATAACATTGATTGAATAAATGAGATGAATTTTACAATGAAAATATCCAACGAAAATTGAATTGTACATGGCTAATTATTACATAAGAAACCAGAAAGAAAAATTAATGTGATTCTTTTAGTTCCATTGAAACATGTTATGCTGTTTCAGTTATGCTTACTGATTGTTGGCCTTTGACCCAACGAAACTATTACATTTAGATTAATTTCACGATATTCATTTTAAAATTGAAAATTCATACATCAACCGAGTATAATTTACGCGACGCGTTACATGACTTTAAACGGTATTAATTTGATTTTCTTTTTTTTTTTTGGTTTTCATATGCAAAAAGTAAAGAGTATGTTTTTAAATAATTATGTAATATGTTCTACATATGTTAATCATATTAAGATGAACCAATTTTAAATGAATTTTCATTTCAACGAAAAAAAATAAAATTTAATTAATGGACTATGAAGTACAATCTCCATTAATTCATTTACAATATCATTCATGAATAAAACTAACCATCGGCAATAAGGATTATGTAATCCAACATCATATATCACAATGTTTCATGTAAAATTATAATTTTAAAAAACATTACCACATTACGAGAATATTATCTCACTAAGAAATTTATTATTTCATGTCTGATATTCATACAAAAATTTGTGACACAATTTTATTATAAATCATAGGACAATTTCATATGAAAAATTACAATTTGTGCATAATAAAACATTAAAATTAAGATAATAATGAATACAATGCACATTCATGCGTTTCTATGTGCAACTAACTAAAATTTTAATCACAATTATTTCACCTTAACCTTATAAAGAGAATATACGGTATGTATCATGTTTTAAAGTCTTGTACGGTTTATTTATTTGTAAATCCAAAAACAGTATGCTACTGTCAGTTTGGTTACCATATCCAATATGGTTGCACATAAATTTCATTTAAGAAATAAAAAAAAAAACTTCACCAGATATGATGGTAACAAAAGACACAGTGGTAAAAGTGCTTAAACGATATTATTATCGCGTGGGTATATTTTTATAGTTATACCTAACACTGTTGAGGTTAAATAGTTTACAAACAACCAGTAGCATATAATCAGACATAACCAGTCATAAGCATAAATAAATTCTTTCCGGGGGACATAACGGTGTGTGTAATATAACACCAAAAGGAATTAATTAATTAATATAAATCACCGATGTTACTTCATCAACCAATGTTTATACAGAACTACAGTTTACACAAGAACTTTTGTAAATATTGCATAACTAATGATTTGCTTATTCGTTAACATGATACAAACTAATCAGAGTTTGATCATGAAAACAATTCAAGATGATTGCACATCTTAACACCTTCTCTTCTTATTCCATATCATCGTGTTTCAGTGTAAAACCTTTATGAAATTGGTCATTTTCAATTCCGGGTTTATGTAACACCATTTGATCATTAGAATCCAGAGAACAGTTCATGACTAACCCAACAAATATAATTTTTATCTCTCTGTTATGCTGTTAGCAAAATTTCCGTAATAAATTTAAATCATATGGATATGCTAAATATACACAACACTTATTAAACAAATCTCACATAATTTTATCAATTGATTATACATCTGACTAATAAAATTGTATCTCTTTTAAAATTCATGATATTCAACTTTCTTCTCTATTCCGATTATCCATATTTAAAATGATTTGTGATCAACACACGTTCAAGAAATGATTTTAAATATTCATTTTACAATCCCAAATGCATTGTTTTAGAAGTAACCAGAAGATAAAATTTTATAACAATAAAACCACAAGAATAGGCCCTAACTACCATATCGCCTGTCATTACCCTTTGCTCTCTTAACTCGTGTTACAACTTCTTATCGTTTAAGAAATCTATAAACTTCAATGAATACAATAGATGACATACAAATCCAAAACTCTCTCTGTTTCTGTTCCTTCCAGCAATACGGATTTCTTTTACCGCGTTTTTTTTTTCGTTTCATTTTAAATTCATAATTTTTTGCCATCGATTTTATTCAGTCATTATTAAATTTCTCTTTCCAAATAAAAAAAAAAAACAAAATGATCAATACAACACGCCAACAAAACTGAATTAAATTCGATTCATACCAAATAATCAACTGTCCAGTATGGCTAATAAATTAAACGTAGATTTAATGGAGATTTTTATCAATGTACACACATCAAATTCAGTGTAATTCAATCAATGATATGAGAGTAACATGAATGACATGGTGATCGAAATACATCCGAAACCATTAGTTGGATCATCAACAGATTTAACAGGAATTGATAAAACGTCATGTCGAGCTTAGTAAAAAAAAAAAAAAA
>JXOR01000134.1:0-110471 GCA_001014335.1 Coboldia fuscipes | reverse complement strand
AAAAAAAAAAAAAAAAACAAAAAAATCATATTCAATCATATGTGCATTACATTAAACATGTTATACAGAATACACCAGACAGATATTTCATGTAATTAATATCATTGCAAATTCGCGTGTTTTATTCAACAATTTTTACATTTCGAATACAACATATTCACATATTCATTAGTAGGTAATATATAAATCAGTGAGACAGAGCAAATAAAAGTGAATCTCTTTAAATGGTGAAAGTGGTTCTTCAACATTGTACCATAACATCAGACAACATTGAAGAACATAAACGGATATATGGTTATTATAACTTTTTAACTTAAAGCTTACCACTAATGCAATACATAACTAAGATGTCAAATATTAAATCATATGATTCTCTTGTGATTTTAAACATTTAAATGTTGCTAAGCCATAACGTTTTAATTTTTTTTTATTTTTATGAATAAATTCATTTGTCCACCCCGGTGTGTATTTATCTTAAAATGCCCATTCATAAATCACTTTTGATCGATTAAATATGAATATAAAATTTCAGATAAATAAAATTGGTAAACGCTTCTGGATACAATTTTATTGCAAACAACAAATACAAATTTTCATATGGACCAGTTTATTATGATTTAACAATGAAATACCCAACAACAGGCAATTGAAAACAATATTACGTAAAATATCATTTACTTAGCAAAGATGAAAAGAAAAAAGCACCACATCATCATCTCTCTTTAAAATCCACACATCGCGATATTGTTTAATTATTTGAACATAATTAAGACTTCTGTTTAATATGGTGTAACAGTGAGTCTTTACCATTACGTAAACCATAAACCAATCATTATTAGTTATGCCATCACTGATCAATAAATTCCTGTTTCCAGTCACAATTCAATCGAATTAATTTAATTTCATTGCAACTTATTTTTTCGTTTATTCCTTAATTGAATTTATGTTCTTCGGTGGTCCCGAATATTCTGTTTTTAATCAAGAAATTATGCAAATGATCTTTTAATTTCAATCAAGAACATGAACTTGTCTATTAGTTCCCGAAATGGTCTTATATTTTATTATAAAATTAAATAATTTACGTATATTTGGTAGTTTATTTATAAACATTAATACTAAATTACATAAACGATTAATTTTTCATCCAACGACTTGTTGGCTAGGCCTCATACAATGTATCATTATTACCATTTATAAATGCGTGATTTAAACTCGACCAGCTGGAATGGACCAACGATCGATTATACCAGTTTTGTTATGGTTCACTTTCGAGCACGAATAACTCTTTTAGTTTTTATACACAACACCATTTTTTTCCCCACTGATCTCTCTTAACCAATTTATTTTTTTTTTGCTGTTCAATTCTTGAGTTCACGTTCAAGGTTATTCAATGCTGCATTTAAACAGCTATGATTCATTATGATATTCGAATATTTTGGAGTATAATAAAAAAATTAGTGGCTATATGACGCTTTTAAATGTTTATTTGGGTTCCCAAAGACATTTTTTTCCGTTAATAAAAGACATCGTGTTTTTTGTTATTAAATTTCGCGGCAACAACAGTCGATAAATACAAAAAAAAAAAAGCTTTATCACGGAGCTTAAAATTGATAGATTTTGCAATCTTATTGTTGGTCAGATTGTCTCGTCTCTATCCCCATTGAGATTCCAATCAAATTATTTCCCATAATGATGCAGCAAACAATGATTCAATCAAGTTTATTCCGTTGAAAGAATATCAACAAAAATCCTACGTAATGTTATTAAATATAATCTTTTATTTAATTTCCTGTTTTTATTTTAGTCATCGTACCAGTAATCATCATCATATTTATTATAATAACCGAATAATACTAGTCAACACGAAACAAGAAAATAATCAACAATGTTATATCCAATTGAATAGATTTGAAACAATATTTCTTGGATTCGTCTAACAGTGACCACCTGAATGCTATTGCTTCTAAAATGCATTTGTCATCTGTTGAAATTTCGCGATAAAATTGTCTATTTTTTTTATCCCACAATGTTTTTTGTGTATAAGTTCGCTAATTGCCTAGGATTAATGTGTTACCTATTCTTCGCATCATAAATAATAAAACGTTAAAATAAAAACAAAAACTGAATGTTAGTTGAATCTCATCACATTTATTTCAATTTAAGCTTGTTTGTTGTCCAACAAGCAAGCATCTCTGCTGTATTTCATTTTCTTTCATACAAAGATATTGGATATTAATATTTTGGGATCTCATTAACATAAGACATGAAGAGAGGTCAATAAGCGAATAATTATAGATGGGATGATTCAATCAGTTTTTAAAATCGTGTGATATTGGCTCAAAGTCAAGGCTTCGTCTGTTTTGTTATTTTTTATTTAACTAGATAACTAAATAAAATAATGAATCAAAGGTGGTATTGTCTGTACCTACGCTCTCCACTTAGTTTTAGAAGTAATAAACAACAACACAGTATCCGTCATCCATGTCTTTTTCATCGAATTAATATTGGTAATCATCCAAAGATAGATCAGTGAATTATGTCTCTTAAATCATACAAATATTCTGTTTTAATTCCATATATGCAAAAACAAAAATTATCATCATTCATTGTTTTCCGTATTAAATTGAATGGAATTTATACTACGCGTCTGGATAATCTTAAACGTTCATTTTATCCAAGAACCTTCTAATTCTTTTATTTAATAAAACTGTTCAAAACAAAGAATTTTTATATTTTAATAATCGTTTAAACTAATGGATATCAATTTTAATTCTTTTATTAAAAACTAAACTCGCAAAACATCTGACGACAAAGTAAAATACAACAAATTGTACCGGATTCCATGTCGGCATGATTCTTCTATTCTCTACAACAATAGATTATAAATTAAAAGAAACCGAAATTAAGAAAAATTTACTTCTTTTTACAGAAGAAAAAAAAAAAAAACTAAAATTTATGAGACTTATCATTTGTATTATTCACTTCTTATAAATCTGGGAATACAAAACGGATAATACGTATCATGAACAGGTTCAGGTGTTCATAAGTTGCGCACAATTTTTTTCTTAAAAGAACTAATAACGAATGGTATCATCCATGTCCAAGAAATAAAATCAACAAAAATAGATTATGGTTCATATATCCACATTCTGTTTCCCAATAGATCCCCAAAAAAGAATATTATTTTTAACAGAAATTCCGCGTTGTTTTTAAATACCAGTTTTCTGGTTATAAATTGCAATTATGTAGGCATGTGGAATATTGCCCACCCTTGATTCAATGATGGATAGCATCCAAATAATTTTTTTTTTATAGCATGGCCATCAAGTTCTTCTAACCAACAAGAAACACGCAAGATATCGTTTTCATTTCAATAATACACATTTAAAAATAAATAACACACGCAATCTGACGGTATATTATAATAGGTGATTTGATATCAATAACCTCTTATAAACATCCAAGAGGAAAGAGAAAAATAAAATGTAAATTTTGCAACGAACAGAAAAAAATTTTATGTCGAATTTATATGCAAATCTTCATTATTGCTTATTATGGGTGATGTCTTTAACCGGTAAACGATTTCTTTTATATGCCTCCATAATGGTGATATGAACTAAATTTCTTTCAATCTCATTACCATATGATGATACATACACACCATACGGTTTAAGACGTTATGTCTCTGGTTTTATTTTTTTTTTCTTTCTCAATAACACCATTTAATTCGTTAGACAAATCTCATCGACACTCTCAGAAACAAAAAAGTAATAGATGCCACATAGTATAACACCTGTGGATAATAACGTACAACGTGCATATATGAACATAGTTCAACGTATTGTAAACTAAACGATTTAATTTTACGGTTTGAAAGTTCAACAATTTGAATAGAAATTTGTTAGAAGAAGCAACACAGAAAAAACATAATCATACTCAATCTGCAAAGAAATGCATTTCATTTAACGGCAAATAAAATGTGATTTAGGTCATACGAGAGGTACTTTAAATATTTTTTCCAACTGCTGAAGATGTAAGATTTCTTCTTTTAATTAGATTCACCTTGCACGATGCAATCCTAATGAAATAGAAACCAAATTATCTTTTCTAAGTTTTCATTTGAACTACATTCGCTTCTCTTTTTATATTTCAAAAATATCATTTCTTTAAGATCTTAGAGAAGAGTGTAATATTCAAACGATCGCGTATAGTAATGAATATATAAATTAGAAGTTTTATTCAACATTTTGCATGAACATTTTTGATTTATTTGGAAATCTAGGCCAATTCAAATTGTCTTTTTATTTTGTACGAATTCAGCTATCATAAATACAAAATGTTGATTAAAATGTTTATCATTTAAACTAAATTTAATTTATTTGTCATCATAATGTCAACGAAAAAACATGAAAATAACATTATCTAATTAGCTGCACTTTTCATTTTTAACCAAACATTTTATTCTAATGAATAGGCCTCCAGAGAATAATAACAATTGAAACTGATCATAAAATTGCTATTGCTGATTAGTATTCAAAATTTTATTTAGATTCACAACCCCCCATTTTAAATATTATAATTTCTAACAATTAAATCCATTTACCATAACTACCACCAGGCATTTAATTATTATTAAATTAATCATATTCATATTTTAATTGGATAAAACAAAGTCATTTAAAACTTATTAAATGCCTTTTATAAAAACACTATTTTTTAAATGAGTTTCCCATATTCATTAACGCATAAACTAATTATGAGCGAAAATGCTAAATATTAATTCATACATATACCACTGATTAGTCAATTATTTGATTTAAATCAGTTAATTAAACTTTTAATTTCTAGAAATTCAGTTTTTTTTTGGCATAATGAAAGTCGTGAGATTAATTAGCCTTGACCCAGTACTCTGGTACTCTTCACACGTCTCTATAATAATAAAACACTTCACTGTTATGTGATCCCTAAACGAATGAAAATACAAAAAAAAAAATCATTTTCAATCGCAATCATGCTGAACAGTGAAACTTGATTAACACTCTACCGTACCATAACCCAACACCAAAACTCAACGTTTAGTGAAACGTGAAGTGTAAAATATTGGTCAATACAGTCTCTCTCTCACTCTTCATTGGTTTTAATTTCGCGATGTCATGACATGACTGCATCTAAATACAATTGCAAACAATTTCAAAGTATTTTTAAATACAAGTGAACCATAACGATTAGAGATCGCCCAAAAATAGTGATGGGTCGTGATGTCATGATGGCAATTAACTCACGATATTAGCAAATAAGTAAACAATATTTAATGCTTTTAGCAATTAAATTGAAAAATAAGACTCAAAATGAATCGAATTTGTATGCATGAATATGTCCGCCTCATAAAAACTGCATTAAAATTTAAGCCAAAAAGATGCTTACCATGTTGGCAAAAAAAATAAAAACTTCAATTCAACTAACGCCTTGAGACTTGAAAATAACTAGAAAACAAATCACACACCTTCAATAAAGTATTCAGTGATTTATTTCTTAAGGTTCGTCATTTACTGGGTTACCATTAAAGTTTAATCCACAACATTTAACGAACTTATGATTTAATTACGATGTCAAAAGAGAACAGATTATTAACTAAATATTATTATTAATCCTAAATGGTAATATTTCTTTTATTAAATATTTTGTCTTCAATTGGCGAGTAATGAGATGTTTTCATCTCATATTTTTTTTCATTCATAAAATTCGTACCTTCAATAAAATTAGTGAATCGGACTAAAGAATCATATTTTCATGATTAAAATAAAATAAAAATGACACATCAACTCATAAATATGTTAATGGCATTGTAACAATCATTTATTATAGGCAAAAGTACAAAGTAAAAACGGCAAAAAAAAAAATGCTCATTTTTATGTTCATTGAAGAGTTATTACTTTGTATTTACACGGTGATATATTGCCTCTGTACAGATGGCTAATGAAACACACGACCCAACCATATGATGAATATGAAAAAAATTAAAGAACCATCAGATTTATTAATAAGCACTGCCACACACTAACTATGTAATCATAAATAATCCGTCAAAGTAATAGGCCCATCACATGAATTCTTATTAACTGAAACTGAATTTTAAAGAAAAGATGTACAATGTTAATTTTTAATTCAAAGTCCAATAACATCTGTCAGTACTCAGTACACAAACAATATCGAAAAGTACCTTTTAGTTAATTGAATGCTAATTTAATTACTTTCAATAGAATCAATTTCAATGAATATTAACAATTCTTTATTCTATCCGAATGTCGTTGATCTCTAATGATTGTCTAATTGTTTGCAAATATAAAACGCTCGTACGGTTAATTACCCAGATGCTGATCATTATTTCAAGAGACCACAAAAGATCACTTCTAACCATTCATTAATAGCCGTCACTTGAATTATTCTTGAGGTGAAGAGACACAATATAAAATACAACTAAATCAATGGCCATATTATTAAGAGTCTATATACTTCTATTAACTCTATTCATCATCTTATTATTTTGTTTTCCACATAAATTGAAATGATGAATACCCGTATCATTGCTGATGCGAACTCTATTAAAAATTGTTGACCAATCTTCAAGGTCGCATCAAACCAAAAACCACTCTTTATTACGATATACATGACACGCTTAATAGACTATACTAAAGACAAAAATAGCATTAACAATTCCATCGTTTACATATAGAAATCAACAACGAGAATTTTATTTTTGTTTAATTTTTATAATATAAATTAGTAACAATCAATTCATTGCAAGGTATTGCCTTTAACATAATCCGTTGAAATTGAAAGCATTTTAAATTAAAACAAAAGATGAATGTTATTTTTGTTCACAGCATCTTTTATAATTAAAGCCCGCACAAGAATCATATGAAACAACTGAAAAAAAAAAAAAACAAAATAAATTCGTTATAATGCATTGCAGACATTGTTTACACAATAATTACCTAATGATTTCATTTGAATATTGTACACGTTGAATTTATAAGTGATTTAAATCAGTTAAAAGTGCTCTCAATAACTAGTGCTTAGCTACTTAACAGATAATCATCGGGAATCTTGATTATTCAATTTTTTTCTTATTCCAAAGCCAGAAAATAAAGTCACGGCAAAAGCGACACACAATGGAATGTTATTTATTTTTTTCACTAATAATTACATTATGAACCATTAGAAGTTAAAAAACACAAAAATTTATGTGAGAAAGATTTTCTATGCTTACAAGAGTAGTGATTGAAATCAATTTAAAATTCACAAGGAATCGGTTTGCTAATCATATGCGCTAGAAATTAGCATAATTACTCAGTGTTGCACAGTAGTTGATGATTTCAAGAAAACATTTGTGAAATAGTTGAGATTCTTTTAAGGAATCTCCAATTTTGCCAACAGAAATTACAAGAAAACATAAGACTTTTGAATAGAATTTTTTATTTTTACAAAATTCATGTATTCATTATTCAAAAAATAGTTAGGCGTGCGTTATGCCAAATATTCTTTGATTGTTACCTTCAAACATTTGAAATATAAAATTAAATATTTTGACTTCATTACCGTGCTGAATTCTGAGGCGTTAAATCTATGGCTAAATCATAATCCGGATATGGATAACGTACATGAAAAATCATTGAATTTGAACAATTCTTGTTCTGCAATCATTGTTCATAATCTACAATAGATTCAAGGCTGTTCCACATTTAGTCAGTTATTATATGGAAATTATTCAAGAATCATTTTAAATTTTTTCATAAAGTTTCTGTGTTAATCCAAAGGTGATAATGGATTAGATTTAAAAATTCAAGACAATAGTAAGCAACGTTTCCGAGTAAATCATATTAAACACAAAATACAAGTAAATTGTCTATTTGATTCAAGTGACTACTTTTTAATCCGTACCTCCTTTACTTGTTAGTGAATACTTTGAATTACAATCCAACAGTTACGCCGGTTAAATTGATTTGAAAAATGAAATAAAAATTTAATACAAAAGTTTACAAAGAATCCATCCGACTTAAAATAATTGATTAAAATCACTAAATGAGTTTCGCTTCTAAGAATTATAATGCGAAACATTTAAACTGCATTAACTTTATCGTACACTCCTTGTGCAACGTTATTAAACCAAAAATCCATCACGAACCCAATGAGCTGTATTTAACTCGCAGTACAATATTGTTCCATCACATTCAACAAATTTTTTTTCATTAATTTAATGTAAATTAAGAACTTTTATTTTCTTTTCATAATTTTAACGCATAAAAACATAAAAGTTTCATAAAATATTAAAATTGTATAGGATAAAACGGTTACAACTTTGTATACACGTTCAGGTAAATAGCAAGTGAACTAAATCGGGTTGATTTAAAATTATGATGAAAACATTACACTTAATATATTGAAACTTTTTTGATAAATTATGTTGAATTGTATAGAGGATATGAAACAATTTCATAGTATTACGTATACAAAAGTAACGAAAATGTTTAAAATTTATAGTGCGATGATGAATTATAAGCCATATCGTTTTACGATTTATTTACTACTTAAGAAGCTTTTAAATTAAAAAGATCTCGTTACGTATATTTTCTGTTTAATGAAATTGCAAATTTTCAAATTAGTTTATAAATCTCTTTTGTGTTGAGTATAAGAAAATAGTTGAATATTTGTTAAAGATATTTTCGGTACCGACCACAGTATTATCATAGCGCTACGATTCAATAATTAATGAATGCAAGAGCATGTGAAAATATTCACACCATAAAATGAAAATTGCGCCAATTTTGTACGAATTCAACGCTAAGTGATCGCTAATCGAAGCTAACACGCTCAACCTTCTCGCCAATAAGAAGCGCTTGGACCGTGGATGGAAGATGAAACTGCCCAGCCGGCGTCACCAAATGTTCAAAACAAGGGCTCCAAATTATTTTCTCAAAATCTCAAAAATATTTTGTTCCGAATATCTCAATCAATAGAAGAATATTCATTTATTTGATGTATTGAAATGGTATTGCATACAAATCATTTATCAGATAGTAAATCTTTGGGGAAAAAAATTGCGAGATCACGTAGGTCATCAGGCACATCCATTTTGAAGAAAATATGATAAAATCCACTTACCTTTTGAAGAACTCCAACATCTTCTGTGTTAATTAATTATACACTTCACTTTTATCACTCACTACACCACTTAACACTCATAAAAATTACAATAAAAATGGAAATAAAAAAATGCACTTTCCACTTGAAAAAATTTGCCCGAACTAAAACAACACAATTAGTCTACACTCATGTAGACCCATTAATCCGAACAGTTTAAGTCCTTTCACACAGCAGGTGGCACTGCTATTGATTTAATTGGAATTCGATAATCAATTTTAAATATTTCAATACACTGACACTATTTTAATTAGATTGACGATAAATATTAATAATACATTTTATTAGTTTTTCAATTATATTGCCCAATCGTTTAATTACAATTACGTTTATCTCTACTCTCTTCACATCAAATGAAAATGAATAGTTTTGTTTCCTTTCGTTTCATAAAACAGACACACTTCAAATAAAAAATTAATTTTATATTTATTGGGTCTCTATTTAAGTTTCAATTATAAATTTTTTGTAGTTAGTTAAATGGTTAAAGTTTTAATATATAAACTCTATTAGCAACTTTAATTAAACTGAAGATGTGCTTTAAAGAAAGTGATTTATTTCCTCATCATTAAATGTATATACAATGATCTGTTCAATGAAAGTATACATCGTATGATAATGATAAGTATAAAATCATCATTCAGTGAATTTTATCGTGTTTAATAAATGATCCTATTGACGTAATCGTATGTATAATACAATTGTTGTCTTCCCATTAAATTTAATTCACAATTATAAAATCGCTGTTGAAATAAAATTCAATAGTTTTGTTAAACTGTGCGGAATAAAGGAAATGGTGATTTATATAAAAGAGTCACAATAACCATAATTATTAAGAATACAGATAATACAATTAGTGTAATTTACCGTCTTATTATTACCATTTTATTAATGTAAATCTCTTGTTAAGTGTAATTATTCGGCTACCTGATGCAATACAATATGAGACGATGAACCAAATGTACATCACATTAAAATCATAAATTTAACTGAACATATTAAATAGTTTAAGGTGATAAATTAAAATGTATTCTTCGCCTTAATTATGATCATAAATGTTGGCACTTTTGAATTTATATTCATCAATGAATTCTGATGATGTACATAATTGTAGTCATTTTTCTTTTATTTCATATATTCGTAAAAATATTCGTTGCACCTATTTAAGAGAGACAGTTATGAGTTCATTAAATGAAAAAAGAAACGATTAACCTAATGCAATAGAATTTCATTAAATGCAATTTATCTGTTGAAAGCGAGAAAACGAAATAAAAAGAATTATAATCAAACCAAAGAAACCGAAAACGTTGAATTTTAAATTCAACATTATGATTGCAATTTAATTTACATTATTTGCGGTGAATCCATTCACTTGTAACCATGTAACAAAGACTGCGGGCTAGAAAAAAAAATAAAAGTGAAAGATATGCCAACATCAGTTAATATTATTATGAATTGTTCCCACTGTAAGCATCATTTAAAACAACTGCAGTCGCGAATTCATTTACTATTTTGAAGATGTCTTTTACACAGTGTATATCTCATATAATTTTCATTTTTATTTTTCATTCAAAATTCATTGAATACTTAAAAGATTGTCTATACAATCAGAAAAATACGTTATATTGCGCAAAAGAATATTTACTGCAAAAATAATTTTATTTACCAAATGGTATACTCTATCAAAGAAAAATCTCTGTTTAAAGAAAATTTTCAATTGCAACACACCAAAGAAACACTTTCCATAGTGGAAAAAAAAATAAAAGCTTTTACCCAATCATTTATTGCCATACATCAAATGAAATAAAAATATGAGGTAAAAACAACTATTAAGGTAAATCAAATGATAACGATTTGCAAAAATATTCATCTTCGTTTTTTGTCATGGATGCACCCAGTTGAGTGCAATGGAACTATCGAGTTGCCATTTAATATTTTATAAGTATATTTAGGCCACATTATGTTGCTATTTCAATATCTATTGTAACTAATTTTATGTTGCAATCAAAAATACATAATAATAACAAAACGTAAATGTTCCAAATGTGCAATTTGACTGCACTACAGTAAATTATTACTACACCATTAATATTAATGAAGCCCAATTGTAATTAAAGGTAACTTGGAATACTAAACGAAACGATAAAGTGACTCCATAATGCAGTTTATTATTATGATTATTACTGAGAATATCATAATTCGATAACAATCATATTGAAGAAAATATGTAAAACGTTACTCTTTTAGTTTTCTTTAAATACATTTTGTAATCATTTATTTACTTAAAAAATTTCTTATGAAGAATATCAACCTGTATGGTTTGTGTGTTTTAAACTTCACAATGTTTGACGGTTCAATAATTAACTGTATTGGAATTGATCATGCCCGTCAATCTATCATTAATCATTTGATGAAAAGTAAATCAGCTACCATTAACAATGGCCAACATAATCATGTTATGTTAATAATATCCAAAAGTAATTGAAATTGAATTGAGAGAAAAAAATAATAACAAAACAAACGATTTTGTATTGTCTATGGATTATTTTGACTACCATAAATGAAAAGTAAACATGATCTGATTGAAATAATTGAGTGAATGATCTTCTAGCACCAAGTAACGTACGCTTTTAGCAAACACTCTTGGTGGCCCGGATTGAACATCAAAATGGTTTTAAGTACTGGGAAATGAATAACATTATGAGAAAATAAACATATAAATAAGACACGGAATGTATTCATCGGCAAATTTTTAACACATTTTTTATGTAACCTGTAACAGAGTAAACACAGAAATCATTAAAAGCATTTTTCTTATAGTTATTGCGCAACATATATGAATTTGGTGATCAAAATTGTTAGCAATGTGGTATCACATTATGGCAGTTACAGATCATTTAACGAACAACTGTGAAAGTCAAATTAAGTATCTCTAATGGATATTCTTGTTATTCTCATTTTAGGTACAATCCTTTGATCAAGGACCCAGATTACATTCGAATCGATTGTCTATTTGGCTATGGGCATCTGTATGCCATCTCAACAGATGAGACCATGAACAGATCTACATAATTTAAATCGATATTGGATTGTAAACACCTTAACGACATTTGTTTTATTTGCAACATAAATACTATCTCTTCACAATACTGTTAAGTTTGGTAATTGTCATCACTGAATAACCGACGAACTTTTATCCAATTGGTTTTGATGATTATTGCAATTTCCAGTTATATTTAGTGAATCCTTAGATTTCAAATTATCTAGTTTATAAAAAATTCAAAACAATGAATCGAATAATTAAGACACTCTGTATTCTTCTGATTACCGGTAAGTGAAAATTACAATAATTTTCAGAACTTGCAAAAACAAATAAATGATGAAATTGTTAATGATAACGATTATTACAGTGCAATTAGTACACAGTAGTGCTGTATATGTGCCAGCTAATGGGCCAATCTATGTTGATGCGAATGCACCTCAACCAGCCGCATTACCAACAGAACAGCCAGAGAAACTCGTTGAAGTAACGACTAGCTTTAACTATGAAACACAAACTGTTTATGGATTTCTAGACTTTACCACAACGATTGGTAACACAGTGATGGTATTTTCACCAAATAGTGCACCACCATCAGGTAACATATCGTTAATTAACTGTTAAGAACCAATCGAAATATATTTTCTACCTTCGAATGTTCAAGTTGTGCAGTACTTCCATTTTGTATGACTATCATTTAAAAATAAATTAATGTTTACACTTTTGTTTTGTTTCTCTTTGTTTCCCTCACCCAATTAAATAGAACCACCAAAAACTAGTGCACCAGTTGTAAATGATGTTATTACGACAAAACCAACTGTGAATAGTAACAGTGTTGAGGCCACAACGGAAAAGTTAGAAATAAAACCAAGTAAAACGATTATAAAGAATACCGAGGAACAAAAAAAATCACCGGTGGTGTCAAGTATTGTACAAGTTGTAGCTGAATCTGCACCAATTGAAAAGAAACCGGAACAAAGTAAGAAACCAATTGTTTCAAGTCATGTTGAAGTTGTGACCAGTAATCCATCTTCAATTGTTGTTGAACCAAAAAAAGAAGTTCATTCAAAAGTCGAAGTGATTGTTGACAAGAAACAAAATGTTGAAATTGTAACTGAAGTGAAACCATCAAAAATATTGTCCAGTCATGTTGAGGTTAAAGCTGAGGAACCAAAATCTATTGTGGCGCCAGTTGTATCCAGTGTTGTGGAAGTGCATTCAAGCAGTGAAGAGGACACAACAGACGAGGAAGGTATTGACGGTAGCGAAGAAGATGATGAAGTGCCTGTGTTACAAGTCGAAAATAGTCTTGGTGAACCGGAATATGATTTACTTTCACGTCAACCATCTGAATATGTTGACGAAACTTTCAGAGTTGTTAACTTACGTCCATCACAGACTCCAAAACAACCAAGACATCGTGCTAATGGACGTGCCAAAAGCAGTAAACCAGAAAGTATTCGTCCAACTGGTTTGGTGACCAAGCTTGGCGGTACTGAAGTTAAAGATGGCACAACAACGGTGCATGAAACCAGTGTCATTGGAACTTACATTTCTGGAAAATATGCACAAATCTTGCAGAGTACCTCTCATGTTTATCAAAACAACAATATTAAAGTGAAACCGACTCCAACACAACCGTTACGAATATTGAAAACTGCTGCACCAGTGGCGCCGAGAAATAAATTTGTTCCAGAAACAGATGCACTCACAGATGAAGTTAGTGGACCACAACCAGTCGATGATGCTTACAGTAGCCCACACAATCACATCAGATCTTCAAGACGTCCAGCTGTTGTATCTGGTAATTTCAAAAATCGATTCCGCAATCATAATGCCAAAATCGATAATGATTATGCTGACTCAGAGGAAGCTCATGTGTCTACGCAATCAACGTATGCTCCAACTGGTTTTGGTAGCAACAAAAAATCCTTCAGGAATCGTCCAACAAAACCGAAAAAGTAAGTATTCAGAACTGTGTAAATAGTGAAATTACATACCAAATCCGCTTTACCCTTGTGTCGTTGGTGACACATTCCCATTGATAATTATTTTTAGCTCACGATACAATCGTTATTCCACCAAAAGTGTAGAGTTAACAACAGTATCGGTATTCAGTGAGACAACAACGCCAGCATTCAAACGTAGTAAACCATCCCGGGCATATAAACAGGGTACCCACAGTGCTGCTTATGAACCATCACCACCAAGACGGTATTATAAAACTGCAAAAGTTCAGCCAACGGCTCCCGTTGAGCACGAACATGAATCAAGCACATTGTATAAATTTAAATTAAACAGAACACCTGGCCGGTGGCAGTACAAAACAACAGCAAAACCACGAGTTACAATCAGAAAGCAGAATTTATTAGCCGAAGAAGCAGCATCCGTGTCCCCAACACCACAGTATGATAATCCACAAGTAAATGGTAATGATATACAGGAGGCAAATGCTCGTGCTGATATAATTGATTTGGACTCAGCTGGTTCTGTAAATGGTGATGTACTGAATGACGAAGAGACAGGCGATAACGGAATTGAAAAGAAAAAATTCCCAGTTGAAACTATTAAAGTTGAAATTTCAACACCAGCTGATTTCAAGGATACCTATTACGAGATTGCTACGATTAAATCACCGTACACGTTCCAGGTAAAAATAAGATTGTATCATTTTATAAAAGAAAAACGGTCAATTTTTGATTATATTTGTTAAAAAAATTGAAATGTTTGAGATGAATTCATAACTTGTATACCATCCATATGAATTAGATTACATGTCAACATGATTAATTTAAACATCGTTGAAAATTCATTCATTCATACGATTGTCCGTTTACTCTATATTTCTATATCTCCCACATTAATTCAATTCATTGTATTTTAGGTTGGCACTCTTAAGAATACAAGATATATAACAGTCACGTCAACATTCGAAAAACATTTAGAACAAGAACAAACTGTCCAGCCATCACTTACGGAACCATTGACCGAAAATATATTGGCCACAACCAGTCATATTGATAAAGAACATAATCTGTTGGATTCAAGTATTGCTACATTGCCACCAATTTTAGTGTCATCCGACGTGGAAACACCACCATTAGAAACATTGACGGAAACATTCAGTACAACACAAACAATGTTAAAAACACACATATTACCTGTGCTCCGTGAGGGTGGAAACGTGACAAGTTATACATTAACTCAAACATATCATATAACACGATTAGTGACGGCAACAAAAACATTACCACCGATGGAAGCATATCATTTTGTGCCCTCGAAAGCATTAAAAGAGTTCAATAGTAAATTGGATGAGGCTGGTTCCGAATTACATTTAGAATTAGACTTTGGTGATGACGAGGATGAGGAAGAGGGCGATGAACAACGTCCACAAAAATTACCATCTGATTTAGATTTATCAAATGTCGGATCAGATTTTGATATTTCTGAGGTTGACAAACAACGTATACCGGAGGCCCATTTAAGACCAAAGAAAAAGAATCACAAAGTTACCACAGAAGCGCCCGTACTACCGATGACACCAAATCTAAGTCCAGAACAACTTCAACAATTAGCTCTCCTGAGATTGATTAATCCAGCAGCAGCTGCACAAATACCCCAAGTAATTACCACATCAAAACCAGTAATAAAACTAGAAACGGTCTACGAGTCCCATGTGATACCATTCTTTAATGGTGTATCAACGAGTTACAGTACCATATCTCGTCCAATTGCCACTGTTAGTAAAACAGAATATGAAATAGGTACATCAACATTGCCAGGATTGCCAATTCCACCACAAATTAACCCATTGTTCCAGCAACATCAACAACAACAATTCCAATTTGCAACAGCACCAGTTGTAACACAAACGATGCTGACCCAAACACAGAGTAAAGTGTTAAAATTAACTTTTGGTGCAAAGACAGCATACACAACACTCTTTTCAACAACCGTAGTACCGACGATCTTGACCACTTACATTACCCAATCGATACCAGTCCAACAAACAGCCGCTTTCCCTGGTTATTTCCCAGCACCATATCCACCATACCCATATGTCGGTTAAAATGGGTGGTCCACACTAAATAGAACTCATCTATTATAAAATACTCAAAATATCATCAAACTGAAATACACAGACTCTATTTTTTATTCGTTCTAAGATATCCATTTGCCATTTTAACAAAACGATTACATGAGTGCATCACACAAAGTAAAAGGTGCTTCTGGTTACGAATAAAAGAAATAAACAAAGGAAAACCATTCTGTTTGATAAGTAACAACAAGATGAAAATGTAAATGATGAATAAAAAAAAATTTACATATCATTACATGGAAAACATGAAATTTCAAAAAGAGACAAAAACGAAGAAGAATTTAAAGAATAAAATAATATAATGGAAATAACAATTTCCAGTACCCCCTGAAGGAATACTCTATATGATAAGATGACTACGAAACAAAAAAAAAAGAATAACTCTCCTGGTGCTTTACAAGAAAACAAAAAACATTATGCATTTTCTTTCGTATTTCACCGCAATTTTATTATTGTAAATATGAAAATAATCCAATGTAGAGAGTGAATAGAAAAGTGATGATACGACAAGGTGAATTTGTTAAGACAAGTTACATCTAATTTCATTCAAATTGGTGAGAAAAGAATTCAAAGTATTTTTCTTATTCTCACATCAGTTTTGTCTATGTCGCTTCATTTTTTCTCTGTTTTATTATTGAAATTTCATTGTAATATTTCAAGAGTAAAGAATTTATATAGTTTTTATAACATTTTAGCTATAAGTCTATAGGATACTTCTTTTGTAGTATTTTGCTTCATAATTTCCATTAAATGTAAATTTTATAGTAAAACTTATTATTAAGTGAGTGTATCGTTTTGTGAACCAATACGATATGCAAAATAAGCAAACGATATCACTAGATTAATTTATCACCTATTGTAAATACGATTAAAATTTGTGAAGAAATTTATACATAAAAATGAAAATGTAAAAAAAAGAAAACTCGAATCAGATTATCTGAGATACAAAAAACTGACATGTTGGCGTGTGCAATAATGTATAATTTGATTCACTTTGCAACAGTCACAGTATTAATCTCAGACATAGTCTCTATTAGATTTAATAAGTAAATCCTTCCGTTCTATGTTTCTACTTTCTTTTTTTTTTTTTATAAATTTTCCCTTTCCCCAAAAAATCCTAAAATAACTGCCACACATTTCATTTAAGCATTATAAGATTATTAAGAATTTAATATCCGATTTTATATTGGAAGTAATAAAGTAAAGTGAAAAAAGAAATTATTACATAAACATTTTGATTTAATAGAAAATAATATTTATAAATTTAATATTTATATTCCTCCCATTATTCATAATAACAGAATTGGATTTGCAATATCCGTTTTATATTACACCCACAAATAGAATGATTGCAATCAAAAAAACGGCAATAATAAATGTTCTGCCAAAAAAGGTGAATCAATCACGCAAATCAAACGCACAACTGTTTACATCATATTCCAATTCTTTATCAATTTGATGAGAGCAAAAAGGAAAAAAAGAAATCGAGGAAAACTCATAACCAAGGAAAAATCATTTCACTGTATTTATAAAGTGCTTGTAAATATTTATCGTGACAAAATATTGATTATGATCGTCAGCAAAATATAATGTAGCTGAGCAACATAATAAAAACAGATAATCCATTAAACAGGAGAGCAAAAAGGTAAAATTCATTTATAATTTAATAATATTTAACTTGCAATTTTCATGCAATCGTCAGCAGAAAAAAGAAGAAAATTTTTGTTTTTTTTTTTCCCCACTGATTTTATGATGTTTTCCATTCATTTGATTTAACTCGTATTCAATAAGTACCAAAATGATGGTGAGAGTACTTAAACTGTATGGAGTAATAAAATACTGATAAAATTCCCTTAGATCATCATCTTCTGCAGCACACAAATAAAAAGACAAGTAAAATAGAAAACAGGTGGATGACTATGATCGAAGTAAAATATGAAAATAAAATAAGAATCACCCTCAATAGAATGTAAATTTTCATAATCCATATATTATAACTTTTTTTATTCCAAAGCAAAGAGAACTGAAAGTATTTTATGTTTCACTTGAAAAATCTGGTAATGATTCTGACCTAACCACTTAATGCTAGTTAAGGATTCTTAACTGATATCTCCATAACTCCAGACCAAACTAAAGAAGCTTATTGCCTCTGAATGAGGTTTATTCTAGAAAAAGTTATTTTAATTTATATTCATAACTTTTTTTTTATAATAAAATCATAGTCAAGAATAAATTGAAACCGTACATTTTATTAAACATAATCACATTATAAGGGAAAGGCGGAGATGTTAGAATGATTCCCTCATAACCAAACCCCAAAGGTGAATAGTTTATTTCAGTTCTATCATATTAGCAATGTAGGTACAGAAATCTCATTTTGAATGTCTGGTTGCACGTAAACAACATCTCAAAATGGGGAAACATCCCAGTCTTATTTACTCAGCCAGAAAATGGAAAGCTACTTATGTTTACCCACAACGAAATCAAAGAAAAATAAAAAAACGATAACAAATTGTTGGGAAAAAAGGAAGAAAACTGATGAAATTTAATTCTGTTATTGGTTGCCAATTTAATTTAAACCGGAGACAATTTCCTGTCGTATTATTAAATTTTAAATTTCCTGTTGATCAGCAACGAATAAAAAAGAAAAATACACCGGATTTCGATTAAAATTCAAATCAATTTGGTAAAAAAGAAAACCATTTGCTATATGTTTTTCATATTTCCAGGTAATTATAAATTGATAAATAGTGAAGAGTATGAGAGAATATATAGTAGACTGACCATGACATCTTGTCCATTTTAGGGTTACAATCAAAAGAGGTTGATTGAAGAAAAGCATTCTGATTCAATTATTCTGAGTAATTGTTCAAAGTGCAAAGAGCTTCAAGCGATGGAAGTCAAATCATTTAAATGTCATACCAAACTATGAAATGAAGACGCATTCTAGAGTGTTTTGCTTCATTGTAGTAGTCATTATTCATCGGTTAGATGGATGAAATGGAATATCTTATGATTCTTTTAAAATTGTTGTTTACAGTTTAAACAGTACTTTTGTATCACAAACAGATTCATAAACTTCCGTATACATTAGCTACTCTAAGAATCAGTTTAAATGCTTTATATGCAATTTTAATCTCCCCAAGAAAAGAAAAGCTTCAAAAAAATACTGTTCATATTTGCCGAGTAATAGAAAATCATTTTGTTGTTTTCTTCTAATATTTTCTTAAATTCATTGCACGGCAATTCTTTTATTTTCGCATACCCAAAATGAATAGTTTTCCATTTACGAAAGAAAATTAAATTGAATTGACCGAACAAAAAGACAAGACAAAAATACATTCAAAGTTTACCAAAGAAAATAGAAATGAAATGAATATTCCTACTTTTGTTCTCATGATATCGAATAGAGAAAATATTGGCGACACTAGAAAAATCTAATAAAAATAATGGGTACACAATGGTTACTATAAAATCCGAATATTTTATTATTTCTAATGGCATAAGATGTAACTGCACCGCATAGATTGCATCAAGATAAAAGATTGAAATAAGCAAACACGGAACCAAAGAAAGAACTATTCAATTGCATTTTCACAATTACATTGAATTTGAACCAAAGAATTTTCTTCGTTTATGTTGCAAAACGATTCGAATATCAAAATCAACGATCTTATACAAATAAAATTGGCAGAAATGACAATCCTCTCAAAATGAATAACAAAAAAAAAAAGAAAACAGAAAATTCGAGTGGAATAAGAAAACTTCGTTTGCATTCAAAATTCTACTCAGAAGCACTGAGACACACTTACAATTTTTTGTCACTGTGATTTCAAATAGTTACATTTTCAAGTTATTCAAGTTTCTTATGTATTCCATATAACAACATTTTTGACAATCAACCACTTTCAAAGTGTGTGACATCGAGGTGCAGAAACACATTCAATTGCAAAGCACAAAAAAAAATAACAGAAATAATAATGATAATAAAGGAAATGCAAATCGTCATGATCCTTTCGATTTTCTGTGCCACATTTGAAGACAGTAATCGTAGTCAATAGTTTTGCCCTTACCGAAAATTCTAAGAAATGAAATCTTCAGAAAAGAAATAATTTTTAACAATTGTCAGCAGAAAAATGGAATAGAAAAATTATGTATTCGAATAGACAATTTGGCATCGAATTAACTTTCCATTGTTCTGAATTTCAACTGAATGTCTATTCGTTTCGATCAGCATTAATTCTTATGTGCTTGAGTTCTTTAACATTTTTTCATGAAAACACAAAAACAATCTCGATGAGGAAACTTGAAATTTTGTATTTGAAGAGGACAAAACACTAAACTTCATTACACGATGTATCACCAAATAAAGGATACAATTGGAACAACACGGAGGATTGATGGGTGTTATTATTACAGTAAAACGGTAATTGTTGGCATTACCGCATACCAACAATGAATCTTTGACATAACAGTGAGATCACTGAACAGTGAATTGATAAAATAAAATTATATTCATCGTACACGAAAAAACCAACGTCCCAAAAAAGACGATTTTCACTCACAAATGGAAATGCTTTAAAATTGTTTTGGCCGCTTTTCATCAAATTTTCCATCGTTTCAATGCAGTTAATTCTAGCGCAAAAAATGATTTTTCTTGCTGCTTTTGGTGTACCTCAACCGAAGAAAATTCTATTCAAATACGCATGAAGGATTCATTTCACTCTACCATTATCTTCAAGTAAATACCGAAGAATGTTATTTCGTTGTTATTATGTTTCATCGCAATGAGTATGTGAAAAGAAAATGAAAAACAGGATCATCGAAGAAAAGAATACAAAATCGTTTAAACTGGCACTAGATGAAAATCTCATATCATTACCATGATAATGATGAACAATAAAAGAAAAAAATAAACTTTAAGTTAAACCACAAAACATTACATTACCAAAATGGGCATATCAACTATATAAGATAGGCAATTGACTTGATATTGTTAACCAGAAGAAGTAAAAAGAAACAGACATAAAAAGATTCAAATTCTTTTAGAATCAACGACTCATATGAATAACATCATTGTACATTATTTCAATAATATTATCATAGTCAATATAACAAATTATTTTACATACATTCACTCGATATGGTCTCTGGAATGCATTGGAGAAATAGACTATTTTTATCCATCCCTTCATACAGTAGAACAACCATACACATGGTTTGCATAATGTTTTTTGTTATCTTGTCAGCATAAAGAGACAAAAAAAGTAAATGTAAAAACATACACTCAACCAAGAAATGTAAAATAATCACAGTAAAGGAAGAAAAGGACTTTGATATATTTATGCTGGCATTCAATACATTTTCACATTATATTTATGGATTCGCCAAAACAGAAAAAAAAAAACGTTGAACTACAGTGACAGAATCAAAAAAGAAAAAACAAAGTATTTTTTAACATGAAAATCCATTTATTATGTTTACAATTTTTCATATAATATATGGAAAATGTAAACTGTAAAGAGACCCCCCCTCACAAAGAAAACATAGTGTTATTATGCTTTGAATAATTTTATGTGAGCTGTCTCAATGTTAAATGGATGACATAATTTTTTATTTTCTATCTGTTATGGATGATTATAAATTATGCATTGAATTCAATGTACAGCCAATAAATTTCAATGTTACGTTATAGTTTATTTAGTGTCAACAAATTTAAAATAAAAAAAAATAAATTGTACGTACACCCACTAGGAGTCTGTAATCAAGAATGAATATATTTGTGGTGGATAATATTCGCCATTATGAATGTCTATAAAATGTGACAATTGATGAGTTGAAAATTGCAGTCAATTAAACATTCAAGTGAAATTAAGATTGACATCTCTCAATCACGTAGTGTTACAACTTCAATATTCAATCGATTTGTAATAATCCATCTATGGTACATTGCCATCATGTTTTATTCATGTTAAACTTAAACAGATTATTCAAATCAATTTAATCACATTAAAATCAACGATCAAATGCCGCGAAATGCATCCAGTTAACATAAAATAAAATAAATCTTGTTATCAAATACAAAAAGAAAAACAGAAGAACTTTCGTTGAAAGTACAACGAGATACACTCATCTTTCATTAACTTTTCAAATCAAATGTTTATAAGGAAAAATATAGAGAATATCTCATTCGTTTTCTTCATCACTCATCAATTGCATTGACAAATCATTAATGTCTTCCAGCATAATACATGGCAATTGAATTCAATTTAAAAAGCAAGAAAAGAAGAAAAAAAAAAATGAAAAAGTTTTACTTGAATTACATGAATCTACCATCTTTCATTGACATTTTCTTGTTACCAATCTCGATTACAAGTAAAACTGAACAACGATCAACTTTTATACGACAAGGACGAATGCATTGTAAACGATTGGACGTAAATGAGAGAAAATAAAAGGAAGAAACTTCGACTCTCGTATGCTTTTATTATGTAAAAGTATAGAGCAATACTATATGCAGAATTGCACATCTTAATTTTCCAATTGCATTGTCAGTTGATAAAACTTAATCTTGTGTCTTATTAATACGATTTCAATTTAGTCGTTTACCAGACATAATGTGGTTTCACTGTTTTTGATTGTAATTCCAATTACATGTTAGTCACAAAAGTGGTGGTTTTTCTCCATTTATCTTTTTTTTTTATTTATTTTGTTTCCTAGTGATAGGAAAATGATGGTGCCAGTGAATTGATTATAGTACAGATAGAAAATTTATAAAATTTTACGTAAATTGAAACCGCTTAAAATGTATTAGTTTGAATTAAAAACAGATGAAAATTTACGATGAATTGTTACCAACTGTTTCCAATTGAATAAATCCATAAATCTTTTTCACTTTTACACTCTACCATTTCTGGTATTTGTTCTTTTACCACCTCTGTCAATTTCATGAATAATAAAACTTTTACACTGGCGAAACGTCTTAAGACAGATCTTTTGAAATCTTTAAATTTTATTCCAAAACAATCGATAACTTGGAAATGTTTTCATTTTTTTTTTTCAATTTAAATCTTATGGTCGGCTTTCTTAGTAATTCATGGGCCAAATTTAAAATTATAATTCTCCGTCTGCTTGGAATCAATTCATATGTGATATAAATCGTCTAATTGTTTAATAGAGAATTTTTGTTTTTTACCGAACAAACTTTTTGATTCAACTGACAGATGAAAACTTTTTTATTAATTAATAATTTTCATTCAATACATATAACAGTAAATTTTCAATCTTCAATAGTAAAACGAGAGAGAGAAGAGTTACATGTAATCGAATTGAGGTTTTCCAGAATAAAACAATGAAAAATCAATTTTCGATTAAAGAAAACTTTCTGTTTATGAGTTTCAAGTGAAAAATGAAAATTTAATTTGCCACTGATTGGTTATCAAATACTGTCCAATCGAAAAATGTTTTAATAATTATAATAAAAGTGTTTCAATTAATCAGATTATTTGTGGTCTGTTGCATTCAATTTCAATCGAATTATTAATATAAAATCCTTTTAGTGCTTGAAAGAACTTACAATTTTCATTGGAATTTATGAAGAATATTGTTCCTATAGTTAAATGAATTCTATTTTTTAAAATCATAAATTTAATCAATCGATATGATGGATAAAAATTAAAGAGTTGCTTATTTGGAAAATAGTAAAAGAAATGACATAAACACGTCTCATAATTCCACATGCCTTTCAGTTCAATGCATGATCTCAATCATCCGTCGTGTGTGATCTGTTGATGGTATTCATTCAAATTCAGTCAACCAACAAGTACCACAATAAAAATGTTAAATAATCAATATTTGCTTAAACGTTTCAGATATTTTCTGATTACACATTGGATTTTATGTCACATTATCATCAATACGTCACCAAAGTACGCGTATACCTCTTTCGAAAATAATATAAGAAACCGTTTCTTTATTCATAGTGAAACACGCTTCAATCTATTATGTTGAACGTATTATTGGTGAAAAGGGTACGTACACACTTTTCATATAGAATACCTGTAATTCAATATTACCCTTATTTCCTTATTCAATTTTATTTTATGAACATAAAAAAAAGAGAAAATCGTTAGTGGAACATGAACGATGAAACGTAAATTCATGAATTTTTATTTACTATTTCACAATTTTCCATTTTCAGTGATTCTATTCAATATTTATGCGTGAATGGATTTTATTTTTCTCACCTTTCGTTTATATTTACCACACTTTTTATCAAATCAATTTTGTAAACACCCTACCAATGATTCGTTAGGATTCAATGATTCTGCTGACGTAACTATCAAAGATCATCAGCCTACCCGAGATATAGTCCAGAATTGATTTGAAGTATTTCAACTTTTGGTGGTATATTTCTCATCTTTTTTTTATCAGCATTTCTATTGAAAATACTCGAATGAAATTAAATCGATTGACAGCAATAGATTGGTGAATATTTCTAGTTTAAACACCGCAATGGAGCAGAACCAACATCAAGCATCTGTGGTTCTAACGCGCCACATGACAAAAAATTCAATTATTTTGCTATCAATAATATTCCATTTCCTTTTGTTGTATATATGGCAATACATTTATGCATGTCGATATGTGTGATTCATTTCTGCCACTAATAGAGAAGTTTCTTGCAAATTGAGTTACAAAACAACATAAAAACGTAGTGTTAGAAATTCCAACATTTTGGGGGTAAATACCACCACAGCAAATAGTTAATTAATCTTGGTTATCGAACGATTTTTTCTCATGGAAATTAAATTGCATTTATTGTTTAGTTCATGGTAGCCAACTGATGTTTTTTGTTTACTTATCAGACTACCCATTGTGATATCATAAACTGTACCATGACAGAGGCAACCTAAAACATTCAATATTCATAAATACCGAGTTTCAACTTAGTTAAGTGATTGTACAATAAATAATATTCAACTGAATGCAAAATATTATTCAAATATCGTCCCCAGGAAGAAAAAATGAGATATACAGGTGAAAATACTTTTCCTTTTCCCGGCGGTTTTTAAAAACACCGTCAGAATACCTGCTGTTGCACGGTTTCCTTTCCAATGAAGTGTTCACGATTTATGGTAAAGAAACACACAACAGGGGATAAGTAAAATAGAAGTCGCATTATTTCCGTTTTGGCCAGATTTGAAATTTCTTGCCCCTAGCATATCTCGATATTTCTGCATTTCAGAAATACAAATGAAAAGAGTACGGAAACCGATTATCTAGATTTTACATCAACTTTCATATTCATACTGGGCACGAAAGAATACCTTAAGTTAATAGAATGATTCAATATTATAGACGAATCAACTAAATAAAGCCTAACGAAAACCGAGTAGGGTTCATACAAGGAAAGAAAAAAAAAATTATTCAGTTAATTAAAACACTTTTAGTCATCATGATTGTGCATTTCGTTATGGTACCAAATGGTGACTACGAGAAAAGTACATTTCCTTTTTCAATATGAAATTATTCACCCATTCAGATTGAATCATGACCAGCAATAGCAGCAACAATTTTATAATTTAAATGGGATGGTGACAATAGAAAATTATAGAACGTTTGAACAATAGAAAATTATTACGTTGGTCAACAATGAGTTATGTTTTCTGTAATTTTATGTAAGAGTATGTATTCAGGATACATACTTTGATATTATTTAAAACATTCGCCCAGAATAATCACAGGATAAGTAGTAATTAGAATGGGTACGTGTACGTTTTCGTGGTTAAAGTAAACGCGACTGGGAAGCGATTGGCTGATTTTGACCACAGGGGTTTTTAATTTTGGTAAAATAAAATATCAATAATAAAAAGAGTTCAGGTACCTTGGATGGATAGGAAACTCCAATTGGTACAGGAAAAGTGATAAAGTATTGTTGGACTCACCTAAAAATAAAACAAAAATAACATTAGAATGAAACAAAGAATAAGAAATCATATTCGATGAAAATATTGTAATCCATTTACCGTGATATGATGTGAAATCGAAATTACAATCTTCCGGCATAGCAGCTTCCACTGAATCGCACATAATTAATGCAAAATATTCCCATATTGGAAAATCTAAAAGAAAAGAACGTACAGATTTCATATTGGAACTATTTGACAAGTTTTCTTTTCTAAATTTATTCAAAAACTAATTTGAATTAATAGTAACCTTCAATAGATTTCCATTAGTGAAGAGATATTGGGAATATTTTACAACACACACACATCACTTATCACTGAATTAATTAACACAATTAAAATCACGAAAAAAGAGAAAAACACATCACATTTGAATGACAACAACAATGTGTCAGTATGACGTCAAATTTCAAACTCTCCGCACACTATAAAAACTGCAGCAACTTATCAACTCGCGCAGCTTAAACGCCACAGTTGATTGGAACGTGTTGCGTCAAAAGTTCATCCCGAATTTAAGTTTTCACTGCTGCTGCTTAGCGGGTGTTAATTAAAACAAGGAGTTACAATCTTTCATTGTTATTCTCTTCAACTATTCAGTGGGTAAAAAAAAATGCAAGTGTGCGGGTATAAAATTTTTATTCCGATTATTATTTTCAAGTGTTTTGTGATTTAAAATAAAGTTAGTGGAGTTTAAAGTGAATTTTAATATCCAGAGATGCTCCGAAAGATGTAAGTACTGCATGATTTTCATTATTTAAAGTAAATTATTGAGTCGAAGAATAGCATCAATACCAGAATATAGTCGATGATAAATATGAATATAATTTTATGAAAACTAATAGAATACACTACTGGGAACGTTTATTATGCATTATAACGTTTATTAGCACCCTCTATTGAGAATAATCTTAGAAGCAAATAGTTTTCTGGAATCATAAACGTTCCTGTATCTTCTTTTGTTCAACATATGAATTGAGTTATCTTAATACGAATCATTTTTTTTTTGCATCCTTTTTATTGTATGAGGATGAGTGATATCTAATTCAATGGAATACAGATAAATTTATGATTAATTTTCAGTTCTATTAATGGAACTTAAATAATACCACTTAAATTCAACTTTTGTCATTGAACAATGAGAAATCACTCAGATCTCGATGCATAATTACTTAATACGAATTATTTACTAAACAGGTGAAAATTCTCACTTTTACCAAAATGCAATCCATTTGACTTTTGTTAATCCCTCGTTCATTAATTATACATACTTATACATCAAAATGATTAGACTAAATCCTTTCGTCACTATAATACGATAATCATTTATTCAGGGAAGTTCATTGACACACATACCAGCAGCTGTGCACCCAACAATATGTTTCACTTAATTTCCGTTGAATCCATTATGAAATTCAATTAAGTTATCGAATCGTTCAATACACCAATGCCAATCAATGCTTGAACCATTCCGATTAAGTTCTCAACATTTCATTGAAATATTTTCCATTCTTCTATTGTTGCCAGAATAAAAATTGAACTACCGGTTGCTTATCAAGATATCCAAAAATCGTATATAAACTATCAGCGTTTGCTTGCATTTACACTTGATATTCAATCAATTAGAAAATAAAATTCTCTGTGACGCCGATTCAAAGAACAATCATTGTTAGGAATAAAAATGAAAAGAAAAGAAAAACTGTTAGCAAAATTCACTTGTGTGATATGCGGAAGTTAATGGAAATTCAATCCATTAAATGGGTGCGGCTAACTGAACCATATAATCCATACGAATAGAACAGAAACTAATATTATATTGAATTCGATAAGTTTAATTAGGGTTGAAAAGGAAAAATGAAACTTTTACTTTGAAAAAAAATGTTTCCTTTCGATTTTTATTCAAGGAATGGAACTGATTAAAGTCTCGTGGCCAGAGTGTGGATGGCAGTTTTAAGGGTGGCCAACAAGACTGCCGCTAACGACAATTTAATACAATCCGACTAGGGCTATTTCGTTATCTAACTGTTAATGTTTCACGATTCAATTCAAATTCCATATAACTCGTTTGTTGTGCGTTTCATCAACCAAACAAAAAAATAAAAGGAAAAAGAAATCGAATCATTAGGCAATGGACATGGAAACACAGATGTTGACCGTGATTATAGTGTACTCTCTATAACCCCATTGTATTGTCTAACGATCACACTACTACAGTTGATTAATATTATTCGAATCTAATTTTCTAGATTTCGATAAATCCAATAAATCGTTCTTCTAGAATTAAAGAAAACGACCATAATGGATCGAATTACGAAGTAAATCATTAAATGGATCACACTGGAGTACAACAAACCATTCGATAAACGACAAATATTCTGAGTTGTGGTTTTCTTTTACTTGCGTTCAAGTTTTCCTTGTTTTTTCTTTTGGTTTTCATTCTATTTTCACTTCAATTTCTTATCAGATGAATAGGAAATGGTAGACGAGTGATACAAAATAATTTCATTTGACATTGAATGTAGAAAGTGGTATAAAATATTGAGAGTACACACAAGCGTCCCGTGTACATTAGATGGATTTGGAATTGAGTGAAGATTAACAGAAACAAGTCGTCTGCGTCTTTCTTAATATTTATTGAGAGAAAACAGAAACAGTTTTTCTGTTAGTGATTGATTAACGAATCGATTTCAATTCGATGATAAATTATTCTGAACAAATGGTTTCAAAGTGAACTGGTAACAATTTATTGAATACTATCCGTCGCACTTGATTACTTCGATAAGAAAAACCAAGTCCATTTTCCTCCCGGGGCTGTTAATTAGACTAAAACCAAAATCATATTTGATAACTATCACCATATGCTTGACGTTTGGCCAATATGTTCCATCGATCAGCCAGAAAAAGTGGCTTCAATTAGAACAAGTATTGAGTGAGTGATTCTATTGAATTCACTTGATTGAAATTTTGTTGATATTGCCTCAGGTGTAACGCTGAAATAAATAAAATTAATTAAGTCCTATTTGTAATAAATGAAATTTAATGAAATAATCATAAATACATTTTCTTTATGTACGTATACGTACCAAAAACAAAAAATATAACACAACACCATCCAAAATAGCTAGAAAAAAAAGACGTTAAAATAAATAAAAAGAAAATTCCCAATAGAATTTCATTCTAGCTCTTATGAAATTTCCCTTTCAGCGATTTATCTGAAAACTGAAGGGTTTCAAATGATGGTACCAATGAAAACATTGTGACTCTTTCATTCCACTGAGAAGACGAAAAAAAATAGAAACAAAATAAATTCGTTATAATTAAAGAAACATTTTTTTTTCGGTTCAACATCAGCTGGCGGGCAAATACAAGTAACACAATTTGATTATTGTTTGTCAGAATTGCCGATGAGAAAAACACTTAGAACAATGAAATCTTGATGGGATAGAATGTCTCAGCACTTCACCAAACAAATACGAATATCTTCACTGAGGGTGAAATTGATAAAATGATGAGATCAGTTTGATAATGGCAATTCATCCGGGAGCTATTGACATTTTTCTGACTGCGTGTATTTTTCCAAGCTATATAAACGAAATGAAATAAAATGTTGTTTATTCATAACAAGGTAAAATACATATTAAAAGAGAAACAAATCACTTGGTAGAAAAGAAAATTATGATTATTATCAAACATAAATAATGGAATAAAGCTACCAGCAATTATCTTACGAGTTATTGTACGATGTTCTTTTCTTTACTCAAAAGAAGAGAAACGCATCCCATCGATTGCAATTCACTTCGTTCCTCTTAAAATTGAAAACTACAAATCATTTTATGTTGAAAAATAAAAAATATGAAGTTTTATTCCAAACGCAAGTGAGAAGGTAAAATAGTATCCAGATCACGTACTGTAACAATTCATATTGTAAAAGGATTTTTATTTATTTTCACGTATTCAACGTGTAAACGAATAAAATGTTTCCATATTATAAGTTATCCGGTACTTTAAACAGAACAAGTAGTGTTTCTAAGTCCAAAACGACTCCAATAAGAAAATCTTCAATCTATAAATTGATCGTTGTATGTACAGCATTGAATTGTAAGTAAATGTGTTGAGTTCTTTCGATGCAATTGAACAAGGTGAACCAAAAATTTGGTATTCGGATATCGAACAAGTTTATGTAACATTGTATGTCAATTGAAACCAATTCAATATCATACCGAATATTTGGTTTTATTTTTCGGTGGGATAAATATAAAGAAAACTTATTTTTATTTCTTTGTACCAATGTTGGCGTAAACTGATCCAACAAGATTCTATATTCATTTTAAAGCGCTCAAATATAGTTTTCAGCTAACACTCAAATAAAATGGTGAATTTTCCATTGAAAGGCCATTTTCCGGTTGACAGAATTCATTTCAATACGATGCGTTTGGATTTAAAATAATCTGGTCGATGTAAATTGTGTAATTCGTTTACTGTTTTCCAATCTTATATTTTCCTCTTTTGAACTTCAATACTTGCATGTCTTTTGGTATTCAATTCACTCAATATTTGTATAATATACATTCTTATAAGACGATAGAAAAACGTAAACACTTTCAATGGTTTTAACCAATGGGTGCAAAAAGAAAAAATCAAACAAAATGTGATGAGAAAACTTTGAATATAAACAAAACTGATTCAAATATAAGAAAACAATTTAAATTATTTGCTTCGTTTTTTTTTTTTTTGGAAATGGAAAGCAAAAGATAATATTCTTCGTATTCTCTGAAGAAAATTCTGAATAATGAAATTGAAAGAAAAATAAGAAAAGAATTGACGATGGTGAAACAGATAATAGATTGTGTATCATTTGAATGCAGACAAGCAAAGAAGTGGATTAAACTCATGTTCATCAAGGCCTCCGGGGGTCGAAAGGGTGTCATTCAAGCGTAACCAAATGAAATGTTTCAATGAAAAGGGGTATTGGTATTGTAATATCTAAAAATTTTCTTTCTTTTTTCTTTTTATACTTATGCTTTGAAACGTTACATTTATTCTCCTTATTTGGTTAAATCTTATATGAGACTGAAGAAAAAAACCATACAAAGAATTGACGATAAATATACAGTGAATATCTTTCATCGTTACAGTGATATACTTACGAAGAGAAACAATAAAAATAAATATAAAGACCAATTTGATTAAAGGTTTTTCTGTTGCCTACCTCTTTTGCAATATAATGAAAATCCTTTTTTGTTGGCTTTGAATATCATCCATGATGGGTTCGTCCATTCTTTTACTTCTTTTTTATGGAATATGGAATTCATCTAATACCCGTGATATTATTCACCCATTTCTAAATTCAGTTGAATGTGTTTTGGGTACAAAATCATCATCATTTTCCACCTCATACCGAATCACTCATTGAACACAAAATATAAACACACACACACAAACTTCTTTATTTGTATGAAAAAGTAGAAACAACCAGAAAAATTGGGTTTGCAAAAAAATTACGTTGAATAATTTCAGTTCATTTTGAATATTAAACGAATTTATGAATGGAACCTTTTTTTTTTGCTTCATACAAATAACCGTATGGCGAAGCATATTTATAGTATCCAAGTAATGCTTATATTTACATGAATTTATTATAACGGTTACTAGTAATTGTCCTGCAGCATTGAAATGGAATACAAAAAGGATATGGTTTTAGGGGTATCCCATCATTTAACCGCTCTTGAGCCATTCAACGTTTAATGCATTTCAATAAGATCATAACTGGACGATGAGTTAGAGCTTTTTGCCTAGTCCTCATTTGAAGTCAATTGTAGTTCATTGTAATCAAGTATACAGTTGGTATTGAACACAGAAAACAATCAGAATCACACCTGTACTTCTTTGTAAAATTCAATTCAATTGAAAATCAGAGTCATCTTCCACCAATTATGTGGTATCATAGAGTTTGACCACCTTGTGTTACAGTTGATTACAAGCAAATGAAATTTATTATGTTCAATGAAGTTAACAAACGGAATTGAAAACAATCCAGTTTTGATTGAGATTACGGTCAGCTGTGGGTTAAACGTGGTAACATGAAACAATGGGTTCTTTGAAGAAACCATTAAAATCAATGCAAAGTACTGAAATAACTGTTTCACATAACACATCCAGGATGGGAAAAGTTTTAATCAACGTCTTTAGTTGTACGCCTAATTCCTTTATAACACTGAATGAAGTAAAAGTTTCTATTCATATTCTACGTTTTCTTCAATGTTTCACATCAAATTTCAGTTCATTTTTATAGTCAAATAAATAACTTCTCTTTATTTTAATGCTAGATCATTATGAGAATGGGATAATTTTGTTCGTTAGAGGCTGTAATTTTTATTTTAAATGCAACCAAGATCGGAAAATCGTTTACCATTTAACCATGAAATTCGATTTGATTCTAGTTGACGGTAACTGATGTTAGAAAAATGAATGCCTTGAACGCATTATCAAAAGTGAAAGAAAAAGAAAAATAAGAAAACTTTTTAATTTCTTCAATTTTTATTGTTATTCTAAAGTACGAAATGTTTGCCTCTCTCTATCGCGTCATTGTAACGCATAACTCGTTGTATATGGGATTCGGTAACGAAAAGGCAATTTGAATTGTAATTTGCCAAAAGGGATGAATGAAACTTGATTCCCATTTACTTTTATGATGCCAATGAAACAAATACGAAAAGAAAAACAGTAGAATCATAGAACAGATTTCATGCACATTAAAAATCATCCAGAGTACCAATAATAATGTTAATGTATTTTCTTTTCTACGAGTTATCATTAGAAACAACAATTTCTTTTCGCGAATTGCAATGGCAAATAACAAAAAGAAAAGTTCTTATTTAACTTCAACAATTTGGTTAACATAAAAGTAAATCAAGCCGATCATCCTGAAGCATTGAATCTTAGTAAGTTACTTCAATCAAACCAATTTTACTTGAATTTTATATTTCTTACCATTTATTTGATGTTTAAAATCACACCTGATCTTGCTTGTGTGGCAAATAAAAAGAAAAAAAACACTCCTAATGACAATAGACAAAAAATAACGTTTTATTATAATAAACAGTTCACCTGGAGGGCAGACGTTAACGAAAAAACGTAGCTAATTTTATTTTTTAGAAAATTTAGATGAAAATTTATGAACAATATCATTCGTTTGGTAGAATCCAATTTAACCAATTTAATATTTTATTTCATCCAATAATGATCTTACTATCTACCTGCAGTATCTTTCACACACAAAGTTTCCATTGTGTTTGTGTGGATGTTTCCCTCCATAACTTTTTAGTTACCAATGGAATAGAAAAATATTTACCATTTTATTTTCATTGTAACTGGTATAGATGATAATTTTATACTGAATTTTATGTTTATTCAACAAAAGTATTATGCCAATAACAGGAAAATTACCGGAAGGCAAATAATATACCAGAATTTTTACCCATCTCAATTATGTTGTTGAAGAAAATTATACAAAACAGTTGTTTTAACGGTATTACTTTTATTTTTTGTATTTGTTTCACTAAAACCAAGTTTTTTCCGAATCATATTCACGTACGACTCAAACCATAGCCATTGACTTTAGGGAAAAATAGAAAATAATTTTCCTAATTGCTTAGGATAAACCATATCAGAGGTTAGAAGTAGACGCCAGAAGTATATAAATTGCACTGATATGTAGTAAAATTGTGAATTAAATGCAATCGAATTTCAATGTTGTCATGGAACTACCACAATTTCATATGATCTTTACAACTATCTACCAATTAACTCAGTGAACTTCGTTAATAATTCCCAGCCAACGTATTCCATTGTATTAAACAAAAACGGTGTAAGAAAGGAATGTGATTCAGGTCACAGGTGAAATTAAACATTCACACAGTGTTCGAATAGCGTATTCTCTTAAATAGTTCATTTAACTGTAATTTTGTTATTACGGACCAAAGCAAACAGAATCGTATTTGAAGAAAAATAAACGATTATCATAATGTAAATATATTTATTGTATGGCATGTCATGTTCACATTAATTTCTTTTAATATGTTTCAAAAAAGAAAGGAAAATTTATAAACCATTGAATGCTGTTGGCAATTTTCACTGTATAAAATTGCATTGTTCAGACATTATAATTTTCGTAGAAAATAAAAAAAAACCAGAAAAAGAAAGAAACACATTATTATCTAATGGTAAGAATTGCTAGTAACAAAACTCATACTATTCCCTAATATTTAATGTTACAAAAGTGTCTCAATTTAATTCCAAATATGGTATGGCACAACACCATTTATTTGATGCCAAAAACAATAGAGTTTGGGCGAATACATAAAAGTGTGTATGTTGGGTGATAATAAAGAAGTCATAGCATAAATATAAATTTCAATATCCTTAATAGGTTTTCATCAAGGGGGTATTTCTTAGCTGAAGACGACCAAGCAAAGAATATTCATTCGATTTTACTAACAATTTTTTTTCTTCCTTTTACTGAATTTGTCATATACGAATAGTAACATTGTCTTAGTTGAAAACCTTTCTTGTTTGAATAACACCCCACCCAAAAAAACCCATTGATAAGAAATGAAACTGTAAACCAAAGGAAAGGAAATATAATCAAGAAATAACCTTCTGGCAAATGATCTGACTACATATTTGAAATATCATTCAATGGGGTATGAAGTAAACCGCCTTATAATTTTCATCATGATGGGTTTTTTCGTATTACCACTGTGTATATTCACCCAATGGAATATTTGTCTTAACTCCTTTACGTTTATTTATTGTCATAAATGGAAATACCAAGTTATTAGTTCTTTGGTGTTAGAATGATTCTCTAGAACACCAACTGGGTATCCACTGAACGAAAAGAACTTAATCTTTTTGACTTCAAATTCACCTTAGCAAAGAAGAAGTCTATTGTTTTTACGTCAAGCAATTCAAGAACATGCGTGTGAACTGTTAATAGTCGTTTATTGTAACGTTAAATTTCATATCATATAACAAGGAGGGCGCACCAACTAATGAGACGTAACAAGTAGAGACAAGGGTTTCGATGTACCATTAATATTACTTTAAGATTACTGGAACCCTCTGCTTTAAAGTAACTTCAATATAATTAAACTGTTTCACAGAAATATACAATTTATTTTTTGGCTTCTCAGTTTTGAAAACATTTAATCAGAATTTCGTGGAACTACTGTTTTATAAATCCCCAAGTTATTTGTGTGACAATTATGAAATGGGAGTAATTAAACCCAACCTATTTTCTGATGGTCCCAAAAGGATTTGATTCCATGAAACTGGACAACAGCAGCAGCAACCAACAAACAAAAAAATGATTACATCCGTTATCTAAATGAAACAAAGGTGTGTTTATCGTAATGAACTTCATTTCGACAGTTAAATATATTATTATTGTAATGAAGGGTAGAGAATCCAATCTAAATTACCTCATTGTTGACTGCTTAGCTTTTTCGCTTATCCTACTGTGAAACGAAACTCGTGATTTCGTTGAATGACATAATGCCACCATAATGTTGAATAAAATCTATGAGTCCCATACCCCTTGGTCACAGAGATAAATCATTTCTATGTTCCATACATACACACGTATCCAACAGCCTATCAATGGGGTGGCAATGGCACCCTGCTTAGTACTCCATCCCTATTGACTTCATACCAACACATACTTGACATACATTATGGTTAAAGAAAAGCCACATCATAATCACATCAATGGTCTTCGTCATCATATCGTTGTGGAATATAAAAAAAAATACAAGTAAACGATGTACTCGTTTAGAATGCATATATCACACATGGATTTGAAATGAATACAATTTTCATGCTCAACGGTGTGATTCACGTGAAACGCACGAATCAAAAATAAACCATATCAGATATTCTATTGTAATCATACATGATATAAAGGCAGCATCTCACACTAGAGGTAACAATAACAAATAAAAGAGAAAAAAAAAGCCAGAAAATTTTTATATGAAAAATGATATTTTTCCACTATAATGACAACCAACGAATTTTTTTTTATTGTGTGTACCAATTTGAATTAGAAAACAGTGGTGTATACAGTCAAGTTTATTCACATTTTGTGGGTATATCAAACAAAAGTGTTGGCACAAAAGTAATAATGGAATTTCAAAATTTCAGGATAGAACATAAGTATGTGAAATTCAATGCGATGAAACGGTATTAGTCAAGAGCAAATGCAAATAATTATGTTACGTTATAAAACAAGAGTTCATATGTGATCGGATTGTCTAAACATAAGCGCTGATGAGAGGTAATTGTAAAAGTTCTGTGGTGAAGAATAGGGATGGCCATGATCACATGGATATTGGTTACGACTTTAGAAGCAACCAATGAAATAATCAAAGAAACGTCTAGTTAACCAGGACAATAAGCCAACATGAAGTGAATATGAAAATACTCTGTACAATATGTGGAATAGTAGAGAAACAATCAATCTGATTTATAGCTATTATTCATTTTAAATAGAGTTGTAATTTTAGATTAAATCCCATTCGTTCATTCCAAATCATGTGAATATCATTGTATGAATATATGTACCATTCAGCATGAAAAAAAAATCATAGATCAACGATGACGATGGAAGAGCAGAATATTTGGGGGTGATGTCCATTGATTATGTGAAATTGAGAGATGAGTGAGGTGGTGAATCCATGAGATTGCTATCACACTACAGGAATTATAAATTATGATTTATTGTGAACGCTGTAGACCGAACCGTACCATTATTTATTAGATTAACATTGAATATGTCCGTCAGTTATGGCCTGTGAATGAATTATTGTTTTATGTTTACCAATAAAACAGCCAAAATAAAATAAAAAGTGAAGTATGAAACCAGCCACCATCCAATGATCAGAAATAATTAAAACATGAATACATGACATGGCCAATTTTGAATGTGTAATTTGAGTGTGTAAAACAAGTGGATGTGAACCTGACCTGGCACAGCCACTTAAACTCAAAGAGTTGGATAGCTGAATAAGATGATAAGGCCATATTGCATCCGTACTGTTTATATTGCACCCATAACTTTTACCACTTCAATTCCGTACCAAATATCAAAATGTTCCGTTCACAACGAAGTTAAATTTCAATACTGAATAGTTTTATTTAAGTTTTTCTTTCATTTTTATCGTTTGGTGGTTGGTGCAATCTAATTTGAACAAAAGTAATACCCGTAAACTTTATGATTATCGGAATCTTTCATGGAATAAAATACTCAGAGAATAACTATGGAAGTTATCGAATTATAATCCGGATGAATGTGGAAAATTGAATGAATGCGTGTGAATGATCTATAAATGTCTAAATTGTTTAAAGTGGATAACAACCAGAACTTATGGATACATAATTCCATATTATGTATATTCGACATTATAAATGATGATAGCATAAATAAATTTGCATTAAATTCACATGTAATTTGTTACTTAGTTGCATTAAAAGTAATGGTAATGGCATTTATGAAAATGGTAAAACATAAAAAGGGACACTAAATGGGTGGGAAACATGGATTGCATAATTTCATTAAAACATTATTAGTCGGTTTTTATTTTGGTTAATGTTAAATTAGGCAGTGTCATGATGTGATTCAATTATCATTCTCATCAGGCGGACTAAATAATTTCATCATTCTGATTAATCATCTGATAGTATACCAATTATTTCATTTTGCCATAACGTTCGAATGACAAAGAATGGAAAAATGTTGAAATCATTTTCTTATCCAACTTTACCAGATACTATTATCTGTCTTTATTATATCATCAGAGCATTGAAATTATTTTGCTTCCGGCAAATTTATTTAAAGATCATTTTCACGGTATCACATTTCCCCACAAAACTGTATGTGTTTTCACATAAATTGTATGTTTCTCGTTACACATGATAGCAATAATGATACCATGAACGAATGAAGATAAACAGTCACCCATGTACAGTAAGATATACAAAAATCGTTACTAAAAATCATCTATTTAACTCAATTAATATGACAAAAAATATTACATTCTTAATTGGGGTTGGAACAGAGTTGGTTCTCATACCAACACTGAATCGCCTTAAGTCAAACTGAAATTTTCTATGAAATCGATTCATTTTCTACTGTAATAGAATAAATTACGGTTAAGTCATCTACTCAATTCAAAAGCATCTTCACAATTATGGAAATTTATTTTTTAAATACACAATTTTAATTAGAAAAAATCATAGATTCAATGTAGTCCATATAAGAGATTATTTAATGGCTTTCATTGTCCATAATCCATCATTTAAATAATGGCAGGTTTCAATTCCAATTCCTTTGTTTACCTTTGCACTGTTCAAAAACAAATTAATTTTAGAAATCCGGTTCAGATTACAATTATTATTTCATGACTTACATATCTTCCGTTGATAAAGCAGTAACACCTACAGCCAATGCGTGTTGTTTACCTTCTGCCATCACAGCAACCACTCTACCTTTCTCAACTGGCGTCATTGATGCACCCGGTGACGTCAATCCCGGACACATAATATTAGCTCCGCTAAGAACAAATCGAATTGCTCCTCGATCTACTTGCTGCATTGGTAAAAAGAATGGATACTTGTGTAACAGTCTCAGCGATGGGATCCATATGCCTTCGCGCTGTTTAAAAAACAAATGCTCTCCAATACCATTGATTAAAATTTCAATATGATCATGGCTACAAAGACAATATAATTAACACAACTGTTGAAATGAATCAAATAAGAATAGCAAACCATTTAACAATCTTAAATGAATCCTTCTTCGGTAGGATAGCTTCTATGTAATTCTCCAGATGGGGATAACTCTCGAGCAGCTTAGCTCGGATTGCTTTCTGAACGGACGATTTTAGTTGTTGAACGCCTGACACGCTCTCTTTGTCATCAAATCTAAAAGAAATTACAGTGGATTCATTAATTAATTTAAGAAATCCAGAAAATAGAATGTAGAATCTACTTACTTCTTGAACATTGTTATGCTTCACTATTTGTTTACAACTTGAAACCGGCTGAAAAAATTACGTTTTGCCGGTGAGAAAGAGTTCCACCTAACTATCACAAATTGTTTACGTAAATCTATCGCAATTAAGCTATAAATTAATTAGAACACACTGAATTGGAGACAGGAACTTCTTTTCTGGACCAATCGCGCACAACTCCAAAATCGGTCTGTTGACTTCAATCATATGGAAAATGTGAGGTTATGTTCTTTGTTTTGGATTTGAGCATCACCAATTTGGTGGAAGTGATTTCAATTAGAGTGTTTATTTGCAGGAGTGTTTAGTTAATTAAATTGTGCCGGTAGTGTAATTACTGCTTTTAAACAAGTGGAAATAGATGTGTAATAGATCTCACAGGTTCTAGCCGGTGTAACTAAAAAATGACGCGCAATAATAAAATCAATTGTATCACGACAAGAAATCAGATGGAAACATAGAGGCCTCCAAACCAATAGCCAAACCAAGGGTTCCATGAAGGCAATAGAAACTCCTTCATGAAATTTATATTATATTGATTTAGTTGTACTGATATATATGCGGAGACTGTGGTAAAGATGAGTAATTTATATCCCGAGTTAATGGAAACTAGTGAACTGATAAATCTTCTTGAAAAGGTAATTAATTAAATCATCCACATTAACATAATGTTCGAGTTATTCATTTTAATGTAACCGTAGAGATTAATCAAAGTGCCACCGAATACCAACAGAGATGATATTGTACAAATGTACACTAAATATGCATTACCTTTACATAGGCGTAAATCCAGAGCTGATAAGAAAGAGAAAGAAGGTGGCAATGTTGTTCAGCAGACGCCCACTGCGACACCACCGAAACCCATTAAATTGAATCGAAAGAGCCAGAGTAACAATAATGAGAGTACAGAAGAACAAAACGCTAAACGAATAAAATTATTGACAATTGACGAAAATAATAGTAACTGCAATGCAGCTAAACGGACACAGGAGGATTCATCAATGGTGGGTATACTATGATGAATGTATTCAAAATTTTGATGATTAAATTATATTGAATTCTTATGTTTTTCGGATACTAGAGTATCGATAACTCATCCGCAGCTAAACGAAAGAAGATTACATGGCCTTAACTTAATTAAATTTATAACTAAATATAATTTAATTACGATATCATTGTACATAAGATTATGAACAGACAATAAGTTTATAATAAAAAACCCAGTTATTGGAAAAATATAATCTTATGGATTAATAGAACCATTAAAACCTTTAAACCTTAAATATGATGGATCCGTTGTCATCAAAATTATTATACGAGCTCATATATGGCAGCCATCCTATTCGATTCCAGTAATATGAAGTAATAATTTTAATGCTGTCATGGGTATTGTTAAAAGTAATATTTGAACATGCGTTTCTACTAAAAGTGAATTGATATCATAAAGATATAATGTGTTTGGTTGCGTGATCAGAATACGGTTGAAATCAAAAACTTTGGATATGGACAACTGAAATTCTATGGCATTATGTTACCATCCTTTTAGGTTGAATGGATCTTAATACAGCATATGAATTACTAAATAACTGTACAACCTATAAGCTAATGCACAGTGAAGTGTCTCTTTTCCCGTTTATGCTATTATGTGACTGAAGGGTAAAACTCGGAAATGTTAAAATGAAGAGAGAAAATGTCCAACTACAGACGGTTATCAAATGCCATCATTGTATACCATAGCTGAAAGTGTGAGTACAAAATATTCACAATATAAATGAAAATGTTCTAAAAAGGGTGTTCAAAAAATATTGAATGAGTAAAAGTTAGTCGTTACCACCCACACCACACATGCCATGGCAATTTGATAAGAATTTATTTTCGATAGGGTATGCAATCTACTTAAATTGAAATTGGTATAAACAGAAATTGAAGTGTAGAAAATAATATGAATATGGTCATTGGCAGGACACTTTAACTCCAGGAAAATTCGATTGAAAAGTAGATTCAATGAATGTCTATTATATTCTTTGCAATTATTAAGCCATTCCCATCGTATTTGGTAAGTCGTTTCACCATCAATACCATATTGAAATAGAATTCCGTCTATGAAAGAGAATCATTTGTAAATATGCTTCGAATATAATGGTTAATCGAAGTGTAACTTTTCAATATTCAATGTAGAGGTATTCTTATGAACCTTTTAAAATTACATGGACACTATTTTATATTCATAAAATTGATTTCTTATGCAATAGACATGATTTCAATAAATAGCATTAACTCTATTGAAAGATTCAATAGTGTATTGGCTGTGGCCTTCAATACACATCATTAGAATAATTCTGGTCCATTTCAAGATAAACTATTTAAATGGATGTCAACATAATTTTTATGTTTTATGTAAATGTATCCGGTTACAGTGAAGGAACTAATTTGACAATAACGCCAACTGAATATTAAATTAGCTATGGTGTATGCCCTAGAAGAGAAATGTTATTGAATACATTCATTGATGAATGTGTTAGCCACACACACGAGACGGATATTAAACAAAATGAAAGAATAAAACTGTATATAAAGCCTAAATTGCATCACCCGGAAAATTGGAAAATTCAGTTTGACTAATGGGAAATTGTTAAAGATTATGCCATTTAATGAGAGTGTCCAGCATATTGAACGTTCAATTAATCTTTACCCAAAAAGTGTGTACTCGTATACATTTTGTCTGATCCAATCGTTCATACTGTGAGATGACATGCCACGAATGTATTAATATCCACCCAACGATGTTAAAAATGGTTCAAAAGTTCATCCTATACACACATACTCTACGTTTTTTTTTAAGTAATTAATTTTTGAATTCAATTACTTTATCTTCATTACTTGCGGACGTCCGATTCATGGTATGGTGTGAAGGAACGACATGATTGTAATTTTTCATCGTATAGCCAACAAGCCAAATACAGTTTATTTAAAGCAACAGTCTATGCCATATCAATTCCCATAAAACTTTAACCGAAGATGAACGTGTACTCAGTTGGGTTTTCCTTCACTCTGTCGTTCTTCAACATTTTCTCTGGAATCATAAAAAATAGACGCAATTTTATGTGATGATTATGGAGGTGGAAAGCAATGAACAAAAATGGAAAATCAGTAGAGAAGAGATGAGGGCAACATTTTCATGACAACAATTTCATAATGGATTAGGATGAGTGTATTATATAGTTGGTATTCACATGAGATTTTCATAACCCCCGATATTGTGTACAGTTGGATATGGAGTGTAAGTCACATAATTGGTTTACCTAATCATATCAAACATGATCAGGAATTGCATCACATGTGGATGAAATTATTATCGGGTCAAGAGTCATTGTTATATGTGAATTGTATATTTTTCAAGTAACTAAATAACAAAAAACAAATGTTAAAACACACACAGAGAGAAAAATGAAAGAGAGAAGAATGCACTTACTGTTCACTGGATAGCAAAAGCTGAAAACAAATTAGAGTGTCGTTGAAATGCTTTTAGCGTTGACCAAACCCTTTCGTCTCTCAAGTTTATTTTATTTTTAATGTTTCATGTTATATTCGACAACTACTAGTGAATAGTCTTTGACCGAGTAAAATGGATATTGAAATTCTTTGCTAGTACACCATTGAATAAAAGGATCTGAGCAATTGTAGAGCACATTAGTTTTAAAAGAAGTACCATTATGATTAAACGAATAAATGTCATTGTATGGTTGAACAAACATTAAAAGAATAAGAAAAAAATTGAAACTGAACATTAATATTGTTATCCATTACTTTAATCAAATATGAGATGTCATGAAGTGTATGCATTTTATTCGTATCCGATTCAACACAATTGGATGCAACGGGTTTATTATTAAGTTAAATGTAAAATACTTGTTAGTGTGATACGATGGTACCATTATCGTTAAAATTTTGAATTGAATTGACACACAGTTGAATAACGAGTATTGTAAACTGATAATTTAAGTTAATTAAAATGATTCACTGATTGGCATTCAGGTTATAAAGATTACCTACACTTCGATAACTTTGTTGATTCCAAGAACTAAAATATTTAATCTTTGGTTTATCTCTCTCTATATGTCGGAGTTAATTTATAATTCTCGAAATAGATTCACCATCACAAGATTTCTTGTTGTACAAAATCAAAAGAAGAGTTCAATTTTATGAGGTCCCAAAAAACTTCTACATAACTATGAAGATAAAACAAGGAGTATTTCTGGTATTGCTGTTGTTATTTATTTCTAATACTTGAAAATTCCCATCGGTGCTAAAAAGTGGATTCAAAAGTTTTTTGTGTAAGCAAACACCAATAACATTAATTATCATTCGGGGAATTGTACCATAAAATACGACGTATCAGTTTAATATAGTTCGTTCATTAAGCTTTTCCTACCCAATTTGTTTGGCATTAAAAACTATTAATTCAAAATAAAAAAAAAAATAAGGAAACAAATTAAAAATATTTTAATTGAACTTTTCTTGTACTTTATTCGTTCACATATTATGAGAGTGTTAACCATATAATGATGAATACCTAAGTTTTACTTGAATTAGTAATAAACTCTTCATACCATAAAGAGCCGGTAGAGTACTGGTTTTACGTAGCATCAAGTGTATGGCCAAGAAAAACGTCAATAAATCAAAATGAGTTTATCTCAATAGGAAAATTTTCTTCCAATTCAAGTGAAAGAAAAACTGAATTGTAAAAAGGCGAAAGTAAAAACTTCTGGGCATCATAAATCTCAAATGTGCTATAAAACAAAGTTTTTCTTTATTCATCCACAACAGAATTAAGAAAAAAAAACTGAAAAAAAATTTACCAAAAATAAAATTTACAACTTGATTTATTGGATGTCATGATTATTTGGGAATTAAATTATTTGCAATCTATTGATTTTGGTTGTACACTCGTCAATTGAAAATGGTTGGTTAGAATAAAAATTGCCAGTTTTGGTAACGAAATATAATTTTGTGTTTTGAAAAACCAAAATCACACTAACGGAGACAGAGGGGATGATATTCTTCACTGAGTAGTTTTCTTGATTGCGAAAAAATATTGAACGCATTTATTCAATCAAGACGATGTCATTTAACGAATATACGAATTGCAAATCTCATCAGAACTGGGTCTTATACCAAACGGCATTTAATCGAAATCGGTGGGTGGATATTCTTTTTGCTTATGTAAAATCCATTTTCATTGATGAGTTTAATTCAAACGGAAGGCGAAATGAAATTGCAAAAGACTGAGTATGGAAAATTTTTGTTTCATTACTTTTGCATTCTCAACGAAGTGGATAATGAACCGAACACGCAATCTAATCATTTACAACAAGCTGAGCTCTCTATGACCATCAATGGTTGTTATATAGAGGGTAGAAATCTTTTATTATATTACACCGTGTCATGTAGCGTACATTAGAGAGATTTTCATTAGAACACAATTGGCGAGAAAACGTCTTAGTGATAACATTTTCATTTTGCAATTCTCTCTTTACATTCAAGTTTTATAATATAGGAGGGTAACGAACGCATATAAATAAACAACTTGATATTTGCTGTCTTTTTCTTTTCATTATAATGCTCAGTAAATTTTTTATTTGATTAGACTCTGCTTACCGTCTTTTTTGAGTAATTCCATGTAAACTGCTTACGTGTCGTTTTGTATTTATTTAGAATACAATTTATTCGGCTATGATCTTTGTTTATTAAGAATGTTTGAATAATCAAATGTAGTCTGAGAATTAAAGCAATAGATCATACCTTTAATTTAAACGAAACCATTGACTGACTATGAAAACTTATCGAATTCTTTATGAAATTTAGTAAATATTTCTTCAAGAATCTGATAACTGGCGAATAATTAATGAGAATTTGTTAAAAATTCAACAATGAATCGTATTTATTTGTAATCATCAAAATATTTGGTTCACTGAACGAATTAATAAAGTAGAGATTAGAAGCATAGCAGTGATTGTTATCAGTGAACACCTTTATATGATTTGAAGAAAATTCTAGTAATTCATATGAATATCATTAGTCAGTTATCTCTTACCAAAATATTATTCCATTAAATAGAAGATAAATCACAAATGTATCCAGTAAAAATTGTCTAAATTACATGTAATTTAGAGCGATAACTTTATTACATCTCTCACTATACTGAGATAATGAAACGAATTTAGATTCAGTGTTACAGATCAAGTGTTAATGTAAGTTCATTTTAGTGAAATTTATTATGGATCGATCAATTTCTTTAAGATGGGAACACTTAAATTTATCAGTGAAATCCAGTGAATTTTCTTTTCAAAAATGTCGATATCAACGAAAGGAAATATCAATTCTGAATGATGGTAACTGTAGTATGGAATATTATTAACCAAGATCCAATATTAATAATTTCTTAAATCAAATTAGTGAGTGGTTCATTAAAATCTGGACAATTGGTAGCCATAATGGGTGAAAGGTATCAAACTCTTTTAATTGCCATTGTTGAGGAATAATTGAGAATTTTTAGTGGAGCTGGAAAGACATCACTATTGGCATCTATATCTCAAAGAATACGAGGAGGAGTAGCGGGTAATATTTATATCAATGGGCATAGAATAGATAAGAACGATATGATTAAATATTCATCTTTTGTTGCTCAATTTGATATCACGATTGATGTTCTTACTGTTATGGAACATATGTATTTTATGGTAAATGTTTCAATCCATTTTAATTAAATGATAGTGCTAATGAAATTGTTATCTACAGACAGAACTAAAGTTAGGGAATACATTGTCAATTAGTGAGAAATTTCAAAGAATTGAAGATATTCTAGAGCGATTAAATCTCATCGAATACAGAAATGATAGAATATACAATTTATCCGGAGGAACTAAAAAGAAACTATCACTAGCTAGTGAAGTATAACTCTAATAGAATTTCAATTCCAATTTCTAAATTAACATCTCCATCTCAATTGACAGTTGATTACCGAACCACCGATTATATTTTGTGATGAACCAACCACTGGTTTAGATAGTTTCAATGCAAAGGCAGTAATCACAGCTCTAAGGAATCTCACAAGTATTAAACTACAAAGTTATTCTATTTGATGTACACATTCATATATTTAAATCTTATTAAGCAGATGAATCAGAACAGAATGAATACTTGAATGGTAGTATCGAATCATTTGATATGGACTGTAAGAATGGGAAGCAATTATTGATTCCAGTTGTTCAAAAACAATACAGAAAATCCGTAATGATTTCAATTCATCAACCACAATCCCAATTGTACAATTTATTCACACACATTGTATTAATGCATAATGGCCGTATTGTGTACTCAGGAAGTGTTGAAGAAACTAAAGAGTTTTTCAATAATTTAGGATTAGTATGTCCACCAAATTATAATCCAGCTGATTATTATGTGAAACAAGTAACCAAAGATCCAGATAATCCAGATGATGATGAAGCAAAAGAGAAACAAATTGATAATATTTTTAATGAATTTTCCAGAACTCAATTAGTGATACATGAACCTCCCATGGTGACTGATTTTAGTGCATTGAACTAGTAAGACAATAAACTTACTGAAACTTGGAATGAAATGTACATCTTTTGTTTTTCTTGCAGTAAGAGACTTAATTGGTGGCACCAAATTGGACTGCTGTTGAGAAGAGCTCTGCTTCATAATAGTAGAACGTTGAAGGGAACAGCAATTCAAGTTGGAATTTTTATTGTAAGCTGTGTTTGATTATTAAGCTTTTTTGTCAACTGATTGAGTTTTCTTTAAAGGCAAGTGTACTTTCCATTGCCATCGTTTGTAGCATCTTTGATGATCCAACATTGATGGAAGTACAAGGAATATTTTTTGTTAGCAGTTGTCAAGTGATTTTCTGCACATCGTATACCGTGTCATTGGAGTTACCTGAGACATTACCGTTCATACGACGTGAAAATGGAGAAAAAACGTATTCATTATCAGCGTATTATGTCGCCAATATGATAATAATGAAAATTCCCTTCTCAATTTTGTATGCTGTCCTGTACTGCAGTTTGGTTTGCTTATTTGCTGGCTTCTTACGCAGTTTTTCGATCTTTCTTTACTTGACTCTTGTACTAACAATGGCGAGCATTACAGCGAATGCTTATGGTTGTTTTATATCAACGTTATTTGAAACGGTTAGACTGGCGACTGAAATATCGGCACCAATCGATTTATTCTTAGAACTTATGGGTGGACAATACAAAAATTCACAATCATTGGGTATATTTAAATATCTGTCAATGTTCTTCTACACAAATGAAATGTTAGTCACCTTTTACGCCCAAACCAATACAGAAGTCACCGATTGTAAAATCAACGAAGTGGATTACTGTCCACAAAATATATCGTTCGATCGTTCAATTCCTTACCATCAAGTGTTAGTCACAGACATGGGAATACTTATGGGATTTACTGTATTCTTTCATTTAATTGCATACTATCGATTAAGACGGTATGTTAATAGAACTGGATTTTATTAACAAAAATTTGATGCTAAAGAAAACTAACACTAATTGCACCATGTCAAACTAAATGAATTAAGTCAATTGAATGGGTGATGTAAAACAGATTACTGAAATGTAATAATCGGATCGTAAATTTTATACCTTAAAACACATCAATAAACTAATCGTATAATGTGTAGGTGATTAACTATGCTGATGTTTAAGGAATACAGAATATACTTATACCAATCAACACATTACATCATACGTAATCAATTATCTGAGAGTCTGGTCAACCGAAATCCAATTAAATCAACTCAACGAATTGTAATGAATCCCATTGAATTAAAATAATTGAGTTATAGTTGCTAAGGTATTCGATAGCAATGAATTGCAGCGGACATTTAAATTCATTCCCCACCATGTCTGATGGGGACGACTAGTGGAATTGGTGCCATTTAAATGGTAATGACCATTAAGTAAAACGCCAACATCATCATCATCAATAGTCTCTTGAGACTATTCGATTTTGTGAGTGGTAATGAAGAGTATTAAATGCTATAACACCATGGTGCAACAGCAAGGATGCAAAAACCGAAATGCTAATAAAACCATAAAATAAAATTATGTATTAAAATACCAAAATACACATAAGTTATATATTACCACTCCATCCAATTCATTACAGCATAATTTATTAGAATGTCTTCAGCATATGTTGCACTTAAAACAAAAATATTACGAATTGTACAATAAGACGATTATCATTAGTACATTTTATACATTATTTATACGTTTACAAATGTTTATATTAAATATGCGGTTCATAGATTCATACATAATACAGAATCATTTAAATATTATTTACCATTTTACTTCATACTAAATAATGGCATTTAATTATGAAAATAAATTTCATTTTAGTAGAATTTCAATATTTTAGTAAGAAATTGCAATATGGTAGAGAAACATAAGAGAATGTGTAAAATAACTGACATTAAATTCATATTAAAGTGAAAATGTTTGAATATAGAAGACTGTGAATCTTCTTAGTATTGAACTTTATGTGAATGATAACTCAGCAATTTTTCTTCCCTACTTCCATTTTATGGATATTGAATTTTGAAAATGAGTTGAAACGATATGCGTCTTACGTTCAATATGGCTGTATAACAATTTTAGTATTTTCTCATGGAATTTATTAGCACATACCATTGATGATGATGAAAAACAAAAAAATAATTAAGTTATGTATGCAACGTATAGCTAATATGTTGCACATTTCAGCAAAGTGTATGACTAGAAGATGTTTCATACATTTTCTATTTTGGTGCATAAAGTGATGATATGTTGTGTGTATTAGTTAAAGCTTTTCATTACTTATGCATAGGGAAATTTTCTTTCAATATTCTATGAAGAAAATACAAATTCATTTTAATACAATAAATTTATAGACGACTCAGGTCCTTGTACATTTAATAATGTAATTTTATTATGTTCATTTCATTTAATACCTTTCCTTAACTATACACTTCAGGCACTTGATCTTTTTCCTCTACTGTATATGATTGATATGAAATACTATATTCTTAATACTCGAATTAAAACTACACAACAATATTTTCTACGTTTCATCACACCGTTTTATTAAATTTTACTCTATTTCATTGCAATCTTTATGTGTGCTATATCAATTTTCATTCAATTGAATTAATTTAAATTTTCATATTTGTTCATCTATTCTAACTAATGATATCATAAAGTTTAATGCAGAAGATTTCCTATTTAGAAAAATCTAAATTTACTCATTCATAGTAAATGAGTTTTGTCAACAGTGTTGGAAAATATGAGATCTAATAACTGAAGGGATAACATAGTACGGTTTATATGTAAACTATATTTTAATGGTATTGTGAATGATTCGTTTGAATTTGATCCTAATTGATATTTTGTTTGTGGATAGCTCGTTATTACACATTTTATTCATATGTTGCATTCAATCGTATCATAATTCGTATACAAAGTGATAGGATATGGTTTAAAGCTTATTGATTGTATCTCTGTTGAGTGATTGTTCAGATAATATTACACTTTATGTGATCTAAAAACCATAACATATTCATAATTAATATATTTTATCAGAGATATGAATTAATTTAAATTAAATCATGAACATATTTGTGGAACAATGTATTACAAGTATACTTAATTAATTTGAAATGGATATTGGATTCGATTTCAAGTCCTCTTTATATTCAACATGATTTTGTTGCTCAAATTCAGTATTTATTCTCCAATTGATACTCAAATGTAATGTAATTCTAAATTCATTTTACAACGAAACGTTGTACGTACGAAGAAAAAAATCACCTACAATTGATCATTGAGTATTGAAAATTGTTCATTCAACTCTGTTTTAATTACGATAACGATCTCATTAATGTGAAACTCAATGTGTCTATTCAACCAAGAATCTTTAATGTTGCATTGTAAATAATGAATCTTTTCAAATTGTAAAGTAATCAATGTAATGCAGTTTTTATTTTCAACTTGAACTATTGATAATAAACGGAGATCTTATGAAGTACTCGAATCACATTTTATTGAAAATAAACAGGTGAACTCATTTAACATTTCAATACAAATGAATCAACTACTTTGTTTAATTATAAATCGTGGAAAAACAAAGGAAACGCAAAAATAATCGCTAAGGAAATTTTCCATTTGATTGATTAGAATGACATACTGTCATTATCTAATATTTTTCTTGTATTTTCAACTTAATTCAATTCTTCCAGGTCAAAAAACGTTCCAATTCAACTAAAAACACGTCCCGGATTTTTTTTTTCAATTAAAATATTCTCTTATATCTTTTAATCATATTTTTTTTTTCCATTAATATTTTCAAATCGAACTTAATGTGTAAAACGTTCTTATATCAAACCAAAAGTGAATACTTAAAATTAACCAATATTACATTGCTGCGAGTAAAAAATAACAGATTTACATAGAGAAAATTCCAAAAAAGGCAAAATACTGATAAAAATTTAAATAAACCGAAAATAATAAAAAAAAGGACCAAAGTTTTATCAAACAAAAGGAGATAAACACTTAGTGAAAGATGCAATTGAGTGCATTTGGTAATTGCCATGTCGTGCCAAGTATTGATATACCTGTATATTCATCAGCAAGCAATGAAATGCCATCAGTACATGCTGATGTTATCATAATTGGTGCTGGATTTTCTGGACTAGTGGCTGCTTATAACATACGAAAGAATAGTCCTGATCTTAAGGTTTTATTACTTGAAGAAAAAACACGATTGGATTCGGAACATTTTAAATTTATTGTGTCCTCATTGGAGAATGATGATCAACTGCATCTGTTGAAATTATGTAAAGAACTGGGCGTACCATTGAAAGAACATTTTGTATTAGGCAACATCGTCATTAAAAAATGGCATTCCCACTTCAAATTAACATCAATTCTGGCAAAATATGAGTTTCGTCAGTTCCTAAAATACGTGGAAACCATTACGAAAAGTCTTAAGCCTGAAGGGTAAATAACATCCCTCAAAATGAACATCATTCATTTTAAATTAATTGATATTTTCATCATCTCATTTTATTATCCACCCGTAGTGAAAATTCAGACATACCAAACATAAATATGTGCGATTTTATTGGATCTCGTTTATTCTTTAGTCAATCAAAACAAATTGCTAATATATTAGTAAAGCATATATGCAATACGATGCCAGAAGAAGTGAATTTAATTGAATTTTTGATGTTGTGCAACAACATGAATGGCTTAACAAGTCAATATAAAAAGTAACGTATAAATTTCAATTCATCTTCCTCATCATCTTGGGCACATCTTTAAATTCAATTACCACCGCTTATACACAGTTTTTATTTTGTCAAATGATGATTTTCTTTTCAATTATTAATATTGATTACAGATTGACTCAATCAAAACCAGTCTATTCACTTGGTTGTACACCGGAAGAATTTTTAAATAAAATGCAACATAAAATTGGTGCTAGCCGTATACGATATGGTAATGGTGTACGTCAAATATGGCATTATACTGATCGTGTTGTAATGCAAACATCATCAATGAAACGGTATGAGGCACATATGATTGTAGTTGCATTACCATGGCAAGATATTAAAAAAATAACATTCTCACCGTCAATACCAATGCAGTATTGTACGAAAACGATTACATCAATTGGTTCTGTGATCACAACATTTGAATCGCAACATATAAAATCGTATTGGCGACGTCAAGGTCTTAGTAATTTAGTTGTTAGCCATAAGCCACAGATGGTGTGCTATGAAACAGGACCATATAGTATTGTTGGGGCTGTATTTCATGATGATTCAGTACCGCAACCAAATGACATGAAATCCGTTGTAATGCATCGTATGCGAAAAGAATTTGGCAACGGTATGGATGATCCAATGGTATGGAAAGAGATCCATTGGGAAAATGAAGCAATCATAAGTGTACCGCCAGTGAATCCATGGAATCGAATCTGTTGGACAACGTCTATATATGAGCCATTGTGCCGTACTTATATGAATCGTGCTATTGAAGGTGGAACACGGGCAGCTCTTAATGTATTGGTCACCTTAAATCCGGATACAATATCATGGGAAGATGTCAAAGAATATTTAAATGTTGACAAGGATACGGAAACGGAAGCAAAACAAAGAAAATCAAAAGGTTTTTTAAGATCAACATTTTCCCTTGGCACTGGTTTAAAGATGCTTAGCATAATTGCATCACTAACAATTTTATTAAAATTCGGTGGAATTATAATACGTCAGAATTGTTAATTATATTACTTGGCGCTCAGTTGATATTTTATTTTTTTTTTCTTAAAATAGTAAAATGAAAAACAAATAAATAATTTCATCTTTTAATTAGAATTCTATGATGGTTGAACAGTTGTTGTGAATGATGTATTGCTTGACACGTTAAAGCATTTTACTGTTAAGCGTTTTGTTTTGGCACCTGGTAAACAATATCATTACATAGTGAAGTTATTTATTAGAAAAGTTTCTGATTACCTCTTCGTTATTGTTCAGAGAGTTTCATTAGTGAATGTCCAAAAAAGAACAAGGAACACTTACTTTTTTTTCGGTGAGGTTGGTGACTCAGTTCATCTGAAATTGTTGCTCCCCCACATAGATTCTGTAACTAGAATTTCTGTTGCTTTGCAACCGTAAAAGAATATCGTTACAAGAGGAACAAAAAAAAAAGTGGAATATACCAAAAATTCCAATTTAATTTCCGGTTTCTCGTGGTTACACACAAAATTAAATTTTCAAATTCTTTTAACACTTGATAGAGAGTTAGAAAGGAAATTACCTACAGACAAACACAATCATTTTTCCTTTCATTATGGAACGGTAAAAGGCATTGGCCTAGTAATGGGTTTGGTATTTCTACATTTTTTTTTTGGGGTATCCCTCGTCCCTCAACCAACATGAATCCGTTGACCTTTAAAGCAACCAATAATACCAAGCACAGAAGGTGGGAAGTGAAAAAGTTTCTTCATTTTTATATTGTCTACATCAAGAAAATCATTTGCATGATTCACTTAAAATACTGAAGCGAACAGTTTTCAAACAGTTGATCTTTACGGTTCATTTTTGTTAGCATTCGAGGTTTTACCACAGAAGAATAAGCAAAAAAAAGTGATTCTATTGAGTGAAACAAAGTGTAAAATACGTACATTTGAAATGGGCACGTTGTAATAGTATATTTCTCATATCTGGCCATGTGCATAGATTCATTGAGTGGGGGGTTGACTACAACGAGCTTTAGCGAGTTGAGTTAAACCACGAAATGAAGCTAAACATGGCCAGATATGAGTCAACATTTTATTCCCAATTGAGGGGAAAATATTTAACAAGCTACGCTTCAGCCTATGATAGCTTCAAAGTTTATATGACGAATAGATTTATATCGTGTATTGTCGGATGGTTCTGTTGGTAGCATTGTTGTGATTAATACTTTTCCTTCCTCTACTCCGCCTCTTTGCGATTATATTTGTATGGAAAGTTAGTAATATCAGTGGAGGATCGTGTTTTTAGCGTTCACTCAAATGTATGAAAAAGCCGAATTTTTTCCCCTCAATTGTGAATAAACATATTTATCATTAAAAATAAAAATTGGAACGAAAGTTAAAAGTTTTATGCTAACCATTTTATTAATGACTGTGTCTCAACGTATTTGAGGCGGATGGTTTACACACAGCCTACCGGCAATACCATCGATCTCATGGGTGGTAAGAGTTCTTTGACTGAAGGCTTTAAATTAGTTTGAAATATACACAAATATTGTTCGTTGATTGTATAGTGTTGTGTACAATTCTTTGTTTTAATTGGTAGATAGGTGGTCCACCAAAGGATTGGGTTATTTCAAAATTTCCAGTTCAATTGGTTATGAACTGTATTGTGTATTGCGTTGCTAAATCGTTATAAAACACGGGTCACACAATAAGTTCATCCCGTTGATTAGAATATTGTTGTTTGTTCAAAATACCCAAAATACGATACATAAAACCGATCACATTTATCCGCATTGGCAGGGATTATTAATTTCAAATCCGGTGTTGTTTTCATCCTGAAGCGTTACGTATTTCTGTGTGGGGGGACCGTTGGAATAAACCAAAATGGTGATATGATGCAAAGCTAAACAAAAACATTTAAATCATATTCAACATTTTCTTTGGGCATTACCTTCTGATGAGAGGCATCACCAATTTCTCATCAGTTGGTGATGGCACACGTTTCATGTAATAATGAATAATAAACCGCGATAATGAATCTGCTGAATTTAGTTAAGCAATACGAATCTCGTGTTACCCAGTCATCATTCCCTTGGTACCTGAGTGATTTAACAGAATATCTCTGTACCAATATATACGTTTTGATACCAAACACACACATACTTCATGGTTGCCATTTATTTTAAGAGGAGAAATTAACAACAAAAAAACCCTTTTAATGAATCGACAGAATTCAAATTACTGCTCGTTTATTTGTTAGCAAAATTTTCATTTTATTTCCTGAAAATTCTCCCACCTAATGGTTCAGTATTTGTTTCTCTTTAGCTTGTGCCTAGAACCAACAAGAGATCTAGTGAGATTCTTTTTACGTAGTAATGGGTTGTTTTCAATTAAAAACTTTTTATTCCCAACACCGGGTAGAGGTATGGGTGTTTGTTATTCTCAGTTGCCTCATATATAGCATTACCGTATAAAAAGCTGCCATGTGTTAACGATTAAATATGATTTGAAAATGATGAACAAACCACGTGGCCAACCACAAAGTTATCATTACATCCATAAGCATAAAATCACAGACGGTGAATAAAACAGTAGGAAAAACAAAAGTCTATATGAAAATTTAATTTCTTTTCTGTTATAAAGAAGTGGTGGCAAAAAAAAAATAAGAGAAGTGACTGATAGAAGGTTGGGGGCCCCGTTCAAAGTAAAAACAAAAAAAAATTTATTAAAGTATAGAAGAAAAGTTTAACGGGATAAAACAAAAGGAAAATCAATCAGTGCGTTAAACGAGGTAGCTCGGTAGTGAAGTACCGTTGATGAGACTCGTTTACCACATTGGTTGGAAAATTACTGACAAAAATAAAATAAAAAGAAAAACAAGAGAAAAACCCCATTATTATTTTCCGCTTTGCTTAGATCATTCGGTATGCGATTACACTGACAATACAAGAAAAGTTGGTTTCTTCATTTCGTCTGCGAAATAAAATCTCCGTTCCGTTTGAAATAAAATTAAGTGTACTGTTTCCTCCATTCAGAAGTAAAAGGGGAGAACGACATACAGGAAAATGATATGTTTACAACAACACTGTGTCCCTTATTTATCCAACTGTTAGATTTATCGTTTCATATCGCAAAACCATAATAATAGACGGGAATAATAAAATAATGAATTTGGATTGAATGTGCTAGCACATTACACCTCATTTAAAACTAAATGTAGAAGAAATTTTCTTTTCCCCGTTCGTTATTCTTTTTCATCTTATGATTATGTGGCATTTGAACAGGCCTATAAAAGTATTAAGGGAAGAGGAAACATTTTATTGTTCAAAAATACCAAGCACATTATTATATGGTCATTAAACCAATGGATCCCATTGAAACTAACAAAAAAATGTTCACTTGAATTTCTTTTATTTAGATGACTGGATAGAACTCTTGGAATAAATGTGATGGGAAAAGGATATCATTGTCCATCTGCAATTAAAGTTGATTCGAGAGGAATTATGTTGAAATGAAAATAAATAGAACTATTCAATGGAAAACTATTTGCATTATTGGATTCAAAATAATAAAACTATTGAGGATGAACTGATAATCGAATTGAAAATCCATGAAGTTGTTGAGGAATAGAAAAAGAACTTCACCTGAATAAAATCTCATCTGGTGAGTACTCTTTCATTGGTATTCTCTTGTTGTGTTTTTTTTTTCCTGACATTTTCCAATCATTGGTTGAATGCAATTTTCATATGGATGTAGTCAAATATCAGTAGAATATATAATCCACTAGAATATGATGCTTAGTAAACCATTTTATAAGAGTTAAGCACCAGCTTTTATGTGATGAAGACCAATTGCCGTTATCAGTAGAGCATATAATTGATAATAAATAAGAAACATAAGCGTATTTATCGGTATAATGTGTTTGCTATTAAATTCAACTCGTTGAATATTACTGTTTTGTAATCTAGTTCTTCTATCTGTTGTTTGTATAGAGAAGAAAATTAAAATTCATGAACTTGAACCTTCAATGATAAGTTTTTTCCGTTGAAAAAACTATAAAATGTTAAATGGAATCCATTCACTGAATATATGGACTCACAAAAATTCTACTTCCATTCAAATTCAATATTTAATGAGATTCCTTAAGGCACTCATGAAAATCCGTTAATCTTTTTGTATCATCTTCAGTTTGATTTTTATTTCTTGAAACTTTAATTAAATGAAATCTTTATCGTTATAAAATCTTCGTTTTCTCGTTAACGATCTTCGATGGCCCATAAAAATTATGAATTCAGTATAATATGAATATCTCATTGATTCATTACGCAATCATAATTCTTGTACTCTCGTACATGTTTTATAACTAAATTAAGGCACATAAATTCTGTGTATATGAAAGTTTTATTGAATTTTCTTAATATGATAAATTAAATTAATCATTTTATGTGTTTCGGCTATTTTTACGGAATCGTTTATCACCATTAATTTATGATACATAAAATTATATTAAAAATGAAACAACCCAAAATCGTTGAGGAAAAGGAAAAAAAAAATGTCTACAAAATTTCCGGTACATAAAATTTAATACCAGAAAAAGAAAAAGAAAAACCATTGAATTAAATTGAGTTCTTTTCTTTACAATTTTTTTATTTCTATTTCCTAACATGTAGTACAATTTTTATCTCAATGTACTTTTTTTTTTAACGGTTTTCATTCTAATTTTCTTCGAACATTATAAATCATAAAAATAACAAAAATTCTATGTGTTTGTATTTCGAAAGGCATCAAGAGAAGAAATTTTCTTGTATGCACAATAAGGTGCTCGTTACATCCCTATAAATTTAAATAATATAAGAATCTTTTATTTTCCTTTGCCTTTCATTTTGTACATTCGTTATAACATTGTAATTACTTTGCACGAATATTTTTTTTTTCTTCGTTTTGGATGAGAAAGAACACTGACTGGAAAAAAAATGACTGAAATGAGAAAAGGAAAAAAGAATTATTATGGTCTGGTATAATCTAAACAAGTGTTTTAAATTAAATTCTTAAATATAATTATGTGCCATTTAATTTGGGTACGTTTCTGTTCAAGATTTATACAAATACATGGAAAATTGTAAAGGAACAAAAGTGTTTTCATACCGAAAGACACCATCGTTGGTATATTTAGTTAGAGAATGTTACTTAAATGGTACAACATCTGATGGAACAGTGAATTAGTGCTAACGTTTGTCATTCGTGTGCTTTTTTTATATTTCAATGTTTTTCATATTTTTTATGTTTTTATTTCGTGTAATTAAGGATGTTGATTGTACAGTTAGTGAAAAGACAACGGTTTTTAGTGTCATTATACAATTATACCGCCGTTGTATTTACACAATATCGTATAATGAAGACACAAAAGACAAGTAATCATAAAAGGGGGGAGTAGATTTCCCTTTTAAATCGTTGGATTACGATACAATTTTACCGTAAATTGTTTAATTTCTTGAGAAGTAAAAGAAAATTGCGTTTTCGTAATTAAGGGGATGCATGCGATAAACATCACGATTGAGGTGTTCAAACTGCTTCATATTTAAATGGGCTCATTGGATGATGTTGTTTGTCTAAACAACAATTAGACCGTTAATCTAATCGTCCAATGGGATTTACAGGTACACACTAAAATCCATTTAAATGTACTTTTAATACCATCCAAATGGATCTAAGTAACACTTTGTTTCAATCAACTAAATAAACTATTTGAAGACTCATTGTTAAGATTTCGTAGATGGAACATAACTAAACAGAATCAGAAACTCAGGTGCACTTTGAAATTCCTTAGTGTGTTTCAAAACTACCTGACTATGTCAGCTACACTAATGACTATCTCTTTGTAATTCTTTGCATTCTTGCACAACCAACTAACTTTGGTTTAATCAAAACTATCTCTACTTCGTATTGTTCAAAAGAAAAATTCTACCAATCGACCACAACTGAATTTAAATATACATTGCATGTTAAATCAAACATTCAATAAAAGAACTACTCGAAGTTAACATTAACATAAAGTATGAACAAAAAAAAAACAAGAAATGGTAAACTAAAACAGCATAATAAACCATATGGAAAAAAAAAGTGATTCGTGAATGCAAAAGAGTGTGAAAACTTTATGCTGAAAATGGTATGTAATGGGTGAAATTTTATATCCGTTTCATTTTTCTATTTAAACTCATTCCGATATGTAAACATTGTGGAAACAAAAGGAAATGATTCTATATCATGTAGTTTGATGTATGATTAAATCTACGGTTGCACCCAATTCAATTCACTGATGGTTCTTCGTTACCTTTAAGTATTTTTTTTTTGTTTTCAACCATCATGTACTTTACTTTCAATGATACATTGATAGCTCAGAATATTTACCGTATGCAGATGAGACAAACCGTTTCGTTTCACTTTTTGTAATGCAATATACTCAAGAGAGTAACATAGATTCTTATGATAGATCAAAAGTGTAGGTAGTTACGTATAAGAGTGTCAAAGTATATTGTAGTCAATCCTGTTTTAAAATGCTTGCCATAGATCATAAAGTGTAGCGCATTAATAATGCTCTATGTGTAAATGATATCAAGTGATGGAAAATATGAATTTTATATAGATGAAATAATAAATTTTTTTTTGCCATCGTGCATCCCTTTTTTGTGAACTCTATCCAACCCGGTGGCGGTTCAGTTAACAGTAGTGGCTTATAAGATAATCACCAAACCGATTTAATACATGAGCTAACGAAATGGTTTTAGTATATTCAGAATGTCTTATGTATGAATATGGTTACACAAGAAAATTGTTACCGCACATCAATTGATGTTTCGCTGCCAGGTGGTAAAAGGTGAATAATTGGTATGAGTTTTATACACTTGTGCATAAGAAATTTACTGAATACACCGCTATTTTATTCTCTTTTGGGTTTTATATATCACAATTTAAACTTTCAGTTCCAGGACTGTGTTTGATGACGGTGGTGCCATTATACTGAAGAAAAGTGAACCGATTTAAACTGTAAATGTGATGAATCTTTCATGTGCTAAGTTCATATAATCGTTTTATTATGATACCTTTGCTTCGGTCTCAATTTCTTTCAAATTGCGAATCATTTTTACTTTTATTGTACTCGTCTTATATGTGAAATTATGAATATTCAAAAGTGATATAAATATGTGTGTATCTATGATATTCTTTGGGTTTTCATACGGTTCACCAAGTATACGAATTAAGATTTTTATGCACATCATAACAAACTCATGAGAAATAATGCTCCAATAATTCGCCTTCACCCAATTCATTGGATACCATCAGAGGTACACAACGAACGATATTAGTTACAAAACAATTTCGCGTTATAGATAATTTTTCGTGTATGTGCCATCACATATACCTTTGAGAATTACACAACCACCCCGTATTATTTTCGGTGTTGACTTAAACATGCCTCATCGTTCTTTTGTACAGGATACGTGCCAGAATCGGTTACAAACTGATTATTATACCACATGGAAAATGAAAAAAAAAATTCTTTCTTCATCGAATGAAACGAAATAGATTTATGTAAATTTTTTGTCTTACCATAAATGCATAAATCATGATGTAACACGGAGCTCTCAGTGTGTATCAATTGAAATGGGACTTTTTTTGTGCTTGGTTCTTCTTGGTGTGTGTTGAATTTTCATCACTTCTCTTCTTTCATTGGCACGGGATGTCTTCAACTAACCAAAATTACATTTAAACCGACAGACACCAAAAAAAAAACACAACACCACCAGATTCGGTTGCTCCACAGAATTAAATAAAGACCAAAAAACGATGGTTACAGTAAAAGACAAGTGAAAGGAACAGAAAAAAATTGCCCAGAAATGTTGAAGGTAACAAAAATAATAAATTGTTTCATGTGATGGCATTAAATCGCATTAGAGCATCCAAAATGCCTTCTGATGCATGTCCACATAGACCACCCCAAATACTAAGAAGAAAATAAAACTCGCTAAGAGAACATCTTTACGTCGTTTATCCATCCATATAATGCTACGTTCATATCCAACCGTTAAAAGAAATTCCCAATTAATTAATTATATCAACGCAACCGCGTGAAGAAAAGAAAAATGTTTCAACCATAAATCTTGAAAATTTATTCGGCCATAAAATAATTACATGTTATGCGTTACGGCATTCCAATTGGTCAAAAACCATTATCCATTGGCTGTAGAGTGTGAGTGAGTCCAACAGTCTTTTCTTACATTCATTTCTTATCCTAACACGGCTATCCTCTATGGTACTTGAAAACGGATATTGGGATACTATCCAATAGAGGAAACATAAAAAAAAAATTCCAAAAGAAGAACTAAGGAGAAAAGAAAAATTCTTTTGATTCCCAATATTTTCGCTGTATAAAAAGACGACCGTTATTCACTTTTTTTATTCTTTGTATTCGTTGTCTAATATTTTTTTTTTCATTGGCGGGTGAAAGTTTGTTGTGAAAATATTTTCGTCGTATTCGGAATGCTTTTCCTTTCGTTTTATATTACCCACCCTTAGATGTGGATGGTATAGGTATACATATTTTGGTTTTATTTTGGTTGGAACCATAAACATGATTTTCAACCGCGATGGTGATGAAAAACGGCAGTTTATGACAAATGAATCATTGCCCAATGGAAATAAAAATATATTTATGATTTGAATATGAATTATTTGTGACTGGAAACATAGAAGTGTGTCAACGATTTATGCTATACCTAATTGTTCAATAGGAAGATATTTTCTTTTTCTTCCTTTTATTTTCTATTTTGTTCAAGAACTTTTATTTCACTCATGAAGAATTTATATATTATTTTTGTGTTTTGTTCTAAACCAGTTGTTGTTGTTGTTGGTGTCGACTTCTTAGCGTCGCTAAAAACACAATGGGGGAGGAAAATGGAAAAGTTCTAATGAATGTCGACTGGCATGGATTAGGTTTTCCGATGATGCTTACAATCGGAACATAAAAGAAGAGAAAAAACATTTCATGCGTCCAATTGTGAAAATCTCATGATATACGACCTCTTACAAAATGATTTATGTAAATTTTTCAAAACCAAAAAACAATCCAGTTTTATGTCTTTTACCGTTTAACGATCTGTAAATTCTTTCTTTCATTTTCATCATTTTCCGGTGAACGCATTGGATTTTTAGTGTACCAATAAATTATGATTTAAGTCGTTAGTGTGGAGGATGAAAATCACCTTTAATGAATCTAACTGGAATTGTAATAAAACGATTTCTATTTTACTGTGGAATTTTTTTGTTTTCGATAAAAGTTGAGACAATCCATTGATTCAAACAATGATGAATGATTAATTGGAATACTTCCGTTGTGGGTTCCCAAGGAAGTTGAAGGAATATGGTGGCCATTAAATGAAGAGAAGGTGAATGGAATATTGATGCGATGAATTATTGTTATCCTTCAGTCTTATCATCAACTATTCTTTGATTCATTAATTCAATGGAATTATTTAGTTTTCTTATTATCAATTGAATTTCTCTGATTTATAGTTCTTTTACGCGAGTTATGGTAAACGAAGTCAATGAATAAATGGTATTCTATTAAATGAATCACCCCACAAAGAAGTACATTCTTTTCGGTGAATGTCAATTGCCGGGAATACGGCGGTTACAGAAGAATTATTGAGCGACAGTTAATGAAATTATGTGCCAATTAAAATCCCTACGATAGACATGAAATATTCCCTATTGCGATTGCATACGAAAAATGGTGAATTTAAAAGATTCAAAAGTTTTGAAAGTTTCTAATAAAATGATAACATCTATTAATCTCATCTAATTGGAATTTAATGATAATAAGACAGAAATTCAAACCTAATGGCATGTACTTGACGAAAACACTGTGTAACATTAGATGTAATGAGAAATGCAATACAAAACCACTTGAAACGATAAACATGAAAGGCCAATTTAATATGTTTTCGTTTAATATAAATCGTTAGTCAATTTATTCGTATTCAAAATGACGTAAAAAAAAAACAATTCAAAGTTTCTTATTTCTCTTAATTCGATTGGCATTTCCTTGAAATGAATTCTCATAGGATTTGTGTAGCATCAACTTTGGATTGGAAGTGTCCATAACCAATTTCATTCCAACATTAGTTTCTAATTTTATTCTAACAAACCAACGAGTGTCAATCACTGGCCACCATTGATTCCTTATTTATTTATCAGTTTTCATTACATTTTAAATCGTAGAAAGTCTTGAACTCGATTTAAATTACTGACATCTAATTATTAATTCCCACAATACTTGATAAACAAAGTTGATGGAACTTTAAAATACGAAAATTTTCTTTCCCTTTTCTGCTCAGTTTACTGAACAGAACGAAATAGAATCAGTATAAGGAATTTATTCATTTGAAGAAATATTCTGGCAATGCTCTAACATTCAGCTGTAATGTGTTCATTGTAGTACTGTAATGGACGAAAAATAATATTAAAGGAAAAATTGCATTTAATGGAATCCGAGTATTTCGTAGAAAATAAAAAAGTAAAATTCTCCCTTTTTTCACACTATGCAAACATTAAATTCAATAAAGGGCATACCGTGATTGTTGAAGTGTAATGGTTGAACTCGATGCTTTAATTATAACATTATTATAGATGATTCTCTGTTATTGCACTCTGATCCCACACAACTGGTCCAATATATGAAACGTTTATTGTTGTCTAAGGCCCATTTGTTATAGAATTGAACAACATAACCATGCTAGTCATGATACCATTAATTTTGTAAGCTACTAAAATGTTAATTACAACTCTCTATGTAAACTGGTGGCTTACGTAAAACCAATCTATGATCTGCACGGTTACTTTTTTCCCCACATCCAAGCTAAGCTCACACAATATCATTTTCATTAATTTCCTTACACTCCATGGTCTCATTTAACCGTGACTTTTATTCCAATTCTCGATTTTTTTTTTTGATTTTTTTAATTAAACGCTTGTAATTATATGCAAACAATAGAGGTGGATTACCTGGTAACACGTGGATGCAATTTAAATGGAAAAATCAGTATTGTCATATTCATACAGGGAAATGCCATTGAACTTATGTGCTGTATAAATACGTATCTGATTACTAGTAATTTAATTAGAAATATATGGAAGCAATTAAATCTGTTATCACTTATCTCTGTATACAATTAATCACTGTTGAATTAAGTCAATCGTTTTCACATTTTCTATCTATTCTCTAGTGAAAACAGTGTTGTTTGTTATCAATAAATCGTCAACTTTAATGTCATTGGCTGAATGTTTCATTCAACTCTTCAGCATTTTCCAACACTTCAATATATGAATCGTTTAAGTTTTAATGTAATAATATTTTCCATTTTCATAGTGTGACTCTTGGTCGTTCTAGTTCAGGATAAAAAAAAAACAGAGCAGCTAACATCATTAATTTGATGAATGAACTAAAGCGTTAAATTAAACTGTAAGCCCGGTTAAACAACCGTGCCTTCAGTACTACATGAACTCATTCATCTTTTGGATGTACAACTAGCTGGTGTATGTAACTTGCTAGACGGTTTTAAAGGGTATTAGAGAGAGCATCTGGTGGTCTCATAATCACTGTTAAAAGTCGTACGGTTATGTTACCTTACAATGGTTAAAGGTAAACGGATACCAAACGTTCATTGTGAATGTGGATAAATTTTTTTGTGCTAAATTTTGTAAAATTGAACGACAGTTAAGTGTTGGCACTTGATGCTCATATGGGACAAACACGTCAGTGATAAATTATTTGCTCTTTATTCAAAATGTGTTAGATGGCTAAACCGTTTTCGTTTAAATATCTTATGGGCTTATGGACCACTGAAGATTATCCAACCCCCCAACTACATATTCAGTGTATTCTGTAACGTGCAACTGGATTCAATATTTCGTCTAGCGCATAATTGTAATCTGACATAACATTTATCCATTCCAGTTAATGATTTAAACCGTTTTTCCATCAATTTAATGGGCATAAGGGTCTTCTGAGCCCCTAAAGAACGAAAAAAAAGTTATTCATTGTTTTTGCGTTAAGTTTTTTTCATTCTATGCTGCTTCTGTATCGATTCACCGTTTCGATTACCACGGCAAGCCAGGAATTATTTAATTTATTCCTTTATATGTTGATAATTTATCCAGATATCTACCATTCAAGCGTTATTTATTCCATGAAGATTTATTAAATTACCCATCACTCGTACCATACTGTGTGTATATGGTATACCGTTAGCATTGAGATAATTTTATTAGAAACAAATGGCGTTAAAATAACCTAATTGATTTTTAAAAGCTTCCATCCACTCTGTATCAAGTAATTGAATTTAATTTTGATAAATTTTATATTAAATATAATTCAGAGGCCATTAATGGTACGCACCTTTATCTATATATGGCACTCAACTGTTCATAATTCTTTTAGGGGAATCAAATTTATAGAAACTTTGTTTGATGTTTGGATGCTCTTTAATGTTGATGTTTTTCTTTTATATGAATCCAGAGAAGCATAAATTGAAAAGTAGAAATCGTTGAAGGTGAAGAGCAACAGTATCATCATTTATCTTTTGTTTCTTTATTTAGTTTACTTTTAGTTTGAACCTTGGATTAAACTAATTTTTTTTGATAATAAATCAGCCATAAAAGTTCATAGAAAACGATTGAAGTTCTGGTCAATTTCGAATTACTCATTTCACTACACACCAAATGACAGTTCATTGATTTTAAAGAAACAGAGAAAGAAAAAGTTTTCCATCTCTTTTAATGATCTTTGTTGATTATTGATAGCTATTTTGGATACTGATGCGCCATCAGATAATCACACAGTCTGTGTTTGTTTTTTTTTCTAATCTCATAAAAGGGTCTATACTAGTGAAGGAGAGTCAATCGTAAGACATCAGATTTTCCATCTTAATTTGATTGATTTCACATTTTCCATTTCATTTAAGGGTGGCTCTTTTCATTCCTTCTGTTTTGTCCATTCTTTTGGCTGTTTCACCCAATTTTCATCTAATCAGATAAATATTATACGGTTTTTCATACATCTAAAACATTGAATTTTATATTATCATCTATTCACTGTGTGTATGTGTATAGCTTTTTTAGTCTCTTGTTGGAAATGTAACACCATGAAGACATTTCTATATTAGAGTTGACGTTTGATTTATCATCATCTTCCAATGTCGTTTACTTTTTATTCTGTTGTAATGCCAAAAGATCCTTATGTGATTTTCACATTAATGCTCATTGGTATGTATCATTTGGGTTTCACACTGACAACCATCAAATTGTATCTGAATGGAATTCATAAGAAGGCTAATTTTAACAAGAGCACTTGGTGAAATACATATTTTTTGTTTTCTTTTCTTTTATTTTGTCTTGAAAAACTGAACCATCAAAGTTTTTTGCTTCTATTTTCTATAGATGGAAAACAATGTAAAAATAGCGGATGGTTTTAAGGAGTTTTTGTTTTTTTCATTTTTAGAATGATAAATCCATTGGTGGAAAACCTTTAAGTAGGATTAATGACAAAAAATGATGAGAATAGATTCGAATTTTTGTTATATTTGTTCTTTTTTAGTAATCAACTTCTATTTGAGATATCATTAATTTGAATTTGTTTTGAGGTGGATAGAAAATTTTATTCATCAAATATCATATTTTATTTGGGTATGTTTCCTCATGTGCTATTGATATCATAAATTCTATCAAATATCATTAAAAATTCTATAAAAGAAAGGGAAAAACTAGAAGAAAAACGATTGATTTGTTCTCCCAATTCCTAAAAATACTCAACCTTTTACCATCATTAGTGTCTAGTATTACCTCATATAACCAGTATTACCTCGTAACCAAGCATTGGAAAATTGGAAAACATTTTTCCAGAGTTTTATAACAAATGTATTTTATTTTGATCGGTTGATATCAATATTTTCCTATAGAAATAGGGAGATTCATTGGTAAAATTCTATTTCAACTGGATCCGATTAGTCTCATTAAACGACCAGTCCACTAGCTCATACAGAATCAACAGTGAAACCCGTCACCATATTTATGATGCAATAAAGTGAAATAACATCAATTTCATCAAAATATAAGTGGAAAACCAAATAGAGTGCGAAATTGTATTCGATGGCAGTCATCCTTATCATTATGATAACCGTGTCAGTGGTCCATAAACCAGAAAACCAATATACACGAACCATTCACCAATTCACCAGCAGTGTTCATTAAGGGGCCAATGTAATCATAAAATACCTTACAATTCTCATCCATAACCGAAGAATACTAAACCCAAAAGAAATAAAATTTAATTATGTTGCACTGTCAGACAATCAGTATAATCACTTAATGAATTCATTCGATGTTTTATTATCATAAATTCCACATGGATTTACAATATTGTTATTGTTTCAGTAACAATTTTTTTTTCGGTTTTATAGAATATTTCAATCCAGAGAGATGACAATGATAACAATGTGACCACAAAATTTATGCGAAAACATTTAATTAATAACAGCTACTGCTTAGTGTACCACCCAACTTGTTCATGATAATGGCAGTAATTAACGCTTGATTAGTCACACAGTGGATTCAATATAATCAACTATACGTAAATTAGTGATACCGTTCCATATCAATTTAGTTCGGATGCTGATATGAAATTAAACATTAAATGCTGGTGCATTAATATGTCGGTACTCTACGGTATAAGTAAAACAATAGATTGATTAAATGAGAGTCAATCAAATCACTCCCTCTTGGGTGGATGTATACAGTAGAATGGCTGTCTCACACATATTTAATGAAAGCCAACCGCTTATATGATATGCAGAATAAAAGAACATGTATTGAACAGATTTTTTCAGTTCGATGGTACCCATTAGATCCGATTAAGCCTTTTCAGTACTTAGAATTCAATATTGTTTGAATTCGATAATATCAAGTTGGGGGTAGATTTTTAAGGCCACTCATACAAGTTCTATACTGTATAAGAGTTTTGGCAACAACGTTATTAAATATGTAGTATAAGATCTTTAGCATTATAAGTAGTCATGCAAAGAGAGGAATCTATTATATACGATGAATGAAAGGATCAAAACGCACAGTAAAGCCTATTCAAATGAATACAATCAATGAATTTCATCGTTCATATGCAAACATTAAAATGGAGAAAAATGACTTCAAGATATTAAAGTTGAAGGAAAAATTAATCGAAATATCGTTGAATTAAAGAAAAGTCAAGAAACTATAATAAACTGTTCAGAATATATGACAAATTTCATATTTCCATAATGAAGAGAAAATTCATTTTACTAAAACATTGAATTGAAAACGGAACCGAATATGCATAGAAAATATTAATTGAAATCATAAACACAATTTCTTAATGATTTGAAAAGGTTGGAAAATTTTAATATGCAAAATAAGAAGATACGCTAGTAATATACATACATAACACTGCATAGCATTTAAATGAACATGGATAGATTGAAAATAAAGTGAAGCATCTCCAAAATAAGAACAGAAGAAAAAAAAACTAAATTGAAAATTGTTACATAAGACTGTGCTTAGATACAGATAAAATGAATTAAACGTGCATAGTCGAAAGATGAAATAATCATTTAAATTCATTTCATGTAATACAGAATTTTCATTTCACTTGATATCATTGTGTGTCTTCAATTCGAGCCCATCCTCCACCATTCAATGAAAATTAAAATTTTCCATCTACGATTTTATTAAGATGGTTTTGTTACAGTACTTAACTGTGCCTCCCACCTTATTAAACAAGGACATGTGATATGAGTAATTTAGTTTAATATTCAATTCAGGCTTAATTAAGTTATTCAAAAATATTAATTTAGACATTTCTGTGTGGCATATTTTAAGTGTTTCGTTCTTGAATATGATAAAAAGTGAAATAAAGTAAAAGAAAAACGTCAACATTGATTCAGATGTCAGCAAAAGAAAATAATATACAAATCTTATGTGGGTGTCTCAAACACTGCCACTAAATCATTAAGACAGTGAAACCAATTCAAAGTTAATGTTAAATACAAACAATCTCTGCCATACGTGGTGTTTTAATCACAACTAATTTCTTATTTTTCTTTTGCATGTTAAAATACGCGTACAGTGAACCGGAATTATTATATGTAATTTTTAATTAATTTTGTATCATTTCATAATGAATTTTAACATTCATTAATTCCGTTTTATGAATGTTAAATGTGAAAATGAGTGTTCCATTGAATTCATCTAACCCCTGCTGACATCCCTTTTTTATTTTTTTTTTTTGGGTATCACAGTAACAAAAACTCAACGTCAATCTCAGTTTTAATAAAGCAAATGGATATGGCTGAAAAGTAAATTACAGTGGATTTTCCCTTTTTTCATTTCAATCAGTTTGGAAATCATTTAATGGAATGGAAATTATGCTAGCGCTGACTGAAAAACCATCATTATCGGGTATAATTAAATGTTTACAAGTTTTATAAATAAAATCCATCCCATACCACTGAATACACTGAATTTGTATTATAATCGAGCATTGAAAATGATGTTCCATTAAATTCCTTTGATCTTAAGATTAATCAAATGTAAGTGTAAAGTATCACTCATCCCTGGTATCAATATCACTCAGATAATCTATCATGAATTTCTTGGAACTTCCATAATAATGACACACTTTTCCAAAATTTTGGACAATATTTTAATGTCTTGTTTCATCAAAACAGTCTGTAGTGGGAAATTGTTTTACTTTTCTTGAAAATCATCGCTAAGTTATGATTATACGATTCTGTTTACGTGTACCATTGAATGTGAATGAATAATTCTAAAAAATCGATGAATTTCACTTGTAATCTTGTACTTAACGGTGAATATGTAAATTCTATGTGTCAATTATGTTTTATTTTAGAACAGTAACGATTTTTCGTCAAGGGAATAACAAACTTAAAACCCTCCATATTGAATATAAATAAAAGGGAACATTGAATATCATATTAAGTCCATTTTACGTTTAAATCCACAGGAATTGAGAGAAAAATAAAGGCGAATTGCTTCTGAATTTAGTTGTATTTTGATAACTCGTGAGTTGTAACGAATTTTAAAGTATTCAATCATTTTGATAAATATCCTTTATCAGCCGCTTGCCACAGAAGAAGATACCCGTCGCTGTATTGTAATGTACCCGCAATACCAATATTCTTCGTTTACCTGTCAGCCGTCGGTTCAATAGAAGATTGTTTTTTCTTTCTTTTCCAACTGATGGTGATTTTTACATTAAAATGTGCGTAAAAACGTCGAACGGAATTTATCTCAAATCCGATAAACTGATAAATAATTCATTGAAAATCGACCATGGTTTGCCAGTAGACGCATTATTTCAGACACTATGGAGTAAAAAAATATTCTAAGAATTTTCCAGTCCTAATAAGATTGAAATTATTGGAGAATCCTTAAGCACCTGATCGTTCTGATAGACTTGTGTTCCCAAAAACAAAATTACTTACATATCCTTGAATGTAATCAGTTATTTTCTTAATATCATGTACTAGTGAATTATCATCATCTGTGCCAATATAATAAAATTGAGATTTCATATTTTAATAAACTTGATTGGAATTTGTATTCCATGAAAAATCGTAATATTCAAATTGTTGCCTGAAGAAATTTCAAATCAATCTTTCATATAAACCAAATTTTGTTTAAGAACACAGATAACCAAATCAACAGGTAATAAGTGAAATATTTGAAAGGATTTTACGGATTTTCATTGATCTTTTCATGTAAATCCAAAATGTTATCAACCAAATAGTGATAAGATGTTCCAGTCAATGGTTTTGCATCATTCTCAGAATCAACTTGACAAATCTACGTCCATTATCAATCGTATAAAATAAATTACATTTGATAGGCATACAATTTTACCTTTAAGCACTTCACACAATTCATACAAATGCCTAAAAGATTGAATCCAATTCAATATACACACATGGAAAATATAAGGAACTCAAACGTATCCTCAAATATTATTGAGTTATGGTGACGTGATGCATTTATTTCATCTAGTGTATAGAGAAAATATAAAAATCAAATCATATAAATTTTTTATGCTCCATAATGTATGCTAAATAAATTCAAAAGGAAAAATTGTACGGTATTTTATTCACAATGAATTTATCAGCAAAATCCTCTTTTCTGCACTTGTAAAACATTAAATTTATATATTCACACGCAAAAATATTTTACCCTGGAATGGTACAATATAATTTAACAAAAAAAAAAGAGTATTACTATAGCACCAGTCAAGTGTTTCTATTATGGATGTTGGTATAGCCAAAATAATATTGCATTCAATCCATTTTCCTTCATTTTTTCCCAGTTGAAACATAAAACATTGAACCATGTCGAATGTAATTCAATAGGATTATAACACCGAGAACATTATTGAAAGTGGTAGCAAAAAAAAATGAAAGCTTCGTATTAAATGTATAGTAAAAATGTTGAAAATATTTATATTTGTCATTTGAATTTAACATGTTTTTATTTCTTTTGTGCAATTTGAAAACATTTAAATTGATGGGTGTGGGTTGGAAAATGGTAACATCGTTTTAACAAAAGCACTACATATTACCATTTAGTAGTTGGAAAAAATGAAAAATTTCGTAAATGTTGTATTCGGTTCATAGCATTTAAGTGGATTGATTTCCCTCGTTTACGTAAATTGCATTTTATAGTGGCCGATGAAAACCGATTTTCCATTCATTTTCGGTGTCTCAATGATGGATTTTTAACAAATTATCGTCTGGTTACGATGTGTTCTTTACTCCAATTTTGTTAACAAAAAAAAAAATTTTATTCGTCTGAAAATGATGAAAAGAATAATAAAGGTTCAATTCAACAACTGTTCACGGTTACAATTTCAATCAATTATTGTCGTTCACCGTATTTCCTTTTCATTACATGATGAAATATTGTTGCATTTCAATCATTGACAAACAATCATTTTATTAAAACTTTATGTACAAGACATTTTCACGATAAGAAGCTGATTTTACCATTTTTCCTTTTTGCTTTCATAGTTTAGTCAATCGAATATCAATTGGTTAAAATGAAGTGGAAGAAATACGTTTGATTTCTATTTCATTCTCTATGAGAAATAAGTTTATTGGTCATGCTCATTAATAACCATCAATTGCATTCAATTTTTTTTCTTATCACCGTACATTTATTTACAAGTTTTTGTTACTTAAATCGGTCCTTTATTTGATAGCAAGAATTGATTGAGATTGATTTTTCCAGTGAGAAAACTGAAGTTTATTTCTCTGACATTATGGGATTTATTCGGTGTTCAGTAAAGTAGAATTCTGAATTACTAAACCTGATAACAATGAATGTTACAGTTTAAACTGTTGAGCCAAATAAAAATAAACAATTAATGAAACGTACTCATAATGTTGCATATCTTCTTCAATGTCAAATTAATGAAAAACTCATAAAAGCTTTAATGATGAGCATTCTGAGCAATATTCGTTATAAGGAATTTTGTTCCTATTATGAATTCATAAAATTTATGGTTGAAATACATTAATTTAAATTAAAAAATATTTTTGTGTCGTTTCAAACTACAATTTCTTCTTTTTTTTTTTGGAATAATAACAGTGAAACACAAATTATATTAATAACATTCATGGAATTTAAAAATCTAATATGTAAATTCCTACTTTTTAAAAATGGATTTTATATTTTTTAATGAAATTATATTCAACTAAAGTGAGTACCAGTTTAAATTACAAAACGGGTTGTTATAACAAAATTTTTCCTTTTCCATATAAATTAAACTCACCCGTATTAAATACCACACCAGGATCAGTGGATCTATGGAATTTCATTTAGCTGAACTTCATCATTTTACCTTCGCTCTTTATATTCATCTTAAATTTTATTTTATTTTTTTGTTATTCGCCATATCATTGATATACAAAATGAGATGCAACTGTTACATTTCATGGATAAAACAGTTCTGTTCAGTTCTGTTTAGTGAACAACAAAAAATAATTTTGATATTATGGTATGAACATTTTTCTTTGATATTAATCTTTTGGCTCACACGTCACTTGACTTATGAAGAAAATTTTTCCAAAAACCATACATGAAGAAAAGAACAAATATTTTCATGCTTTTGACTTCTTTTTTGAACATGGAATAAAGAAACTTTTAAATTTTTCTCTAAAACGATTAACCAAAAAGTTGAAAAAATTAAATTATTCTTTACATTTCCTTACGTTCAGTTAACAATATTCTGCAGTGAAATTTTTAAACGGGGAATTTCTTATATGTACATCAACGATTTGTTGAAGAAAATAAAAAATTAGTATTTCTTTGTAACTGAATGCTGGTTATTTGAAAAGATATGATCCATATTCATTTGAGTAAAGTTAAACGAAAATTTACATATTATGTTATCATAGAAGGTGGAATTCTTACAAATGGAACCGAATAAGAAAATAAAACTCTCAAAGCAACCAAGATTCTTTGTAACGTTGACATTTATGCTGCAAGGAAATATGTTGCCAACTATTATTTTTATATGAAATACTAAAATGATTTTTTTGTCCAAATAAATTCGTCTTATGACAGTCATCTGCAATTGCCTGCAATGTTTTTTTTTCTTTGAATATGAAACAGTAAAATAGTCAGTGCTTATCAATACAATTTTTCACGTTTTACTAATTCACTATACTCAATCTAACTATCGCCTTTGGACCAATAACAAACAATCCATTTTGATTGTTTTTCTCCTTTTTTTTTAGTTCGCTAAGAATCCACTTAATGAATTTTATGAGATGCAATTGTACATTTTGAAAAAACGTTGGTGTACATTATGAACATAAATAATATTCAGATATGGTTTTTATTGTACGTGAAAAAGTTGTTAAATCATTTAAATGTACCTTGGTACATATATTTTTTATATTCATTTGCAATAGAACCACGAAGAATATTTATCTTGTTTATTTTCGTTACAATCAGTGACACCTTCATTTCCTTCGTGTATAATTTTTTAATGATTACAAATTATGTCTCCACCGTTAAAGTTTATATGGAAAAAAAAGAAAAGAAAACATGAAAATAAAAATGAAATTTTCGTGAGTTAAAATGAAATGTGTACTTAGAAATTTATCTGAGTAGCCACAAGTTATAAAAGCGGACACTTTTAACTGTTATAAATTACTAGAGAGAGAGTGAGTCCATTCTAATAATAAATTTGTTGATAAACACTGATTGTAGGATAATTTAAAATTCACGAAACTTGATCGTTTCTTTCTAATATCTTTGGCCGTCACTTAAACTAAGCTTTGATGTGAGAATTTTCAATTTTCACGAATAAAATTTCTTCTATTTTTTTCGATTGAATTTAACGGTAGATAATTGAATCGGCCATAATTATCGGTGTAACGTTAAAAAACGAACATTATAATATATTTTCTTCTTCTGACTTCAGTTAACGATAATGATGATGATCCAAAAGGAAATTCAAATAGAAAAAATTATTATTATGTACATTATGACGTCATATCGTATATATACATGATAAGAAACTTTTATTATTACGGTCAAAATCATAACCTTTGACATGATGATAGGGAGTGTCGAAACCATTTCTAATGGCATAGTACTGTAATGAACTTTGTTATTAGTCTGTATCTCATGATCAGATTATATGTAATAGAACGTACCTCATTTGATTGCGGTTTCGCGTGTCATATCACCATTTAGGGATTTAACGATTGTTAACAGGAGACAATTCACCTGACATCAGTATTAGAATGGCTAAAAGGTTGCCATCACATTCCATAAAATTATTGTTATTTACCGTTTCATTTTATCTGATTTACAGTACTCTACGCAAAAGGATAAGAAAACATGAAAACGTCTTAAGACATGCAGTTTACGTTCTATGGAATTCATTTAAAAGAAATCAATATTAGATATGAAACAGTTCTAACAAGTGTTTACACCTTTTTGATCCAATTATAATTTTCATCTAATAATCCTTTGATTCGATTCATATAAAAGCACGTTTATCGGACTATGAATACTGTTGATGTTTAGTTTGAATAAATTTACATTTCTAATAATAACTGCAACCAAAAATGACCATCAATTTATCTGTAGCCGAATAGAGTGAAAATTGCCATTAAATGTTTTTAATACCATTTCGTATTGAACAATTGGATTCCATTGAAATTTTATATCCACCATACAAAAAGTAAACAGTTAATAGTTGAAAATTTTGAATTTGTTCATGTTATACCAATTGCTCATGTCAAACTGAATAATAAATTTTAAACGTGTAGAAAAACATATAATTCGACAACCTATTGCACTATTAGTTAACTGAACATTTATATAACCGAAAATTCCAGTCACACGAACATCCTCACGTGCCTCTGGTCCATTTACATTGAATTGAAATTTTTAGCCATAGTCATTTGGAATATTTTTGCTCACAAATAAATACCACCCGTTATACATTACAAATACCTATATGTAGTGATGGGCTATGGTTTTGGTGTACAATATACATAAAAACTCACCATAATGTAATTCGTTATAAAATATTTCAATTCAATTTGATTGCATTGATGCACATAATCGAACGTGGAGACATATAAAAACCATACCATCCATTCCATCAATGGATAAATTTATGGTAACGATCTATGAGATGCATTCAATAATTTACATCCATAATGATATAAAAATATAGTTTCCAATTGAATTGAGAAGCCGAGTTACATATATGTATGTACAATATAAACTGGTGTAGCAGTCGATGTGCATACAAAAGAAAAGTTCTAGTATCACATTTGCATTTTAAAGGGATAGATGAACAAGAAATTTTGTGTTCACTTTGAAAACTGTAATGTTCTACACAGTTAGATATGAGCGTACTGATCCATTGACATTCATTGCATAGCCAATGAAGTATTTAAAGTTCAATGAATTCACGTACTTCAGTCTATGTCAACCATTTCTTGTAATTTCCTTTAATTTTTCCTCCATTCATATGAATTGAACAAGATTTTTATTAAATTCACAATCTATGATAAATGAATTTAATAAGAGCCTTAAAAACGCTTGTAGTTTCTTTTATTTCCATTCAAATAGAAAAAAAGATTATAAGACAAATTCCGTGTTATATAATTTTAAATTTTTTGTTCATGCCGCTCTCATCTCTTCAACTCCATTGATAGTTACTATTTTGTATCAAATGGTGATGATTTAATATGTCAACCGAGAAAGGGAATTCATAAAGATTAAACGGTTGTAATTCCCTTAACTGTAAATTCATCTGCATTCCCACGATGAAATGAGTTTAAAAAAAAAATTGTCGCACAAATACACAAAAATAATAAGAGAAATTATATGTCGACTCCATGATTCACTGAAGAGAACTGAATAATTACAATTTTCTACGGCATTTCATTTAAACGGAGTTTTCGCAACTGAACTAAAAGAGTTGTACCAATGAATATTTTTCCTGTCGTCTCAATTTCTTTTTTTTTTTATTTTTGTGTGGGAATCTTCTCTCAAAGGATTTTAACATAGAATCGGATAATGTGCAATGAGATGATATGTAAAAGGTGCTAATATATGAATGGGTAATAGCAATGAATGAAAAAAAAAATTAGATAGCAAGAAGAAATGAACGCAATTACACCTGATAAATGTCGCCCTTGTGACACATTAATGGTGTTCCACCGATGAACAGCAATTAAAATGCATCCAGAACCTACAGCACGTTTGGGAATTGACTTATAAAACTACCATCATTTTAAATCTAAGCCGTTTTTTATATTGTTGGTACATTTTCTCGTTGCCTTTGAATTACATGCTGAATTATGGATGAGTGGAAGGCTGAAAAAGAATGAGTTTTAATTCCCTCTATGTATAACGTCAACCATAAATGTGCATCTGCTTATGCAAATAGAGAACCGTATACTATCACAAGATTAATTCCATACGTCGTATGTTTAATTTCAATTACAAAATTAAAAATAAAAAGCATATTGGAACGTTGCATCGTTTCATTTCTAGTTGATTTTATTTTAAAATGATATCAATATGTGAATGTTGTCTCTAATCAATAATTGACATAATGACATATTAATTACCGTAATTTACAACGTCTTCCCATTAGATAAGATAACCGTATGAAGGTAAATTTTACCAATTGAACGAAACGTTTTTACTTTATTTGGAATTTCTCAATTAAATGAAATCAACTGTGTGCCGTAATACGTTTAATCAAAGTGGAAAATAGTTTAAGATAGTTATTTCTTTATTTAAGACGTTCTCATGAAATTTATTTGGATATGAAAGAGTTATATCATTGTGATTGTATACTAAGACACTAAATAAATACCATTAGATTCATTAAAACTAATTAAAGTTATAAGAAGTGATTAGAAATTCGTAGAATAAATGTTTACGATGCGACAAATCAGAATACATTTAGGAATTATTTTAATATGGAAATTAGTTGTAATTGGTAAACTATTTGATATAATTATGATTTCTGAATCGTTTAATTAATGTTATTAACAATTGTACTTCAGTGAATGGTCAAGAAGGTGATGCAGTTCAAAATCCATATTGTTTCCATTTTACTTGGTTGGGGCCGAAATATGACTCTCAGAGTAACTATCAAAATCTTACCTGTGAAGATGTTATCGGACAAGCTAAAGTGCCCTGCGTTTATCCCTTAGTAGTCACAAGTATTTTTCATAGAATTCATTTCATAGTATTTATTTCATAGTATTTAATTAATTTAATTCGATTTGCAGACAACACTTATCTACCAGACACTGCTTGGATGTGGGAAACGTATAAGTCAAAGCCAACAAGTGTTGGATGTCGTTTAGCTCATGGTGATGTTTGTGTTCGGTATACCTATACATATAATCAAATTGGTAAGCAATAAAATAAGTTTTAATAAACAATGCTCCAATAAATTAATAAAACAAATTGTTATCTCAGTGGAAAATATAACGTATCTATGTTCAAAGGTGTACATTGAAAATGAACGCTCTGTGACGAGTGGATGTTATAAAGAAGTACAACACAATGGACGCACTATTGAAGTATGCGTTTGTGAATCCTCCAGTAATTCATTTCCATGCAACGGTAGCTGGAGATTGAATGGTGCTACTGTTACTTTTATTGTGATATTAATTGTTATGTTAATGTTAACGGAAAAAATACGACAATTGAATATAAATGATTTCAGATAACTGGAATGAGTAGTCATATATTTATGTTTGTTTTTGACGTATTAAGAAATATTTTGATAGGAAATATCTAATAAAATAAATTATTAGAAATTACTGATAAGAAAAATGTGTTGGTGTAAAACGGTAACACTTTACTAATGGTGGTAAATGTAAGACCAATCATCTTATATAAAGTCTTATAAATATATAACTAAAGTTAATTAATATATTTAATAGTGATTTAACATTAACTATTATCCATTTACTGAACATACGTAAGATGAATACTAGCTTTCAATAATGAATATGATGGCTAGGTGATGACTGAATGAGCAATTCATATAAAAATGAAACCCCTAATAATTAGAAAAATTAAAAATATTTTGAGATAAAATGAGTTACTGAGCACCGGCACCAACGTACGGCCAATGGTCAAGAATCACCGTGTTATTCTACTTCCGGTTTTTGAAAATATTCGACTGGTTGTCATTTGCTGAAATTCATTGCGCGCTTTTTATCAGTGCTGCCAATTGATGAATATCGAAAATTTATTAATAAAAATCAGTCTACCGTCGGATTAAGATAATTACGGGATTAAAAGCGATTAATTTTATTAATTACCCGATATAATAAGTGATAAAGTGTTTTTAATTAGTTCTAGTGTTTATTTAAGTTCTTAACATAGAATCAGTGATCATATAAAGTGGTGTTATTTGTTTACAATTATTTTTCATACAGTGAAAGTGAAGTGAAATAGTGGAAAATTATGATTAAATTGAAGAATTCACACACACTGCAAGTGGAAATCAACGGATTAATTTCATTATCTCTGCCACAGTAAGTAACGATTCCCTTTTTACATCCGAATAATTGTATTCTTTGTGAAGTGATTCAACCGAATCCTGAAGCACCTGTAGCTCTTTTATTTTATCCGATAACTTTTCTTCCATATGAGAAATTTGCTTATAAGTTTCATTACTCCGTAAAAGTTCTTTTATTTCCTCGTATTTCGACTTAGCTTCACTCACCACATTCTTAGTAATGCGTTCCTTATTGTTCAATTCTTCAATAGTTGACGTTAGCTCTTCCATTTTCTCAGTTGCTTGAATCCGAAGAGTCTACAAATTAAATGATAAGCCATCACAATGGATTCAAATATTGCATTGTTACATTACCTCCACGTTTGCATATTTATGAATATCAAACGACAGTGTTTCTTCTTCTTTTTGGCTTTGTTCAAATTGCTCCATTGTAGTTGTTTCAAGTAGTTGCAATTGTTTCAATTGCATACTCAATTGTTTGTATTCCTTTAACAATCCTGAATGCGATGATAAGTCATTATGTTCATCCATTGATTTTGTGATGCCATATGATTTTAGGTTGATCCCTTGAAGTGTTATTTGCTCAATAGCGAATGTGATTAAGCTCTTCAATCGTTCCATTTCTATATATTCAACAAAATGCGTGATAAGCTTCACTAAGCGGATTAACTGTTTCATTCAAAGATACCTTGCTTTTCTGCTTTCATATTATCTTCAAACGTATCCATGAATTCTGACATTTTCTCATCACGTCGCCGGAGTTCTTTGTATTTCGCATGTCGTTCTGAATTACCTTCTTCGATGTCCTGAAATTAGAATACTAAACTGATTATTAAAATAATTGTTAAGCATTTATTATATACCAATTCGATTTGATGCAAGAGCTCCCGTTTCTCATTCAATTGGTCCTCGGCTATTTTGATTTGTTTATTAATACTAGCCAATGCTTGATTGTTATTCCGTACTTCAGAAATCATCTTTTCTCTACTTTGGGCTGGTGATAATTTTTGCATTTCTTCTGCCTGAAGATTATCTCGTTTGGTTGTTAATTCCATTTGTTTGGTTTTCAATCGTACTGCTTCCAAATGAGGCTAATATTCAAAATGTATTCGGTTAATTGAAATTCATTTGCACAAAAATCTGTTTTACCTGTGATTTCATCAACATTCCATGCAAATGATCTCGTCGTTTAGTGATAACATCAATTTCTTCATGAATCTGAATATTCTTCTGTTTTAATGATTCATTCAGCGTTTGATACTGTTTATAACGGAGTCGGTCGCTTTCTGGTAACGAAGCTACCATTTCATTGATTTTATTTTTTTCGCTTTTGATATTCTCTTCCAATTGTTTAACTTCCGCCTCTTTGGCCATTCGGTCTGTAAATAAACTCTCTAATTGTGATTGAAAATCTTCATTTCTTTGTTTTAATGCAGTTGATTCATTCAATATTTGGTCTCTATTATTTCCAGAATTGGCATTATCAAGTACAATGTTCATGTCAGCTAACTTTCCTTGTAATTCTACAATATCAAACTATTTAAGACTTTGGATAAATAAAATTTTTATCTCTTTATACCAATGAGATCCTTGGCTGAGTCTCTAACTTTTTTCTCAAGTGATTTTCTCGCTGATTGTTCACGATGCATTGAGACTGATTCCTTTTGTAATCGGTCAATTTCTTTTTTAATTTCTGATTTCTTTGATTGAATGATTGCTTCCCAATATCTTTTATCCTTCACTTGTCGATTACCGCTGGCTGTTTGTGCTGTAGCAGCTGTGGCTGGTAAACCGCTTAATCCATGTTGGGTGAGAGGTCTGTCAATCATCATCTAAAAGAGAATCAATTAATTCTTCGTTCGATGTAAACAATGGGATAAGCTTCAAATGATTTACAGCTCCAGCATATCCGATTGCTGTTCCAATACGATTAGTAGTGTTAGCAGTACCTGGCGGTTGCATAAGTGTACTGGCTGCCAATAAACGACTAGCTGTACCACCACGTACTTGTGCTGATGGTGGTCTATTTGCTGTTAATATACGTAATCCCGTTGTTGGACGTAATTGTCCAACGGGTGTGCCTATACCAGATGAATCCATTGGTACAATGCCACCACGACGTGATTGCGGACGAGCAAATGAACTGACTGACGATTGTCTTTCCAATATTTTATCCATTATGCGTTTTAATCAATAAGAATTTTATTGACTCTCTTTAAAAGCTTTTCACTTCTGTTTGAATTGATGTTATTTATAATTTTTTATGGTGTTTTGTATAATTAAGTGACAGTGTCGCTATGGTGACTTAGAAGGGACAACACTCTTATAGCATAGGGGAGAGTCACAAGCATTAAGTGATTGTGATTATATGAAGTTGCTACAGTAACAACTTTTAATTATAAGAGGGGAAATTAAATATTACAATAAGTAGTTACTTTCTTTTACATAATTACTTTATTCTACATTTTGTGATTGAGTTAATTTCTTATTCTCATTCTCATTCTCATCCGTTTCTGTGATTTCATTTGTATGTTGTGGATTTAATTTCATTTCCTCAGCGTCTTTCTCATTTTCAATATCATTGGATTTTACATTATTCCATGGTTGTAATTCAGATTTACAAAATATTACATAAAATATTCCAGATACAATTAACATTCCAGCAGCAATTAAGAATACATATTTCCATTGTTCAGTTGTTTGCTAAAAACATAAAAATAGTTAGAAAGAGATATGACATTTAAGAGAAATAATGATTTACATGTTCAGCTGTAAGATAACCAACAATAATTGGTGATATGAAACCGGGTAGAACTCCTATCATACCACTTATTCCGAGTACGATACCAGCATGATTAGGACTAAGATCAACAACACTGGCCAACGGGCCTGTTGATACGGCACCATGACAAGCAGTTGCTATTGTCAATAAGATAATAGCAGCAGTTGAGTTACATCCAACGTAGCCAAGCATTAGTACGAAAATGCCTTTTACAATTGTACAAAATGCTGTAGCGATTTTACGAACATTTGATCGGGTAATGAGATTTCGTTTCAATGCATAATCGCCTAGATTGGAAACCAATAAAGCAAATGCCATTCTCATTAAGTGAGGAAATCCTGATAGAATTCCAGTCATTGTAATGTCCCATCCATGAATCATTTTAAAATAAGTGGGTGCTTGTGTCATTAATGTGAACAATCCCCAAATACCACCCCATTGGGCCAGAACATTCATCCAAACTGGTCGACTGGTTAATATTGATTTCCATGGAACTGATAAATTTTTCTTATTTCCTTGTACCATTGATCCTAAAGTTTTGTTAATGTATTGTAATTCCTCATTTTTGATTCTCGGATGTTGAGACGGTGTATCATAAACAAAGTATAACCATCCAAGCCACCAGATAGTTCCAATAATACCGCAAACATGAAATACCCATTCCCATGATGAAATTGATATGATATAACCAAAGAATGGAAAGAATACAGCAATACCGACCGAACTTCCTAAATATGCGGTAACAAATTTACTCCGTTCATTGGGTGGTATCCATTGTGCTGTCATGTGATGCATTGCTGGCCATGCCAATCCCTATAAATAAAATCCAATGAATACTGATTATGATTAGATATGACTGAAAATTTCACTTGAACTACTTTACTTACACAAATTAACCCTTGAAATAATCGAAGCCACAATAACCATTCAAAACTAAGATAAGAAACAATAGGCAGAGCAAAACATATCCAACAGCCAATCACATTTGCTAAACCAAATATAATTTTGGTGCCATATTTTTTAGCTAAAATACCGCCAGGTATTTGTGTGACCCAATGTACCCAGTAAAATGAACCTAATAAAAGTCCTTGCATTTTTGCATTCCATTGAAATCCCTGTTTATCATATTTTACCTAAAATAAATCATTTATTTAAAAACAGAAAATATTTGTTGATAAACACACTCATGTTGTGTATTCCAAATTGTAATTTGTTTAGTAAATATGTTTCAAAGTGTTTTAAATGAAAATTTCACTGAATGAATTATTACTGTCTGGTAGTAAAACTGTAGTTGAATACTTGAAACAATTAAAAAATGTATAAAGGCATGAGTTGTGAATAGATTTTTAGTAGGTAGTTAAATAATTAATTTGTAAGAAAATTGTACGCGTGCTCTTCTTTGTAACTCACATTAATTGAATCAAGGAAACGTCTTTCTAACGAGTATGTTTTATTACGATCCGGTAATTGGCGAATCATTGAAATTAATGTCTCATTTTGGTTAGTTGATTGTGATGAATTATCTTGTAATCGGCTGAGGTTAATCGTATCAAATCTATCTGAGTAGCCGGTACATTCAGCAATTGCTTCTTTTTTATTAAAATTTTGTTGGATCATATCAACAATTGTAATATTTAGATTAATGCGTATCATATAATTAACCGCAAATCCAACGAATACTAAATACCATAAAACAGTCCTTTGTTTTACACCTATCTTATCTGGAATTATAGTAAAATGATCATGATCACATTCAAATTTAAAATTGATGATCCATAAACTTGGATTATTACCTTCATTTTCTTTGTATGAAATAAGTTCTTTTGATTTTGATAGATCCATTTTAAAATAAAATTCACTAAAATCACTTCTAACTAAATTCACTTTTGGCTAATTGAACAATTATGAGATTTCCATAGGTATTATAAATCACTTTGAATGTTCATCTCGTGTCGAAACCTTTAAGTTAAGTTTTTAGAGAATTTCAACGAGCACTTAAACGTTCAACGGTTATAGCACAACTGTGTCAAATTGCTAAACTGTTTTAATCATAAACAAATTGGATATATAGGAACGATAAAATTTTGTTCAGATGATGATAATCTTTAGACGATTTTAATCTTCGTTACCGGTCTTATCATAGTTTCAATAATCATACTGACGGTCATCTAAATTATCTGAGCGTAGACTTTTAAAGTAAATTCTGTACGAATCATTATTATCATGATTTAACTAACCAAATGCTATTTGTTATAATGACTATTTTAAATACATACGTTAGTATGTAGTATTATATTAGTAAATATGAAAAGAAATTAAAATTAAAATTACTCTTATTTGTTGACTTGATAATGAATTTAAAGGCTCGATAAATATTAACCAATTAGCCTGATTGTCAATTATCTATAGAAATATATGAAATTTAAGATGGAGGAACGTGTAAATAATTCATTATCCCTTAACCCGTTTTGTTGCCGGAATAAATCATTTAGTGAGATTGCACTTTTTGCTGTTATTAGCGAAATACATTTGGATGATAACGTGTCAGTCAATTTCACTGATATAGAGAAAGCTTCTGACTATGTGGATCATTGTTTAGCAAACTTTATGAATTTATTAAAATCTTATAGAACAAACAAATGACAATATAAACAAATTATTAATTGAAAACAACAAACATAAAAACTGGTATTACACATGGTGGATCTCTCTCATCAAAGTTAATGTACAAGTTAATGGAATATGTAATTAGTTAGGAATAACAATACAAATAACTCATCAGTATTTATAGTCATTGACTGTTAGAAGTTTTGACGACTTTAATAAAAATCAAATCAAAGATAAAACAAATTCACTTTTCAGTATTTTCATTGATTGAGTAATGCACCATGTAATTACCATGAAGTGAATCAGATCAAATAAAAGGCGTAAATTGATTCTAATGAAATTATAACAAATAACCGTAGAATTCGATTCATATAAATTGGGGATGGAATTTCCAACTGAAAGTTAATTGTGTTTAATCAGTGAATCAACGTACAAGGAATATGTTAGTGAATTATTTAAAAGTTTTGTGGTTACATATTATCATTTTACTTGGATGCATGATTGCAATTCAATGCTACGAAGATGAAGAAGATACAATTTTAGAAGATCGATTGATTTATAGTCGTAACTTTCCAAATAATATTGTTTATAATTTTTCACTGGATTTATCATCGGATGATGTATTCGATATAATGATTGCATTCGCTGAATTATATGATAATGTTGGAATCATAAATTTAGGATACACGTCAATTAATAGTCCGCTATTTGGATTTTATTTAGCTGGCAATTTACCACAAAATGCAACTGATTTTAATAAAATTATTGTAATAACTGGATCATTTATGGGTACAAAATTTACAACAACCACTGCATTGGCACTTATTACATTGTTAACAAGTGACACAATTGATGCAAATATTAAAAATGGTGTTGATTATTTCATAATACCAATTATGAATATTGATGCATATGATATGGATATCGATAATGGAAAAAATTATCAAAAAATGGTTGGACATGAATATATTGGTACATGTCGTGGTGTCTTAATTAAATATAATTTTGATTATTACTTTGATAAAAATGAAAGAAGTGATCCATGTGATAAACATTATGCTGGTATAGTGCCATTTAATTCAAATGAAGCTAGATATTTTAAACATTATTTACATTTGTTATCGGGTAGAATAATGGCATTGATAACATTAGATGCTAATTCAAAACCATTTATTTCATATCCTTGGGGTGCTGATAATAAGTGAGATTCATTTGAAATATTTTAAATTATTGAATATCGTTTAATTTTATTTTCTTACAATTAGTGTATATCCAGCCAATTGGAAAATATTAAATGAATTAGCGATGGGAACTGTAATGAAAATGAACAGTAAATATCATATAGATTATGCTTACGGACATCATAAGAATATTTATCGAACAACGTATGGATTTGTAAATGATTATGTATATGATAAAGGTGTACCATTTGTATTCAATATAAATAATTATATGCCAGGTAGAAGGTATAAGAGTGAACATGTTGAACAATCAGCGGATGTTATCCTGGATCTTCTTGAAAGAATCACAAAACAACCGAATGATACTTACACATTAGGACCAAAAATGTCCAAATCACCAGATCAGTAGCGAAGATTTTAATCATAATGAAGTTCTTTAATTTAATATAATTCGCAATTTTAATATAATAATTCGTGTTTAATTTATAACTACGTTCTATTCAATACTTATAATTTAAATATTATTCTTCTGAGTCTTGTTTATTGTAAAATGAATAATATTTACCCCGCTTATTCATTAATTCTTGGTGTGTTCCATGTTCCATATTTTTACCATTTTCCATAAAGTATATCACATCGGCATCATTAATGTCTGAATCTATTCTATTTCGAAGCAAAATGCATGTAAAATTGGCACGAATTTCTTTTAATGTACCTCGAAGTTGATTATCCTTGGCCAATTCAATACTGTCATTGGTATTATCTTCTAATAAAATTTGTGGTTTACGAAGTATGGCTCTTGCTAAAATGATCAATTTCTTATCTTTCTCAGATAAAATATCATCGTCTTCACTTATCACGGTCTCATATCCAAGTGGTAATGCTGTTATTGTATTATGCACATTCACTTTCTTTGTCATTTCAATCACTTCATTCATGGTAACAGTACGTGAATTGTCACCATATGCAATATTTTCAAATACTGTACGTTTAAATAAATTATTTTTATTCAATATCATCGACATCATTCCACGTAATTTATTTAAATGATAAGCTATAATGTCTTCATTCCCAATGATTATTTTTCCTGAATTTCGTTCATAAAATCTTTCTAATAAATTTAAAATTGCACTTTTTCCACCGCCAATTTTACTCAACACAATTGCCGTTTTACCTTCGTCTACTGTCATAGTAAAATTATTCAATACTTTATGTCTTCGTCTTCTGGGATATGTAAAACAAACATCTTTATATTCAATCCTACCAGCAAACGATTTTATCTCGTCTTTCAGTTGATTTGTTATTAAATTATTTCGAATGTAAATTCTTGATGGCTTTTCAAATAAATTCATTATCTTATTGATGGCTAAAATACCTTTTTTAAAATTCGGTTTTGCTTCGAATGCATTTGCAATTGCCAAAGTTCCCATTAGCATAGCTTGATTTATACTGTAATTATGAACATCATTAAACATTTAATGTAGGACAAATACATTCTTATAATTACTCTTACATAAACACCGTTGAAACAGCTGTAACTCCACTAGCAACCAAGTGACCACCGTAACCGATACAAGTACCGTGAATATAATGCATTAGTGTGCTTGATAAACCATAAAATGCACCACGTATATGGCTATTTCGTTTCGCTTTCTTGATTGCTGGCATTAACATATAAGTGTAATTCGATTTTATTTCATTCTCATTGCCAAGAGCTTTAAGCGTTCGAATATTTTTATATGCCTCCTTAGCAAGCTATAAGAATTATATACGTATAAGCTCAATCAAAACTTTAAAATGACTGTTGGTAGTTCACCTGGTTAGGTGGTTTCATTTCTTCCTCAGCTTCTGGTTCATCGCTGCCGCCAAATTTTATTTGTAGATAAATCGCACCCAACAAAAATGGACTAAACCCAAGCATAACAAGACCTAAGCGCCACTCTAGAATCAATGCTAAAAATATTGCTACGATGAATGTCGAAAGACCTTGTATCATTAATCCAATCGAACGGCCAGTTAACTAAAAGAAATATTTTAATAAAATTATTGGAAATTATCATATAAATTAGATAGTTTTACCTGTTCAACATAATTTGTGTCACTCATCAATTGATTGCCTATAGAATAATTAATTTTTTCTTCAAACCATCCAATATCTTTATGTGATATTGATTTGAAATAAATATTTCGTGTACGTTCTTTTAGGCATTCACCACTTTTGCCCAGACAGTAAGTCTTACGGAATTAAGATATCAATTTAGAATTAAAACAAACAATATCTAAGTTAATATGTTTACCTGTAAGAATGTTGATATTCCAATTACAATACCAACAATTACAAAATATAATGAATATCGGTTAATTTGACTTTGTAATTCGTCATAGTCCGTAAGTGTAAAGGTTTGAATTATGAGACCAAGTATAATGGCGAAAAATTGCTTAGCAGCTCCACATATAAATGCTGATATGTATCCAATTATTAATAATATCCATTCTGGTCTATTCCAATCCAAGACAATTTTCATTCGATTAAAAAATTCTTTTCTTGTTGGAAATTTATTCTCATCAATTACTTGATACGTTTCAGTTCCTTTATCTTCAATGTTTTCCTCTGTATAAAGTTGTTCATTTTTTAGTAAAAATTGATAATATTCATTGGATTTATTAAGTTCTTCATGACTTCCCTTAGCTTGAATAACGCCATCCTTCAAAATGTATATTTCATTTAGTTCCTTAACTAGTGACGGTGAACTAGTTACAGCAATTATAGTAATATCTTTAATTAATTGTCTTAGGGCACGTCTTGTATCTCTTTGTTCTATTTCCTCTTCATTTTTAGCTTTCAATTTCTTATGTCCTTTCGATTTCTTATTTTCTTGAATATTTTCTTTCTTATAATTTAAATTGAAATAAACATCGTCCATAAGAATGACTTTTGGTTTTCTCAACAGTGCTCGTGCCATTCCTAATCTTTGTTTTTGGATTCTTGTCAAACTAATTCCATTTTCACCTACTTTAGTGAAGTATTTCTGTAAAATAAATAATGTAGATAAGATTCGTATTTGTCATTATAAATATTTCTTACATTTGGAAGTTTTGAAATAAATTCATGAATTCCAACAGCACGCGATACTTGATGAATATCGGCCGGTAATGCATCTGAACAACCAATTGAAATATTATCATAAATTGTTGTTGAAAATATATCTGGATCTTCTTCAACGATACCAATCTGTGAACGTAACCAATTAACATTTATTGTCGCTAAATTATTGTCATCCAATTCAATTGTTCCTCTATCTGGCTCATAAAATCTTTTAATGAGATCTAAAATAATTGTTTTACCACAACCGTTTTCACCAATAATTGCCACTTTATCGCCACTATCAATTTCTAAATTGAAACAATTTAAAATATTTTTTTCTTTTTTTCGTGGATGATTGAAGTGGACATTTGTAAATGTTAAATATCCTTCACATGTTTCTGGAATTATTTGCTCAATATTCTTCTGATCGTTATTTTCTGTAACATTATTTACATTGTCATTGTTTTCACGTTTAAATAAATCTTTTATTTTATTTAATCCCTCTCGTGCTTTATTGAATGAAAAGAAGTATGGAATTGCCATCGTCAATGACATTGTTCCCATCATAATAGCAAAGAACACCTGAATAAGTAAATAATATAGTTAAGTAAGACAATTCTGAAATAAAAAGCATCAAAGTACTTACCGTAAAAATAGCATCACTATCATATCCTCTGTCTTCATCAACGTATAATCGAACTGCATACCAAAAAGCGAAAGAATATGATGCAAATGTTATGAACCAAATTATTCCAAATCCAATGCCAGTGAACATTCCTTTTATGACATTTACATCTCGTGCTTTAATCAATGATTTTGCATATCTTTCACATTCCTTATCTTGTCCATCATATGCTGTTACTATCTTAATATATTGAATAACTTCATTGACAATATTCCGTGATACTTTATCTGATTGATATATCTGTTCACTTATATTACTCGTCCAGTTAGCAATAAAAAAAATTGTCAATGCTGTAAATGGTACTGCCACTAAACAGACTAATGTTAACAACCATCCCTGAATGAATGCAAATATAACGGATGATAAAAATGCCATAACAAATTGCATTAACTTTCCCATATTTTCACCAATCCCATGTTCAATGGCTTCCACATTTTCATTGACTCTTGATGATATATTTTTTGATTTATTTTTCTCATGCCAATCCATATCTTCATTTAGCACATGTGATAGTACTTTAGTACGGATTAATTGTAACTATTAAAATATTTTTATGATTAATTTTGATAAACTGGTTCCTTAACTTAAACTAAAACCGAAACATATAAATTTTATAATCATGTACTTACCGTTTTTTGTGACTTGTGTGCAAATATAACTGTTGATAGATAATTTGTAATCCAACTTATGACGCCAATTATTAAGAAGTATACAACAAAAGACATAATCTCATTTAAAAATTTATCATCAACTAGTTCCACTTCTATTATGTTCCTTTGATTCAGATCATTTTGATTAACGTCATAATAATAATTATAGTTCGTAGAGTTTGATGATGTATTCCAGAAATTATTTGATACAGTATCAAGTAGACTTATAGTTGGTTTTTGCTCCATATATGCTGTTGGCCATGTTGCAGTAACTGTTAATGTTGATTCTTCTGGAGTTGGTGAAGGTGACGTTATAGTGGGCCATGTTGCAGTAACTGTTAATGTTGATTCTTCTGGAGTTGGTGAAGGTGACGTTGTAGTGGGCCATGTTGCAGTAACTGTCACTGTTTGTGCGTCTGTGGTTGTTGTTGTTATATCATCTACTAGGAGGCTAGCAGCTTTTTCAACTATTACCTATTCCGTTATTCAAAAACGATTTAATAATTTCTTGGTAATTGATCTTTTGTGGTACGAACCTTTACAGCTGATCCCATAACAGCAGCTGAAAGTGGTGTTAAAACACCGCATACAGTTGCAGTTACACAGCCTACGGTTATTGCTACCACATCCACAACGGAATCAAAAGAGAACTAAATAAAAGTTCAATCGTTTTATTATATACGCGTTTTTAATTACCTAAATTTTATTGATGAGATAACATACCAGTTCTAAATTTTCTAATCCATCGGTAGCACCAAAACTGTAATATTAATTGATTCATATATTATCGTTTGTTAATTAATACCTTCACATCACATGTTTTTTTTAAATTTATCTTCTTTAAGATAGTCAGTTAAACTATTTATCTATAGATACACATTTTTAACTGGAAATTATAAATCTGTTATGCAATTAATTTTTAAATTTTTAATATTATCACTATTTTTTTGGGATTTACTATAACTGATAACTATATTACGAAACTTACTTGCCGATTGATCCCATATTGTAATGAATGGAATAGTATTAATTTGGTAGTTCCCCAGTCTAATTTTTATTTTATTTAGTAGAACCTTACTATTTCACGTCTCATCACTTACTACTGTTCCTTTTCCATAAACATTTAAACTTATTCATTTTTGGGAATATCTTATCTGAAACGTTTTTAAGCTTTATAGATTTATTATAAATTGATGGAACAAATTCTATTGATAACAGATTGAAATTATAAAAAATACGTATTAGTTCATGTATCTTATCATAATCTATATTTGTCAATGTTTAAAATAGCGAAAAGTATTTCTTATTCCTAAAAAAATTTATAATTGGCTTGATAAGTCATGTTAGATTTGATTACCACTTTCAATTTGCTTATAAAGATTAACTTAAAACATTTGAGAATGATTAATTATTTTCTCATCTTTACGTACAAAAACTAACATTTAGTATAAATGTGGGCTAACACTAACATTCCTTATCACAAACATTTTTTAAAATAATTCTTATCTGATGAATAAATTGATTGAAACTAACGATCATTTTATTGAGAATAAATAAATTTTATTATTGATTCAATTATCAGTTGTTAAATTACAAATTATTACCTATCATTAATTATTCAGCTAAATATTTTCTAATTATCAATTACGACCGGTAGATTGTAATGTAAATAATCCATAATATCTACCGCGATTATCTAATAATTCTTTGTGAGTACCAGACTCAATTACTTGGCCTTGTTCAATTACAAATATAACATCCGAATCAACGATTGTTGATAAACGATGGGCAATCGTTATACATGTTCTTCCTTCACGTGCTGCATCTAATGCATCTTGTACTACTTTTTCACTTTCCATATCTAAGGCAGAAGTTGCTTCATCTAATAATAAAATTTTTGGTTTCCTAATTAAAGCTCTGGCAATTGCAATTCTTTGCTTTTGACCGCCAGATAATTGTGTTCCTTTTTCTCCCAATCTGGTTTCATAACCAAGTGGCAGAGAAATAATGAACTGATGAATATTGGCTTGTTTCGCTGCCTCCATTACTTCAACTCTGGATATTTCACGAGAATTATCACCATATGCAATATTATCTGCTATCGTACGATCAAATAATACTGGCTCTTGAGATACAATTCCCAGTTCACTACGTAATTCATTAAGTTCTACTCTTTTAATATTGATATCATCAATACGAGTTGACCCACCCGAACAATCGTAAAATCTTTCCAATAATTGAATAGTCGTAGATTTACCACATCCTGATTGTCCAACAAGTGCTATAGTTTGTCCTCGTTGCACTTCAATATTTAATCCTTGAAGTACTAATGTTTTAGAACGTGATGGATAAGAGAATTTAACATCTTTGTAATTCACTTGTCCTGATACTTTCTTCTTGAAAAATTTCTCTTTTTCACTATCAAGAGGATCACGAATCGACGGAACTCTTTGCATCAACTGAGATATTTTACCAGCTGCCATTAATCCCTTTTGGAAATTTGGTCCATATGCTAAGGAATTGGCGATTGACATTGTACCCATTATAAGTGCTTGTGTTACACTAAAATAAAAAGTAATTGTCAATTATATCATGAATTACAATCGAAATTTGATTAAACTTACGTGAAAATTGTTGCAATTGACACATTTTGTGTTTCAACTAAATGACCTCCATACATCATACATGAACCATAAGCGAAAAACATTATTGATCTAGCCAAACCATACGTGATACCACGTATATGTGTATTACTCTTCGCTTTCATAACTGCTGGAGCCAATAGGAATAAATATTTACCGTGGAACATTTGCTCTCTGCCAAGTGATACAACTGTTCTGATATTTGATACAGCTTCAACAGCCAACTATAAATAGTCGAACAGTTAAAAATGATCATTTTGTTATTAATATGGGACTTACTTTTGTTGACTTTTCTAATGCTTTTGTAGTTCCCATATTTTCTTGTTTGAGGAAAACGATTTGGAAGTAAATGGCACCCATTAAAATGGGCGTGAAGCATAATGCTACTAATCCCAATCGCCATTCATAGTACATTGCAATTCCAATACTGAGAACGAGTGTAGATATCGATTGTACTACTAAACCAATACGTTGACCGGTTGCCTAAAATATAAATAACAATAATAAATGAGAATTATTTTGTTGAAGTTGAACCTACTCCTTGAACTGCAGCCGCATCATTAGATAATTGAGCACATAGTGCTCCTGTACCGTTTGATTTATCATCAAACCATCCAATTTCTTGTCTCAACATTGCTTGGAATGCCCAAATTCTTAATCTTTGCGTTAAATATTCTCCAGCTCTGCCATAGGTGTAAACCTAAAATTAATTTCAAAATTATTTTGCATTCTTATTCGTTAGAATTGCTAATAATTTACCTGTAAAAATGCTGATATTCCAGTAACAATTCCAATAATTAGGAAATATAAACTGTACATATTAGTTTCTGCTCTAACATCTGCTGGATCAGGTAATGATAATGTTTCAATTAAACCACCAAAAACAATTGAGAATAATGGCATAGCACAACCAAATAGCAAAGAACAAACACAACCAATTACAATGTATGGCATTTCAGGTTTATTCCATCTCATCACTTTCATCAGTTCAATTGGTGCTTTACGATTCTTTTCGCTTTCATAATCTTCAGGAATAATCTCGACTGGTTTCTCATCTTCATCGTCTTCCTGAGTCATTGAAATTGTTCGTTTTAAATCACCGTCACGTTCCGTTGATCCCAATTGACGATCTACTAATGCTTTGTAATGACCCTCAAGGGCCATGAGTTGATTATGATTTCCTGTTTCAACAACTACACCATTATTTAATACGATAATTTTATCAGCATTTCGAATCGTTGATAACCGATGGGCCACTATAATTGTTGTTCGACCTTTACAAGCTTTTTCTAAAGCTGCCTGTACTTTAGCTTCACTGGCAGTATCTAAAGCTGAGGTTGCTTCGTCTAGTAGTAAAATTTTGGGATTTCTTACTAAAGCTCTTGCAATTGCGATACGCTGCTTTTGACCACCTGACATTTGTGCGCCTCTTTCACCCACTAAAGTAAAGTAATTCTAAACAAAATAAAACAAATTTAAAATGAATTAAATATTGTATCTAATGTATGCATCTCACTTACTCTTGGTAAATTCTTAATAAAGTTATGGGCATTGGCAGCTTTTGCAGCAGCTTCAATTTCTTCTTTTGTCGCATTTTCATATCCATAACTGATATTTTCATAAATTGAAGTATTAAACAGCACCGGTTCTTGTCCAACAACACCGATATTTGATCTTAACCAACTTAAATTCAAACTAGGGATTTCTCTTCCATCGATTTCCACTCTGCCTTGATCTGGATCATAAAAACGTTGTATTAAATGAAGACATGTTGATTTTCCACACCCAGAAGATCCAACAATTGCAACTGTTTCACCCTGGTTGATTCTTAAATTTAATCCTTGTAAGATTTTCACTTCTTTTCTGCTAGGGTAATTGAAATGAACATTTTTAAATTCAATATTTCCATCACATGTACTGGGCTTTTCTCCAGTTTTTTCCAATGTATTGATCTTTGGTATTCTAGCAATTATAGCAAATACTTTTGATGCAGCTCCTTTTGCAATACCAAATGATTCAATATAGGGCGCTGACATACTCATACTCATTGAGCCCATCATGACTGAGAAGAATACCTATTAAAGATAATTGGCGAATTAATTGAAATTCATTTCATTCTAAACACTATTCTTACTGTAAACATAACTCCAGCTGTATATCCATTATCTTCTTCATCTAAGACCAATCCAACACCAAACCAAAAAGCAAGCGCATATGAGGCATAAATAAAGAACCATAACATTCCAAAACCAGATCCAAAATAAACTCCTTTTTTGATGTTTATTTCTCTAGCTTCAGTTAAATTTTCAACATATCTTGCATGTTCCTTTTTCTCGCCTCCAAATGCTACTACTGTTCGAATACCACTAAATACTTCTTCGGCTATACTTCCAGCTTTAGCATATGCTTCCATTTCCTTTTTAGCCAAACGTCCTGTTAACTATAAATCACTTTCGTTTAGAACATGTTTCATAAAAGTTAATTTAAAGTAATACATACCACAGCAATTAAAGACATTGAAATGACTGTTAACGGCAGAGACACTAGACAGACAAGTGTCATAAGCCATCCTTTAATGAAAGCTAATACAATTGAACTTAGAAAGGCTATAAGGAATTGCATAAAGATAACTACTTTTTCGCCTAGACCATCTTCTAATTTCGTTAAATCTTCATTCATTCGACTAGCAAATTCACCGCTTTTATTCAAATCATACCACTCCATGTCTTGATTTAACGTAGACAATAAGAATTCACTTCTAATTTTATAAATCTAAAAATAACGTAATCGTTAGATTAAACTAATTAAATCAATTTTGAATTACTCACTTGATTTTGGGCAGCTCTATTGAATAAAAATACTGATAAATAAGTAGCAATCCAAGTGACAGCACCAATAATTATATTATAGATAAGAAACCAAGTCACTTCTTCCATAAACCAATCGCCAAGAGCATCATTGGGTATATCGCCTTGACGTGCACCTGTCCACAGATAATAAGCACCATCTAGAAAACTATGACCCTCTTTAAATTCATTCATACCAAATTCGGTAATATTGGGATAGGCAGAAGCTGCTTTTGCAACCATTGTCTGTTAAATGTAAATAAAATACGTTGAATTACTTTAAAATTTCAACCATGAGCTTTGTAAATAAAATACTCACATCAATAAGATTACCAAAAATCAATGTATTAGCTGGTGTGCTTAGGCCAGTCACAACGGCGCCAATCAAACCGACTATCATCATGATGGAATCATTTCGTGATCGGAATTGAAACTATTAAAATTGATTGAAAGTTTGAATGAAAAATTAATAATATTCAATTGATTTGTTATTTATAAATATTTTAATTAAAATGAAACTCACTAAAGCGAAAAAAGAAATTGGTGGCGCGGAATCTTCTGCTGGTGGCTCATCCTTATGATCTTTTGATGCTACAGTTGCTATTTCCGTACCATTTACTTTATCATTTGTACTGTATAAAATAAATTAATAAGAGTTGGAGGGCAAATCATTAAATTTTGTCACCTATGTATTAATTCCTCATAGGAATAATTAAAAATAGTCGTAATATTAGGCACACTAACTAATACCGTCTGTAATCCGTAAATTATTTATGAGTTAATTGAACACTGTTGATAACATGAATGATATTGAATTGATACATTATCAATTTCACATAAATGATTATTTTATTGTGCTCCACTTAGCTACATATAGCAATAGGGTTTTTAAATGAGGAGAGCAATGTAATCTTATCTTCACAATAGGGAAATATATAAGACGTATTCATGGGTGTTTTACTTTTTACAATGAATAGGCACGATTTGGGTTAATTTTTAACCATTCTCATATTCTATGTCTAGTTAATTAATTCGGTTAAGAATGCAATTTCTTTTAATTTCACTATAAATAAATTAATTTAACTTCATTATTATTCACTTACATTTCGAGGACATGTTTCTTTCGGTTAAAAACCATTTTTATAATTTGTTAGTCCCTTAATTTTAATATTTCACCAATATGTTAATTATTATCTATAGTAATTCTGTAAAAAGTAATTTTGTTCACTGCTGTTAAAATAAAAATAATAATTTCACTGCTAGATTTTATCCATCCTTGTCGTTTGAAGTGCAAATATCAACTAAAAGTTCTCAATTGTGTCGAACGGTGTTATATAGCCGATTGATAACAAATGTAGTACAATTCATTATGATCAATTCAATGTATTTTATCACCAAGCCATTTTAATGGTTTTTTTCAGATAATAAAATACACAAATTACCATTATCAAAGAATTTTGGTATAAAATTATTATCATTGATAAATTTCTATTCATCCTATACGAATTTCGTCAGACAATATAAGGCCCTAATAGAAATCCTATAATAAAAATTATATCCGACACACACTTATGGGACTTAGACTTGTTTTTACCAATTACTTTGCAAACTCATCCTCTTTAATGCTTTATCATTGAAAACAAAAATGTGACAATTTATTATTTACTATAGCCGATGATCATAATCACATGAATTATTCACTCAATACCTAATGACCAATACCTTAATTGAATTAACTGAAATATTCATTGGTCTTATGAATGACCAAATCTATTAATGATAAGATAACATCAAACCATACGGTGTCGTATAGATACCGATCGTCTAAGAAGCATTTAGTAATGTAATATTTTCGTATTTCTGTGAAATAATGTGAGGACCATTCAATTAAAACGCAATCATTTTTAATTTTATTCACTTAAAACAATTTCTTTATTTTATTTAAAAAGTGAAAATAACTTAAGTTGGTTTATTTTTTTCATTTAATTGTTAATTGAAATCGCAAAAATAACTAAATGTTCTTATTAAAACGATATTTAAATAGAAAACATTACCTTATAGTCGTTTATATAAATACAAATAACCAAGTTCCTTTGGCGGATTTTGTGATATAGCTACTTTACTATCATTGTAAATCACCCATTGATCATTTTTTAGTATGTGGCATACGTAGTGGCCAACTTGGGCTGAAGTACCCATGTGAGAAATGAATGACACCAATTTATATTCTGAAAATAAATTATGTTATGGTAAAAATTTCATAATGGCCATTGATTAATGATAAACACTTACTACTGTCACCATCTCTGTTTGTTGGTTTTGTGTTTTCGCTTTCATCAGAACCAACTTCCATTGCGTCCAACTCAGAAATGTGAGAAAAGATCCAATCAACTGCACGTTCAACGTTATTATTAGTGGCTTTTAGTGCCTTCACTGCATTTTTCTCATTGAATCCCATGCATACAATTGCTTCTATACCGCTTGGGTCTGGTTTAAAATCACCATTTCCACCTCGAACGTTATCCGTGCCCGGTGGTACAAATGGATCACCAAAATCAGTGTCAGTGATGTGATCCATTAACCATTGGGTCGCTGGTTCAGCTCCGGTGTTTTGTGTGAAGAAAATGGCACGTTTACATGCCTCTGGAGGGAAACCCATTTCCATCTAATATCGGAAACATTTTTATTATAGTGGCTAAATTAATTGCACATGATTTATATAATTACCAATTGTTGTAAAACTTCAGGATCCATTGGTGGCGGCGGTGGAGCATTACCACTTAATTCCGGTAAAACTTCTTCATCAGGAAGTAAACCTTTAGCCCGAAGGTGACTTAAATCAAGAACATCTGGCAATTCAACTGCCACATCCAATTTCATTGATGTCCAATCCTCACGAATAGAGAATTTTTTCAAATGAATTAGCAAGTAATCAGGCATTGTGGCAATTCTTGCAGTCCTAAAAATTTGAAATGTTAGAAAACGAATTGCTATTGCAATTTATAAAACCATACTTTGATGCCGTAGTTTTATCATTAATAGCAGTGCTATAATATTGCTCAATGATTTCACTCTGGGCAAATGTATCCAAGCAGATACTTAAAGGAATCCTTGCGCGAACTAATGAATCGGAGCTCCTAAAAAGTATCAATATATTAAATAATTACGATTACAAAAACAATTAAAATTTACTAACAACTTTTGATTAGCTTTTTCTGCCTCTGCTACTTTTGCCTCATATTCCTTGACCTCATCCAAGTTCGTAGCTAAATGCAAGGGAATTGGCAATGCCAAACAATATTCATCACGAGTTGTGTATTTCACCTTATTACTAGTCATGCATTGAACCCGGTCTTCAATGGAAAATTTTAATGCATCAGCTGGATTATCACGGTGTCGGCTGTTACGCTCCAACACATTTATTAAATGCAAATAAAACTCTTGCGCGTCCTGTTGTCCTTTTCCAGAGAAATCTGGATGATTTTTACCAATTAAATTCTTAAACATGGCTGGCGAAATTCCAGTGTTCTCAGAATCAATTGAATTTTCCGAAATTGAACTGTACTTGCCATTCCATAATCCAGTTCCAAGTTTGGCCCTTAAGTGGTAAAAATCAAATAATATTTTTATTCAATTATTGTTGGATTAAAATTACTTACATTTGAATATTGAAATCATTTGCTGGATCACTAGGGAAAGTGGCAAATAATTCAGTTGATTTATCAACATAACGCTTGATGAAATCTGGTATGGTGAAAATGACTTGCATTACGCTGTTTAAATAACAAGAATTTCCCAAATTCCTCATGCCTGTATATCCTGGACCAGAAATTGGCTCTAGTTTACTGTTACTCTCAGTGAGAATGTTCCATTCACCAATTTTCTGATTTAAATCCAGTTCTAATTCAACCATTGACTTTTCAGTCTTTTCTAATTGTGCTGTTTTAATGCCAAAATGTAATAAGTGTTCTTTTAAATATGGATCTTCAACCATATCATCTTCCGGATAACTGTAAACATCGCCTTTGCCGTCAGCAGTTATTGTACCGAGTTTCACAGCCAATGGATGCCCAGTCTCTTGATAATGTTGCACCTAAAAAAATATTGTTATTCATTCACTTTTAACTTGAGATGAAAAAAATATCATACAGCATGATCGTTGCCGCCAGATCCATCAAAGAACTTTCGGCCACACAAAATAGATCCATCAGTCAAATTTAACCAAAGATTACTAGTCAAATCGCACTTCTCACATTTCCAACCACTTGGTGGTATTTTTTTCCCATGATTCAATTGCTCAAGATTGGATGCATATTTTGATACAATACGCGCTTCTCCGTCCCAAGTGCCAGTTAAGTTTTCCTTTTCTTGTTTCGTTAGCACTGACTCAGCAGCAATGATTCCTTTCACTGATTCACTAACGATCATCGGCAGCTCATCATTTGGGTACGGAATTGTTTGATTTTCGGGAAACGTAACAATATTATAGTGATAGATGTATTCCACTTTTTGATTGCCAATTTCTGGATTGAATCCGCCTTCAATTCCAATTGCTAACCGTGTAATTTTCTTCTCTGGGCCCTCTCCGATTTGCTCTTGAGGAATCTACAATTCCAAATTAGTTTTTTTAGAATATCGCTTTATAAACGTTTGTGAATCTTACTTCTCTCTTTTCTCTCCTTATGTGTAAGAAAATTCTGTTACCAGACGCCTTGCTATATTCCTCCACGTAATCCCGACCGAAGCCAAGAAAAGTAATCAGACTCACGTACAATCCAGTATTTGTGTCCTAAAAATGCAAAAGTGTTTAATCATCATAACCTCAACAATTGAAATATGTTTATTAATGGTGTGGTATGGATACTACCAATAACATTCTATTTAATTCTCGCAATTATTAAATGCAATAACACGGTATTATAAGGTATTAAATCCTAAAAATTAAGAAATATAGTACCTCCCATAGAACTTACCGGTGAATCGAACGAATAAACACACTCATCTTTGTGTACATTGTCTTGGGCGGCAGGAACTCGGATCTGACTCAATTGAGCTTTAATTGTATCCATCTCAAACTGAGTATTTGCTCTACACCTTTTAACTATCTCAACTAGAAACTATTTAATTACTGAAATAAAAGATATAATGCGGTTTTCAAGGCGCTGTTTTGTCTTTCGTTCCTTCTTTATTTTGATTTTTTTTAGTCGAAAAATTGTTAAACAATGTAATGCCGTATTTGTTTAGATTTGCCGCAATTAGTTTGATAATGGTAAAATGGTAAGTTACTAGAAATATTATATCAGATATGATGTTTTAATATTAAAATATATATGTGACATAAACATAGATTTGCGTATTGAATGACAGTTCTGAAATTATTAAAATTTCATGAAACCTACCAACAGTTTGTATAACTTCTTGAGGAAAATCCGTTTGTAGGACATAATTGCATGTAATTGTATGTTTTCTATTGTAACAGACCATTTTTATTCGTATAATGTTTCGCTATAACATTAATTGGTCAAAAAAAATTATTTGCTTATAAAATCACAAGACTGAGTACATACATATCTTATGCCGAGGAATGAGATATTTTTGTATGAATCAATTTCATTTGAAGATTGGGGGCGGTTGAAGGCGACTCGAAGCAAAATGTGTGGAATCGGGTCCAAATGACTGCAAGCATTCATATAGCTGCCGTTTCATGCATCTCATAAGGGTGCATCGAATTGCATCTCATAAGGGTGCATCGAATTGCATCATTGTCTCGACGGATATTGCATTTTAATTATCAAAAACAGGCACAATCTACAATGTTGCTAATTTCATATGAATTGGCGATGCGTTCTCAATTTGTTTACAATTTGTATGAAAAATAGATCGCTAGGATTTATCCTACTTCCTGTGATTAGTATAGGCGACCTGTATACGATCACAATTGACACCTTAGAATCCTGTAACAATATATTTCTGCCTGAAATTGCTCTCGACACCTAAACGCATAGCATATTGATACGAGGTGGATGAAAAAAATTCTTCGTTTCATTCATTTATTGAGAACAAATAAGAGGTAAAGGCATATAGCAACTCGATTAGTATGTTGTCTTTTTCTATCATTCGTCCGACATTTACTATTATTAACTTAAAGAATCGCGTACTGAAATGAATTTGTATTGAATCGTATTCAAATGACACACTTCTTCAAATAGTTGTACAAAATTCAATCAAATTATTTCCCGAAATTTGATAATTCTTGAAACAGTTGGCGTTATTTGTAAATAAAATACATATTACTGATATAAATTAATAACACTTTTGGTATAAATTATAAATCATAAATATTATGGAAATTCGAATTTTAGTGATATTTAATTAAATTATTATCGTGTAATAAATTTATTGCGTAAGAGTTCAAATTTAATCAAATGGCATATACCCCAACTTACACAGAACGTAGAAATTGCGCTAAATTAGGAGCCATCCCAAAGAGTTTGGCTACATATGAGAATCATACACCTGATGGTCAGCCTCGAAGAAATGAACATAAATCTCTCAAATCTTCCTACTCTCAATATGTGAAAAAAACTGATGATTGTAATACGTTAAATTCAATTGCATACTTATCAATATTTCGAAATTACAGTATTGTGGTCTTATTTTCAAGGTCCTTGTAATCGAACGAAAAACCATGAAAATTCTTCTCTAGACACAATTACTAAAGTTGATGCAATCCTAGATACGATTGAAAAATCACTCGATTATGGTTTGGTAATGACTCCAGAATTCCAAAGTCAGATCGATTGCATTTGGAAAAATTTTGAAACAATAACCGAACCAAAGAGAAATATTAGTCCGGCAAAGAAACCTCCAATGAAATTTACCAAAAGCACATGCCCATTGTGTGAAACACAAGATTCTTTACAATTAAATCACTTGTCCATTACAAAAGATCATTGTGGACATACAATCATAGAAAGTAGTTATTGACAACATTAGCATTCTTGCTGCAATACTAACTCGATAAATACTTAGCACTTTCAGGGAATGTGAAACAAGACGATCACACAAGTCCACAATGTTTAATCTCAGTATAGTTGATACTTGTAATCCTTTCTAATAAATAATTTTATTCTAGCCACTTCTTGTACAGAAGAATGGCCAGAGACTATCGAAACAGAAAAGATTGTATTAGATGAATGTGGAAATTTAATGCAATCGACTAAAACAATCAGAAAAACTTCAGGTATTCTATTATCACTTTGAGGTTTAAGTTAAATCCAAATTGATCCAATTTAGGCCCAAAGTGTTTTAATAAATCAGAGGAATCTGATGCGGATAGAGATTGTACTGAATGCCAAGAAATAGATGACTGCTCTGTTTGTTGTTCAACATCTTCTACAGACTCTGATTGCCATTGTGTTACTAATAAAACAATTTATGATTATGGTTCAGGAGCAGTGACTCCCAGGCCTAAACAAATCGCTAAAAGAGTGCCGCCGTCTGGTATTATTCACAACATTTAATATAATGTTAATCACTCCAACTTAAGACAATTGTAGTTAATGTAACTGAACGAAAATGTAAATTAAGTGTGTCACAAAAGGAAGATTGTCAGAATCTGATAGATGATATGTTATGTACTATAAAAAGTAGGAAAGAAATTTTAGCGTTATTCAGACAATACAAAAAGAAAACGACCAAAAAAAGTGATGTGAATATTAAGACTCATTAATCGACAATGATGTCCAAATGATTTGTAATTTATGAACTAGTAAATAAAATTTGTGTTTTAATAAAACCGCATAAAGATCAAAGTTAATATTCAATTCATAGTTATTTTAATATCAAAATAGTGAATTTGTACAGAAGTTATTAAGTATAATTATTGAGACCGTTAGAGTTAATCAATTAAATGACAAAAAATATATTAAAGAACATTCATTTGTATTCTTATGTGAAATAAACCATGATTAATTACATTACATTTAATATAAAACAAACAAAAAATTATAATTTCATTGATCAAATTGAATTGAAAATCTTAATTTCATATTTTCATCTGTTTACTATTAAAAATAATAACACATTAAAGAACTTATGGGTCTACATAAAAAATATATGTGTAAAAATAAAAAAAAAAAAGTTATTAAATTGATAATCACACAATGAAGAATCGTAACTCTCTCTATCGTTTTAAACATTCATATCAAAGGTGATCCTTCAATTACATACATTAATTCTGGTCCATAATTCCCAGCCGTTTGATTCACTTAACTATTTAAATTGAGAAAGAAATTTTTAATATCAAATTATATATGTTTATAATGATTATTATTAATTATATATGTTTTCATTTTTATATTATTGTCTTCATTACGTTATTGTTTAGAAAGCATATTATAAGATCGATTCACTGGGATACAATTCATTATTTGCGTTTAATTTAATAAAAAAAAAATTAATAAGTTATTATAAATGTAAAGTTAAGATCATTAGAACGTATCGATCAGTAAAATGCATTTCTTAAATCACATAGAAGTGTATTTATATACATCAATTCTATTTCATTTACTGTTACTCTGTTACATATATGTAATGCTTTAATTTCATGCGATTTTCCATAAATTATTATAAAATATTCAACATGTTGAATATAAACTGTTGTTGCTGATGTTTTACATCAATCCATATTATTTATCTCCTGAATATAATTAACAACACAAAAAAAAAATAAACTAAAAATTATAAAAAAAAATATAATCACATAGGACAGCTTCTTTTCTTTAAAATCTATAATTAATAAAATGAGATAATTGTTAGCTGTTGCTTCACTGCTTTTCAACTATAATTCCGTCAACTTTTTGATTTCTTATAAATTCGTGTAACTATTTATAACGGAGGTATTATTTAAATTGTCATGTTCACATTGTGGCATATACATTTGATCTTCATCCAATTGATTCACTGGTACATTTTCATCATTTGTGGCTAATTGCATTAACGCTAATGCTCCATGCCATTTATTATTTTCTTTATTTAAAACAAAATCATCCATTTGTTTCATATCATCATCACAATTTGAACCGCCACCATTGATTCCCAAATAGCTGTCCGTAATACCAGATTGAAATTCATTTATGGGTAATTCATCCACCATTGTGTATTGACAACTGGTTAAAAGAGATCCATTCGTAGCCACTAGTTGCGTCTGATCTACAACTGTTGGTTGCTGTAATCCAATTAATGGTCGTGCCGTATCTTTACTGGCTACCATTAATACGGTGGGACGCATTTGATTTGCATTTAATAATTTATTCGGTGATATCAATGTATTCACAGTCGATTTATTCAGTTCTAATGGTTTAGCGAGATCATCATTTCTGGCTTCACGGAGCCAACGTTTTTTCGGATTTATAGTTGAACGTATTATATTTTCTGATTCATCACATGAATCCTCTTCTTGGCTTAACGGTTCTGGCCATTGTAATATTTTTGGATTTGCTTTAATTTTAGTCGCCACTGGACTGGAATTTAAGCAAACATTCATATCCAATTCCATCATTAAACCTTTACGGCTTTTATGTTGGTTACACGGTGTCACAGATGTTGGTGATGAATCATTACTGGTCATCGATTCACTACTAATTATATTTTCATTCTCATTATTTGCTGTCGAATGTTTTATGCGTTTTGGTGTTTTACGTGTTGGTGTACGTTCCTCACGTTCGGCCCTATATTTTTCCAACCACCGTTGTATATCAGCATTCATTTCTGGTGTAGTTGGTATTACAAAATCATCACAACGTTTTAACTGATCATATGGATGATCTGGACAATGACGATTTGCATGCGTAAATCTCATTTGACATGATGGTACTGAACAGATGAATGGTCGTTCGCCGGTATGTAATCGTTGATGTGTTTTCAATTGACCACTTTGGGTAAAAGCGCGAACGCATCCTGGATAATCACATGTGTATGGTCGTTCACCTAAAATAAATAAATAAATTAGAATAAATTCAATTTAAATGTTCTACAGTGACTATGAAAAACTAGATGGTGTTTTATAGACCGTTGAAACAAACAATTTATTCAATGAATTTCATAAAATTCCAAACGTACAATACATTAAATATACAGAATAACTTTGCACATAAAGAGCTTTACGATAAATTTAAACAGCAGAATTTAATTTAACCGCTTTTTGATTTCAATGCTTTTAAACGATGAATTTCACGAGTTTGTGCCAACATTTTCCTCTTTTTCTTACTAAATTTAGCATCTGGAATTTGTGGAAATAATCTAGTGATTGTCCTTCTTGTTGTATAATGATCGGTTTTCTTTTTTCTAATTTGACGGTGTTTCGGTGTTGCTAACTCTAATACTCTTGACGTGGGCACATAATTTAAGGCAGCACGTTTCACTGTTGTTACTTTTGAATTACTTGGATTATTGAGTCGTGGTCGTCGCGGAGGACGAAAATAATTTATTCTTGATCTCATATAGAGATGTGGTTCTGGTTCACTTGCATTCATAATTGTTTTAGTTGCATAATTACAGAACAGTGGACGTTTTGATTTCTTAAATACATGCTTAGGTGTTACATGTCTTGGTTTTGATCTTCTCTTTAACCATTCCTTGTGCGATAAACTGAAGGTACATTTTTTCTCTTGTATTTTCTCCGGTTGTTTGGGTACACTTTCAGATTTTAATTTATTTTGTTTTACCGGTAACTTAGTATTAATTGTTACCGGTAACTTATTATTAATTATTACCGGTGGCTTATTATTAATTGTTACCGGTGACTTTGTGTTAATTGTTACCGGTAACTTATTGTTGACGGTTGCCGGTATCTTATTGTTAATTGTTATCGGTATCTTATTTTTATCAGCACTTGATGGTTTCATAGTTATTGCTTCAAGTTTCTTTCTCGCCTCAATCATAGTGGTACCGGTGTTACGCGCCGCTCTTATACGTGAACGTGTTTGCAACATTATGTTATTCCGTAATCTCATTTAATTTATAATATATAAAATGGATGAACAGATAAATTTGGTGTTTTATTGATCAATAACAGAATATTCTGTAAAATTGAATTTATATAAAACCCAATATTGGAAAAATGGTAAAAACTAAAAAATTTTAAATAAATCTTGCCATCAATTTAAATATTCTTTATAATATATCACACGCCGATTAATTTAAAGAAATGCTGAACGCATTTAAAACGAAAAATATACCAAAATATTCAGTGTGTTATCGAAAATAAAAGCAGGTATGATTGTTATTCAATAAAATTTAATTTTGTGATTTATTTTCTCAATATCGTCCAAATATGTAAAACAGTAGACGTCAGAAATTTCTAATCAAAAAACTGTTTGTTTTTTATTTCACTACGTTGGGAAAATAAAATCTCCATAGATAGCATTGGAAACGGCCTAATCCGAATGAAAATTATGATCCCAGATTTGAGTAAAACTTAAAGCCAAAAAGTTATCAAACATAAACCGGTGAGAGAGAGAGAAAAAGCAAGGTGGCTCCTAAACTTAATCCATAACTAAATAGTCAAATATACTCGGGTCATAAACATTAGAGAGCCACAAAATTCAAATAATAAATTGTTTTTTTGTTGCCAAAAAGAAATAAACAGAAAAGACTATCAGTTAAGTTAGTTAAGTTAACACTGTGAGTGAGAGTGAGATAAAAGAACAGCGTTTCCATTTGTTTAGGGTTCTTTGCCCCCAAAAAAAACGCCAGGTCTCCCCATTAAAATTAACATCAAGTGGAAGAAACGTGATCTCAAGCAGAAAGTTTTAATGTTTCTTTTTTTTTTATTATGAATTCAATATCAAACCGGGTATTATGTAGTAAGTAGTAGTTGTGGAGTTTTTTTTTTGTGTTTTGTTTCTCTCTTTTTCATTTAGTTGATTATTTTTTATTTTTGTTTTATTTCTTGTTTCTGTTTTGCCACCGAATTATGCAATGGGGGCCCCACGAAAATGGAAAGAAAAGAAATTTTTAATGATTCCATCTCCTGTACGTTTTTATGCGCAAAGCATATTTTTAATGCTTTTAAAAACATATTTAATGATCTTATATGATCCTCTGAATGTATTTTAAAACTTAAAAAATAAAAGTATGTATTATTATCTACTTTAATGTACGTGAAATTCACTAATCTTATGTTCCACTCCATCGTTTCAATCTGTTTCTGGTTAGTGTCTTTTATTTTTCTTTCATTTTATTTCTGCTTACTTTATTTTTATTGTTCACATTTATTTTCTTTGGCTAATTTAAAAATTTCGCGTATTATGCGAGTGAAAAGAAGTGTTGGGTATCAAATCGCGTTCACAATACACCATACCCGAATATGATACACGAAGCATTAAAAAACTTTTAAAATCTGATTTAAATACCATCATACGATTTGTGACTTAAAGCCAACTAAGTGGTTTTTAATAAAAATTAAATAAGAATTCACTCAATATGTATTTCTTTTTAACCTTCTGTCTCTTTATACAATATTCCTTATTACCAATTCCATGATTTATGTAAATAAAACAGAAACTAAGTTTCTTTTTATATTTAATTCTAAGTACGGCAAAGAATTGTGGATATAAGAAGGTAATCATCATAACCGAAAGAACAACAAAAATATTTAGAAACAGTGGGCATTGTACGGAGGAGTGTTTTGATTATGATCACGCAATATCATAATTTTTGCTATTGATAGATCTCACCGTGGAACGACGACGTCCTATTTGGAATTTCTGGACTCACCCAAAAAAACAAAATACGGAATGATCACGAATAACCAGAAAACAAAGACCATATTAATGGTAAATTTTTTGATCGGCCATTTGGTTATGTTGATGATACCTACTAGGCCTATTAACAAAACCACACATAGTATTTTAAATTCTTAGGCACATCGTACATACAAAATGAGTTCTCTTTCGTTTTTATTTTCCATCAACAGTGGTAATTTGTTATTCTTTTTGTTTTTTTTTTGGCAACGTAATACATTTCGTAGTTCGTGAACTTCTTTAACCCGAAAACAAGCTATCAATAAAGCAGGAATTACCAATGATATATAAAGAAAGAATAAAAAAATGTGAAAAAAAAATCTTAAACCAAAGAGAAAGATCAATTTAAAAGAAGCATTTTGTGGCTCTTAATATATCAGCCAACAGGCAAAGAAAATGAGAGAGAGAATTAAATATACATGGAGTAGTTTAATTCCATTCAATGTGTGTAGTGTATGCTATTCACTCACTTAATTTTTTCATCATTGGCTTTGTGCATTCACATAACACACTAAACATTTTATGTTTGGATTCGGTGGAACAATAAAAAAGCAACAGAGAGAATATAAAAAATATATGAAAGAAATGTAAACATAAAAATGGCGATTTAAATGGCCAGGTGTTCAATTTTTAAAGAGATGGTCTTATACAAAATTACATGCAGGTGAAAAGGAGCATGAAACACGAGCATTTTTATAATTTGAATGATCTTGAGCAAACTTGTATTGATACATATTCGCACTGGTAAAACAGATTGCATAAAAAATAATCTTGATATGAGAATTCTAAATTTTGCAGTAGTTCTGTTCTTAGGTTCCAGTGATATGATATGATTTTATTATTAATTAGTGGTTTACCTGTATGAATTCTTAGGTGGGCTTGTAATGATTTTTCTCTTGGAAACACTCGATTACAGTAGCGACATTTAATTGCTGATGGCGATGTTGATCCCTCATACATTAATATGGTCAATGACTCGGATCTGGGCCGGCCACGACGATTTTCCCGGTCCAACAGCATAGCACTTGTTGATCCATTCATGCTACCATTACTTGTTGCTGTTGATATTCTGCTACCATTCAATTGTGAGGTACCACCACTTGCACTGCCACTAACAAATTCAGGCGATTCACATGATGAACTCACTGGACTACGATCTAGCCACTGGCACTGTGATCCATTCCAATTATCTGGTGAGTTGGCCTCATAGTCCTGTGGCGAGGCACCAAGCACACGTATTCGTTTTGGCGTATTCAATGACATTGTATGCAGTCCCAACAAAACATTTAAAATCACTTGCTCACTTTAATTCACTCTTCACCATGAAAAAGAAAACACAAATGGATCGAATTATTTAAAAAGATGCTCACGCACGCTGAGAACTGAAGAACTGAAGAAAATTTTCAACAAATTGGTATTGACAACAATTGACAACAACCTCATAACAACGGTTGGCTGTCGGATTGCGCAATTGTAAGAGATTTAGATTAACCGTCCGGCAGCAGTGCACACTAGTTTGGCGTCCTTTTTATAAATCATCCAATTGTAAATGATTATTCATGATTCCGTTTGGATTTAAGAGCAATCAGAGCAACATAATGTTTAATTGCACAGGTAACCGCAATAATAATTGATTTCATTGCATTTTGTGGATAAATCATTAATGGATTTTATCGCCTCTAGCGACGAGGTACCGTAACTGAAACAGTTCAACTTTCACTGTGCGAGTGTTGGCCAACAGTTGAATATCAATTTTTGTACCATAACATAAAATTTAAATACCAGGTAGTATTTACTCACATAGTATAGTATAGTAGTATAGTATAGTACTCAGGTAGTATAGTACTCAGACTTTAAAATCAAAATAAAGTAAAATCTGATCGTATTACGATTGAAAACCAATGTAGTTTTCTGATCCCAACCGCATAATCGGGCGAATTCTGTGGTCTTTCCCAATTTGTTTCAATCCCATGTAAATTAACTCTACATTAGTGGCACTCTGGCTCTCCTGCACACCAGATTCCATTGTTAATTGTTAATTATATTGAAACGGTCGTACCAAGTCTGGCATACATATTCCCATGACAGAGTCCTCGTACATGATTTTCGTATGAATCAATTTCATTTGGAGATTGAGAGCGGTTGAAAGCGACTCGAATGAATTTGTGACNTTAATGGCACTCTGGCTCTCCTGCACACCAGATTCCATTGTTAATTGTTAATTATATTGAAACGGTCGTACCAAGTCTGGCATACATATTCCCATGACAGAGTCCTCGTACATGATTTTCGTATGAATCAATTTCATTTGGA